>JAWNKS010000018.1:0-482146 GCA_035771495.1 Cladosporium oxysporum | reverse complement strand
TATTCGTATATACCGGTATCCCTGGGATGGCTGGACTGCTGATGTCGGGATATATCACTTGACTGGGGTCCCGTGCGACCCGCGACAACCGATTGATAAATTCGACGACTCGCGCGCACTGTTCTTTCGTGACGGTCTTATGTTTGCTCTGTATATGTCCCTTAAAATTGGCTAGGTTGATGGCAAACTGGCATCGCCTGCATATGACTACTTGGTATTCTGGATAATGTATGAACAATTTTTCGAACACATCCATGGTGTCGGTGCTGCGTATAATGATTAATGGATGTCTCATATCCCGCTATGTCTCTCACTATACGCGGACAAACGGTCGCGACTTTCGCGCGTGTGCACTGGCTGCGCTTAGTGATCCCTGCGCGAACTTCACTTTATTCCTGGCTAACTTCGGCGCCAATGATGGTATGCGCAACAACGATTTTTTGGGCATTTATCATATTCGGACTCATCGCAATGACCGTTTCTATCGTCTGGTATTTTTTTCCGAATTATTGCTCCTCGGGATTAAAATGTGATCGACTAAATGTGATCGACCAAAATCGGGTTGTACCCTTATCCTATTTGGGTTAGTAAATATATGTGATCGAGTTGATCACAGTTAACAATTGTGGTGAGTTGATCACAGTTAACAATTGTGGTGAGTTGATCACAGTTAACAATTGTGGTGAGCAGGCCATTTGATGGTGCAGAGCCGACTCCCGAGACCGATTCCTTCAAAGGTTTGATGGAACACAAGAACGACATAGAGCGGTATAAAACCTTCTCCTGTCACAGCAAGAGTCAGACCAATAAAAATAGAATGGAATATGATCCCGAACTCCAGAATAAATATCGCAACAAGCTTTGCTGAATATGATTCCATAGCGTGGAAGACTTGATTCTCAGCAAGAGAGATTTCATCTGGACAATTCTGAGTTCTCGCAACGCGACTGTCGGATGCATGTCGGTTGTTGATGCGTGAGGGTAATTTGGTTTGCATCGGCTGCTGCATGGCCGACTCTGTCAGGCGTTCAATGTCGACAGGCTGCTTCCTTGCCTGTCTGGTGTCGAGACCATTCCTCTCACCCCTCGTAGGTGCTTTGATGCGCAAGACCATGAGCTCGACGAAGAACATTGTGAAGATTGACATCAACGTTATGCCTTCGGGCCATGGATATATGGCTAAGACGCCGCCTAAACATTCGTCCTTCAATGCTTCAATGGCTGGAGCAAGTAGCTAAAGCGTGTCAGTAGGGGGGGTCCATTATTCGAAGTGGTACGGAGAAGGTCTAACTCACATGTATGAAGGCGGTGGCGACGATGACCCCAGAGCCAAAGAATTTTGCACCGAAGAGGAGCCAGCGTATTTTCTTGGAAAGAGATGTGCTGGAAAGACAGAGCGGTAATACTGCGCCCAAAAATGATCCAACAAGAATAGTGAAGATGGAAGAGATGCGAAGACCTAAGCGGCCGTCGTATTCGTTTCCAGGGTCGCAGTCACTCATGTTTTGAGGTACGTGGCAGATGGCAGATGTTCTGTCTAGGATCATGAGCAGGCCTGGAAAATGGTTTTTAGACATTTGCAGCGCCTCATATAAGCTTTGTAACTAATCAGGGTGGAACACCTTGATGGAACCTGCATGACAGTTACGAGGTTACGAGGATTGAATCTACTCAATTAGCGCTTCCGTTACCGACGCTTGGCGCCTAGAAGGCCTCCCTA
Source organism: Cladosporium oxysporum (assembly GCA_035771495.1). Classification (NCBI taxonomy): domain Eukaryota; kingdom Fungi; phylum Ascomycota; class Dothideomycetes; order Cladosporiales; family Cladosporiaceae; genus Cladosporium; species Cladosporium oxysporum. The sequence continues at coordinate 480,426 of JAWNKS010000018.1, read as the reverse complement.
GTCAGTGCACATCCCCGCCAGATGCACGCTTCTCAACTAAATCTCAGGTGCTGCGACCATGATCTCTTTGAGCGTATATCAATACCTACATGCGATATGACACCATGAAATCAAAGTGTAGTATTAGGGAGCTCTCCAACTAGATACTCGTGTAATCAGATGACATCGAGGTATACGCGCTTCTTGATAATTCGCCCTGATCGTGACATAAGGCGTTTTGGGACATCTTGAGATCCTGGCTCTACTGTAACAACCATATGTTCCTCACACTCCTTCCGAACCTTTCGTTCTTTCTTATGTCTATTACTTGGCACCTTAGACTCTGTTTCAAGCCGCCTCTGAATCGCCTCGGCTCCTCTTTGTTGCTGTCTTTCAGCCTTTTAAAGAGCCCCTTTTGCCCTTGCTGCAACCCTTGCCGCTCTGTCTTGACGCCTCTGCAGAACCTTCGCTTCTTTCTGGGCCTTCCTTGTGGCTCGATCTCGAGCTCTTAGCAGTTCTTTTTGCGCTTCCAGCTCCTTCTCCTCGTCCTTGGCCGCTTGCAACGCTCTAGCTCTGTTGATCATAGAAGGGCCGAAGAACAAGGCGCCGAGGTCTTCCTAGACTCTGGTATCCTCCGTGAAGGGCCTACAACGCTTAATCCTGTTCTGCTGGTTGTCAATCGTCTCAATAAAGCCCCGCTCACGCTCTCTCACGAATATGAGCTCCCATGGCAACAGTCAAACAAGCATTCTCGAGCTTATCAACCAGTCCCTGGGACTGGGCGTTACGAAGAGCCACTACTTCGCTGACAACCCTTCTGATGGTTCTCATGGCTGATGGCGAGTCCAAGCAGCAGCTTGAGTGGCTGCCAGATGGCGCGTGATCTGGGGAGACATCCTTTTCGTCCGCTTCTCCCTCTCGAAGATATCGAGCACGGGTTGCGGATTAAAGGGCCCCCAGCCGCTCTTCTGCCACCCGAACTTGATGTTCTCCTCTGTAAAAGCTCTGTCATAAGCCGAGTAGAAGTCCTTGAAGAAATCTCGCTCAGTGAGTGCTATTAGACCTCGCGATAGTCTGATGTAGTAGTCTAGCTGCTAGCCGTAGTAGGACGCTAAATGTCCGAACACGCTCACATCCAGTGGCTGCAATCTATGCGTAGGGTGAGGCGGGAAGACGGCCACCAGTATCTTATTGCTCCGACACCAGTCCAGGAATCTGAGGGTGTAGTGCGACCCGTGTCCGTCAAGAATGAGCAGCCTCCAGTCCCTCTTCGCCTTATCGACGGTCCGAAAGTCGAACAAGGTCTGCAGCCAGCTCAGGCCAGGCTCATCACTGGTCCAGCCATTGGGCGAGCTTGCAAACCAGCAAGGGTGCTCGTCTGGGTCGTAGTCCTGGAGCCAGGTGTCCTGCAGGTCGCCGCTGACAGCCTTGTAAATAAGAGCTGGTAGCAGTGAATTACCATCCGCACATATGGTAGCTACCAGGGTTATCCACTCCCTATATCCATCCTGGCTAGCGCCTAGAAACTTCTGTTGCTTCATTAGGAACTTGGAGAAGATCCTGCGCGTCTTCTGCAGGTGGCCGATCAGGAAACCCTTCTCATCCATGTTATTGCAGTCCCGAGGCTGTATGCTATATTCATCGATCTTCTGCCTCAGAACATCGAAATAGTGCCTGAAAGAATGCTCTTACTCAGCCTTGTGCCTTTCAAGATCGAGAGTGTTGAGATATCTGCAGTCAAGGACAGACTCGTGTCTACGCCTGAAGTCCGCAGACCAGTTTTTGCCAGGCTCAGATCCACATATTCGGGCGGCCCAGCTGCAAACCATTGCAGGCATAGGAGGCAAGCACCACTCACAAAGCCTCTGTAATTGCTTGACGAGCCCTTCTTCTTGCTTGTTGGTGAGTGACCTCCACCCTTTAATGCGCCTCGCTACTGCGCTACTTTCCCGCGGAACCGCTTACTGAGGGTTAAGCGGCTGACATTGAATCTTCTGGCTACTGCCGCTATATTCCAGACCTCAGAGGAACGCAGAAACGCGATCGCATCTTTAATCGACCCTATGGTAGTTGTGCCAAGCGGACTAAATTATTCATTAATTCATGCGCCTGAGGGTGATTGGTAGCACCGCCAACCCCTTCAACTTTCATATGCTCGCTTGATGGCGTCATAATGTGAGCACTGCTAAGAGTGAGCGCTCTTCTCTTCGCCACGAGACATGAAATATCTGCTGTTGTGCTTCACCAACGCGATGAGGTCCCATTGATCCGCCGTTCCATTGATCCGCCGTTTGAGGCTGTGCTGCCGCTAATTCTAGCCCCGCCTCTGAGAGTGCTGCAATTGGGCCAGGGTCTACCGGCGTGCCCAGATGCCCAGCCGCAAATAACACCTTGGACCCGTGCCTGGCCTCTTCTTCACCCCTGACACACTTATCATCAGCCCAACTACAGCCAACAAGAAATCATGGTCACGTCACAAGTACGCTTGGAACGGGTTGGCGTGCGTCGGAAAGGATGCAACGGTATGGTCACGGTCTAGGGATTCTACCATTCGCTTATCATCTGCTAAACGTGATTTGTCTAGAGGATTGTCTTCGTCGCATCGCTGCCCGTCTTTGCCTGCTCGAGGCTGCTGACCGTTATCATGGAGACTCACTTAATGGATCCGGGAATGTTAAAGTGGATGGTCGCTGCAAGCCGCCGACCGAAGCCAAAGACGACTGCGCGGACGCCTGTTGCAAGCCGCCGACCGAAGCCAAAGACGACTGCGCGGACGCCTGCTGCAAGCCGCCGACCGAGGCCAAAGATGACTGCTGCCAGCCGCCAACCGAGGCCAAAGACGACTGCGCGGACGCCTGTTGCAAGCCGCCGACCGAAGCCAAAGACGACTGCGCGGACGCCTGTTGTAAGCCGCCGACCGAGGCCAAAGATGACTGCGCGGACGCCTGCTGCAAGCCGCCGACCGGAGCCAAAGACGACTGCGCGGACGCCTGTTGCAAGCCGCCGACCGAGGCCAAAGATGACTGCTGCAAGCCGCCGTCCGAAGCCAAAGACGACTGCGCGGACGCCTGCTGCAAGCCGTCGACCGAGGCCAAAGATGACTGCTGCAAGCCGCCGTCCGAGAACAACGACAGCTGCGCGAATAAGAAGATGGAATGTGTATACACCTGTTGTGAAATTAATTCACAGGATGCATTCACCGAAAGACCTCCTACCTGTAATGAACATTTGCAGGTCGCGTTTGCACGTTTCGAATCTCTCATTCGCCAGGGACAGTGTCTATGCCGCCGCCTGATTCGCGAGATGAATTTCTGTTGCTGCTCTCCGGATCCCACTCTTTGCGAATCGCATATCGAAGATAAAAATCGTGCCTCTGCCCGACCAAATGAGTGTGGGACCGAATTAATCAGCAAGACCTCGAGAGCCATTGCTGCCAGAGATCAAGGGAACCAGAAACTCTCCAAAGCCGCAGCGGTTGAGGTATCACGTGACGACGCCGAAAGCGGGGCTGCCCGTGAGCAAGTGGTTCTGAACGTTGCTGGTATGACTTGCACGGGTTGTAGTAAGAAGTTGATGAATGTCCTTGACGGCATCTCTGGAATCCTTAACCCCAAAGTCACGTTCGTGTCAGGGACAGCGAGTTTCGAGCTGGGGAACCATGTCGAAAAGAAGGAGATGGATGCTGTTCTATCCTTGATTGAGAAACAGACCGGATTCAAAGTATCCAGGATCGTTAGCGACTATCAGCATGTGGATGTGCTCATCGAGCCTTCCATAGCCCAGCAACTGGAAAGAGAATCAATGAATGGGTTTGTCTCTATCGAAAAGGTATGTCTTTTGTGGAGTTTTAGATGACGCATTGACCGGCACCATTGCTTGCGTTTCGTCAAGCACATAAGCGCTGACAGTCTTTATAGATAAAGGGCAAGCAGTATCGTATGACCTACAATCCCATGGTTATTGGTGTCAGAGATTTGCTACCTCCGTCTGCCGAACTCGCGCCTCCGGCTCCGGATCCCAGCTTAACGGAAGGCAAGAGACGTCTAGTAAACATGACGGTATCATTCGCTCTGTCAGCAGTTTTTACGATACCTATCGTTGTTCTGAGCTGGTCGCACAACCCAGTCCCCCGTCAAACTCGAGAAATCGTATCGCTGGTCCTCGCAACTTTTGTTCAAGGAATAGCTATCCCGGAGTTCTACATCGGTGCCGTCAAATCCCTGGTGTTCAGCCGAGTCATCGAAATGGATATGCTCGTGGTGATCAGCATCACAGCCGCCTACTTTTACTCTGTGGTGGCCTTTGCGTTGTATGAGGCAAACATCTCCGTCAAAGAAGCTGCTTTCTTCGAGACCAGCTCGCTGTTGATAACGTTAGTCCTCCTCGGTCGTCTGATCGCTGCTGCTGCCCGTGTACGTGCCGTCTCGGCCGTCTCTTTGCGTTCCCTTCAGGCGGAGACAACCCAGATTGTTCAGCCGGATGGCCAAATCGACGACCTGGACGCCCGTCTTCTGCAGTTTGGCGATACGTTCCAGATACCTGCCCATGCTCGAATTGTCACGGACGGCGATATCGTCTCTGGCTCGAGTGCGGTCGACGAATCCATGTTGACTGGCGAGAGCAACCCGGTGCCGAAACAACCAGGAGACAGTATTATCGCGGGCACAATAAATGGGCCAGGTGTCCTGGTAGTCCGTCTCACGCGCCTCCCGGGAGCAAACAGCATAACCGACATTGCCAGTCTCGTAGAAAATGCCTTGGGCGCCAAGCCCCGAATTCAGGATTTGGCCGACAAGGTAGCTTCCTGGTTCATTCCTACCGTGGTCTTGATCGCACTGATCACCTTCATCATTTGGTTGGTCGTCGCACTGAAGGTTCGGGGTGAGAACGCAGGGGGAGCGATCGGTACAGCTATCACCTACGGCATCGCGGTTCTCGCAATCTCATGCCCTTGTGCTCTGGGTCTTGCTGTTCCTATGGTGTTAGTGATTGCTGGTGGAGTAGCTGCGCGAGCCGGAGTGATCATCAAAGAGGCAGACGCCATAGAAAGAGGTTACAAGACTACCGATGTGGTATTCGATAAGACAGGCACGCTCACTAACGCAGACCTCACGGTGGTGCACGAAAGCAGTTCGATCGTACACGACGTTACGAAAGATGAGGCGCTTGCCTTGACAAACACTCTCGTAGGTGGGAACAGCCACCCTGTCTCGCTCGCGATTAGCTCGCATCTGAAAGGACACGATCGCTTGGAGTCTACGCCCGTGGACATCAACTCCATTCCCGGTGCGGGAATTGAGGCAAAGTGGAATTCTTTCTCTGTCAAGGCAGGGAATCCGTATTGGACCTCAACTGACACCGAACCCAATGTACGCGAAATTATCGAAAACGGCATGACAGCTTTCTGTGTAACTGTCGATGGTTCTCTCATCCTGGCATTTGGCCTCGCAAGCACGATTAGGGATGAGGCCGCTTTTGTCATCGAAACTCTAGAACGCAAAAACATACGTTGCCACGTCGTTAGCGGCGATACCGCTAAGACCGTACACAACGTGGCTTCTCGCGTCGGCATCGCCGCCGAAAACGTCGCCTCGCGTCACTCACCTGCTCAGAAAATGGAGTATGTCAAGCGACTGCAATCAGATGGGCGCGTCGTTCTCTTTTGCGGAGACGGCACCAACGATGCAGTAGCTGTAGCACAAGCAAATGTCGGCGTCCAGATCGGAGTCGCAAGTGATGTCACAAACGGCGTTTGCGATGTTACGCTGCTGGGAGGACTCGAAGGTGTTCTTATGCTTCTTGGCATTTCCAAGCGAGCTTTTGCCCGCATCACGTTCAACTTCGTGTGGACTGCCGTCTACAACGTCTTCGCTATACTGCTCGCCTCGGGTGCGTTTGTGGTGTTCCGCATCCCCCCTGCCTACGCAGGGTTGGGAGAGATTGTCAGCGTGTGCCCGGTGATTGCGGCTGCGGCAACACTTGTCTGGGGCAACAACTCAATTTAGGCACCAAAGGCTCACGTAAGACATGCCCATGGAGGTCAGGGTTACTCTAGTGCGGCAATTCCGCCACAATGGAAGAACAGAAAGCAATTCAACATGCTTGGATCAGTCTCCGCCAGTTCAACACGGGTAGACGAGCCGCAGAATGTGAAATTGCGGGGGAGTTGAAAAATCATTTGCGACTGTGTTTATAGTATTTTTTAGTCAATAAATATCAACGCTGATTATGTACCAACTGGTGGGTCACGGGCGCGTCCTGTTCGGCCGTGTCATGGTCCACGCCGCCGTTGACTTGCTGCTCGATATGATCCATCCGTTCACGCCATGCTCGGCGGATGATGATGGCTCGCATGCTGGTGATCATCGCGGCCAACGTGGGCGTGTAAAATACGGCGGGTACCCATCCGTTCTTCTCCCCGCATGTGCCCAACACGGCCAATCCGCTCAACATGGCGTTCTCGTATTCGTTGTCTTTCAAATCATGGTCGAACATTGCGACCCAAAAATCGGAACTGGCTCGGATGACGCCCTCTCGCACGTCACTGCTCAATACTCGTTCGGATGCCGCGTGCTGCAATCGTGCCAACGCTTGCCGTTGGGCATCCATCAATCGATACTTCGGCCGCTCCGACATTTCTGCCGTTCTCCAAATATACCTCAATATCTGCGTGAACACGTTAGCGTATTTTCGGATCGTCTTCGTTTTTTGTTTGCCGTAAAATGGCTTGTCGTTTTTCGGCGCACCGTTCTCCCTTCGGTTGACACAATGCAATGCATGGCGCCCGACAATCTCAACACGACTGATTTGGAACGAACGGCGGATCAATAACACCGTCCCCTCGCACGCACGGGACAACGCCTTCTCTCGATATGGGTCGAATCGTTCCTCATCCTCCCCTAATCGTTCTTGCAATTTTCTGGTGTTGGGCTTGGCTTTGACGAATTCTGTGATCCACGGCCGACAATCGCTCGGCAAATGACGTTCCCATCCGGTGTGCTCCAACCATGGATTCGGCTCGTATCGATTGCGTCCGGTACGAATCCGTTCTTGCTCGTCGTCCATGTCGGTAAACAATTTATCCATCCACTTGTTCGCCTCGTTGACGGCGTCGGCGGTGGGCATTTGACCGGAACTTGGCACTACCTGGACGGCGAATATCTTGCGCCATGTGCCTGTCTTGAACAACTCCTGGCATGTTTGGTTTTCAACCCACAATTGACTACGGTCCGTGTCTTCGGTGGGCCGGCCCCTTCCACGGGGATTCTCGTAATTATGTTCTTTGCAATGCTTCTGCATGCCACTACGCTCTGCGGCTCTCGACATGTGTAATTGCATTCTTCACCTGCGGTCGCTTTGAACACACAACGTAATCCGTTCGCATAAACCGGTATACCTGGAATTGCCGGACTTCTGGCGTCGGGATAATTCACTTCTCCTGGGGTTCGCGCAACTCGTGATAAACCGTTGATAAATGCGACGGCTTGCGCGCATTGTTCTTTCGTCACGGTTTTGTGTTTCCTCTGAATGTGCCCCTTTACACTCGCTGGGTTGACTGCCAATTGGCATCTTTTGCATATGATGACCCCACATTCTCGTCGGTGTGTGAATAATTGCTCGAATATATCCATCATATGTTGCTATGTGATGATACACGCCTGATACCCCGGGATGTCTCTCACGTAAACAAACGGTCGCGACTTGCGCGTGCCTCTACTGGTTGCGTGGGCTGATCTTACAGCACGTTGAATCGAAACAAAATTCGACTGGATTCAAATTCTATACACTTGGTACTACAGTGTCGATATTTCTGTTGGAGCAATTTCTTTCGGCGCGAAATGCTTGCTCAATCTGGATAGAGGACCTGTCTCCAAGCATATTCTCATTGTAACAACAGCATTTCCTATGTAGAAGTCACTGTCATGCTAGTACTCCCACAAATGATCTCTGTTCATATCGTCCTCAACGCCTTCGCTTCTGCCCTCCTCAATCCTTATTCGCTTTGACCCTACTGAGTTCGTCACATCCTGTAACACCCTTTTCTTCGCGAGCGTAGGATCGCTGAATCCAAGAAATTTGTGCCAGCTTCGGCTGACCATACGGAATCCAGCTCGCCTTGCTTCAACATGTCCAGGGGCCTCCTCAAGACCACGCGCATAAAGTCTTCCGGCTGTCCAAGACGTATGAGCAGTTTGTCCGTCAGTGGCGCTATCTTCAATATCGTAATCTCGCTTGAATCCCCCTTGTGTCAAATGGCGGCGAGAAATTGCAATTGCGACATGGCGATAAGTCGCCAACGTGAGTGGATTTTGGCAGATTTCACTTGTCTCCCGCTTCAATATCTTCGTCAGACGGGAACTTGACCAAGCACCCTTCTCGGCGGGCCAGAGCAGAAAAGATAACGCATTTCTTTTCGTCGAAGGCCTTGCCTGGCCTCCCGTAAGCGCATCGAACTGTTTCATGTTGCTTGCAGGTATCTCCGGCTCCTCCTGCTCGGCAATCAATAGCTTCATCTTCTGTACGAATGGAAGTATCAGCCAGAGATAGTACACAACGAGTTCGCTGATCTCGCGCGGAAGATATCGGTGAATGATCTTGGTTGTCCCAGTGCAGGTGTACCCTTTGTGGTAGGAAGTGACTATCGCAACCAAACCATCTTCAACGAATACGTTGCGGTGGAAAGTTGTATTGACGTGCTGCAAGCCTGTAATCTCAGTCCCTCGAGCTGGCTGCCCTGCAGTGAGGTGGACGAGCAGGAGGAGCGTTTCGAGAAATTGATCGACCTGAGCACGATAAAGCTGGAACTCTTTGGGGTTCCATATTATATTGCGTGCGCCGTCCAGCGTACAAAAGCGGTCTCTTAGCTTTTCTGATCCAACAACTCTTTGCAAAAGCCACATATCGCCAGGCGGGATCGTGTCTGCGTTACGCCGATCTTTCAAAAAGCTCCATCCCGGGGCGACCTTCGTGGGGTCATCGCGGATCTGGTGAAGGGCTATCCTAGGCACGATCTCGGCTCTGCTTTCATCCGTTCCAAGCATGAACAATGCTTCTAGGTTCTGCTGTGCGCTCTGCACTTGTCGTAGCACAAATCGCTTGAAGACCGGTATCTGGAGTTCGATGTCGCGGTACTTGATAGTCTGCCCGTCTTCCGACCATCTCATGTATCCGAGGGACGTTGTGCAGTCTCTAATCCGCTTTCCGAAAGATCGTAAATGCAAGGCCCAGGTGAAAGGTGTTGCGTTATCCAGTGTCATGAACCTCTTACGCATCTCGTCCAATGGGTCCAGAGGATCTTGCACTAGACCCTCTTCGGCTAGTATAACGGACTTTTGCAACACTAGTAGCTGTGCTATCTTGATGAATGCCGAAAGTTTGGGCGTGTACTTGGGAGCCTCGTGGAGAGTATTGTTGTTTTCGTCTATGCCCATAACTGCCAGGAAGCCCACCAACGGGCTTTCGAAAATATTGCCACGGAGAGGTTGCTCGAGTAGAGCCAGGCAAAAGTCCAAACACATGTGGTCAAGTGGTTCCGACGCTGAAGAAGCCTTCGCTGCCTTCTCTGCAGCCAGTGCAAGCATGTGGTCCAGAAGAGCAGTTTGGCGGGTGCTCAGGCTATGTTCAAATCCTATCTCCTGTCTTGTATCGCTTGTGCGGCAGATAAATGCAAGAGCCCGTTTCCAGGACTGCTTGTATTGTTTGTATGTCGCCTCACGCAGCTTGTACACAAGTGGGCGGCTGTAGACCTCCCTATCTGGTAGAAATGATGTTATTCGCTTCTGCCCGAAGAAGTTCACCTTTTCCTCACGAAGTGACAAGTGCGCTGCCTCGACGATGCGATCGATAGCCAAGCCGATCTCATAGAACAAGGGCTCGTCGTGTTGCGTTGGAAGTCGAGCTAGTCCTGCAGCTTTGTCCAGTGGGATCCCTTTGAGGTAATGCAGCCAGCGGGTTCTCTCGAGCCACGGCGACACCTGCGTCTCGGTGAGAGCGGCATCGGCAGTACACTCGCCTTGGGACTGTGTCGTTTCGAGGCGGGCAAGGGTGCCGAAGATCTGGTTCATCACAAACTGGCCTTCATCGGACTTGGGCAAGGAATCATGCCCTGGCGATGTCGCACCCTGCGTTGGCCTCTCGGGCGCTGTGACCCGGAAGCATATGCTACCTTTGACTCCTGCAGTGAAGAAGCGTTGGTAGGACGCCGGCAGGTATGCTGGCTGATCGCCATAGTGCTCACGATTGAGGCGTTTCTGCATCATACCTCTGGAGTTCGCTACAGCTCCTCCACGCCCGCGTCGGATTGAAGCGTGGCATGCATTGTAGTGCTTCCTTATTTCATCTTCACGTTTCGACACTGCGAGGCAATACGTACAGCCGTAGCCAACGTGCACCTTCAGAACAGGGAAGGCTTTCGCGTCAGCTGGTGGCACAGGAATGCTTTCGACCACCGGATCCAGGAGTGCACACGGTAGCGACGGTAGAAGACGATCTTGCACCCATTCGATCGCAGACTGTTTTGTTTGGAATGCAGAGTGAAGCCCTCGATGATGTGCTCGAATGTGGGTCACGAGGTGTCGCGGTGCAACTCCGGCCTTGCATGATCGGCAAACTAAAATTCGTTGTTCCAGCAGTAAGTAGAACAAATCCAACGGGTTAGTACTCTTGCCCACCATTTTTGTAATATGTTGTCAACGTTGCACTAGTAAGCATACGAGCCATTCCACGGGACAAACGGCGCGCGTGAGACACGAAGGACGACGCGCTGGCCAGAAAAGGTCTAGTTGATTGCTGACCCGTGTCTGCGACTGTGATTGGCTGAAGCGAGAAAACATGGGGTCGATCCTTTTGAAGGTCGATCCCTTTGAAGTATTGGTATCCAGAGGTTATACGTATGTTTTTCTAGCTTTATCTAGTTTCAATTAGGTTTACTTCTTTGACTCTAATACTTTCACTCTCTTATCTTCATAGAACTTAATCCTCTAGGGCTAGAAGGTTATGATTATCTGTATTTATATAGATCGTAGAGCTAAGCCCGTAACTCGTACTGCTTGTATAGTAGTAGTACCTCCGAATCGACTCTCCTCCCCGAGCCAGTCGAAATAGTCCTCGATGCTGTCGAACTGTCGATTAAACTGCTCTTGTAGCCATCCTGGCCCTTCGATGCTCTCGAACACACCGAAGCAGAGTGGTAAAACGACGTCTCTGTGTTCGCAATCTCTGCCACCTTTGTTCCCTAGCTCTGCTTGTTGACAGATTGACTGCGGGTTGAGACACCAGAAGCAGCTCGTATATGGTTGCAACCATTTCCGCCCTCTTCTTTCGTGCCGCTGTCTGGCTCTGCTTCTTTCTTCGAAGACCTCGAATCGTCGTGGACACGTCGAGAAGTCATGGTCCCAGCTCGACTTGACCGCTCTGCAGAGCAGACATGTACCTTTGACGCTCGCTAGATCCAGACGGTACTGCGCCAGCTCTGTGTGAGCCTGGAGCCGCTCTTGCTGGATGAGTTGGAGCCCGGTATGTGCAATGTCCTGCTCGACCTTCTCGACTGGATCTATCGCGTCTTGGTGGGCCACCCCACATACATCACATGGCACGTCTTCTGGCATGCACCATCTTCGATCCTGGACAACGTCCAAGTAATCACTCAAAGACGTCCGGTAGCATTGCCTGCCTTGCAGGTACTGGTGCACTGCTTGCTTGTCCCGGCGTTTTCGAAGTGTAAGATCGTCTCTGCAGTTGTCTGTCTCGTGTGGATAAACTCGCGGTCCGTCTGTTACCTGAGGTTGCCAGCCGGCTGGTAGCAATACCATCGAATACGCACGCTTCCCATCCCGCCCCGCCCGGCCAGACTCCTGGGCGAAGATTACCAGAGACTCTGGCTCGTCTACGTTCATAACAAGTCGGATGTGCGGATAGTCGAATCCTTCGGCCAGAGCTGTGGTTGCTACAATATAAGGCGTATCAATAGTCTGGGTCCAACGATCGAGTATTCGCTTCTTCTCGACCGGTGTTCCACTCTCTGCAGTGTACGAGCTGCAACCGAGTAGCTCTGCTAGATCGTCCGCATCCTTGCATGTCCGAACGTACAGGATGATTTTGTCGTAGGCGTGGTCGAAGAAGCCTGAGTCGGTCCATGCCTCTTTAGCCTCGGCTGCAGCCTGCTTGAGGAGGCTTCCGGGGCGAGCGTCTATCTTACGTACCATATAAAAGATGTTCGGTCGGTTGCTTGGTGCTCTGATCACTGTAGGATGGTAGAGGTAATTTCTTTCTTCGAACTCCGCTCGCATAGATGGCGGAAGAGTGGCTGTGAGATAGACAAATTGAGTCCTAAGGCTCCGGACAGCTGTAAGCTCGATAATGCTGGGTCGATACTCGGCAGCAACCACAGTCAGGTGACATTCGTCAACAACAATCCGATCGAGCTTCTGCTCTGCTATCAACCTGCGGGCGTACTTCATGAAGTCTTTCGAAGAGACGGCCTCCGCGCTGACCAGTATCAGTGCTGCCTCCCGACTCTCGCCTGGCTGCCACTCTAGATGATCGATCTTCATCTCTCTTGCACGCCGGAGCATGTCTCCGTGGAGTGAGACGAGCGGTACGATGAGTATCGTTACTCCAGCGTCAGGTAGGGTACACGGAAGCATGAAAAGTAAGCTTTTCCCAGCGCCTGTTGGAAGGATAGCAACGACCTGCTCCGTCCAGGACATAATTGTGGTGAGGGCTTTCTCCTGCTCGCGGGACTTCCAGCCTGCTTCTTTGTTACCATACAGCTTCTTCAATCCTCCGAGGAGAGCTTCGCTCGACCAAGGCTTGCGAGGACGGTAGATCCCCTTAGCTACCCTCTTCGTCAGGCGAGACTCATGTTCGGTCCTCCCGCGTTTCTTTCGCTTAAGGACTGTTTCTACGCCCCAGAAGCCCTGCCATAGCGTTGAGGCCTGTAGTCCCATCCGTACTTTACCGTCCCACAAGTTGCTAAACACGGCTCCTGTCTGGTTGGCGTAGGCTCGGTTCACTGTTCGTGTCTTGTGGTTTCGCTGGTCGGTCATGCTTCGAATGATCGGGTCCATCTCTTCTGCGTCTTCGTCGCCATCGTCAGGGTCGAAACACTCGATCTGACTGGCGAACTTCGTCTTAACGATCGCTACTGTGATCTGCCTCCAATTTGCAACATGAAGCCGGGGTACGCATGCTCGGATGCTCGCCTCTTCTAAGTAGCGACTCAGGTGACCTTCTGGCCACACCTTTCCATCCTTCTCCCAGAGGTATGGAGAGAGTAAGGCCTTTGGCGATGCCTGTCGTAGGAACCGCTCTCGCAGTGGCAGAACATAGACAATATAGTCCAGAAGTAGCTCGGCGATCGGGTTGGCGAGGAATCGGACGTTTTCTTTGTAGTTGCCTGTCTGTTGCTGGCCTTTGTGATACTGGACGTGCACCATCACACGGTCGAAACGGATGATGATCGATCGACGCCTCTGCGTGTTGCGATATGTCATTGAGAAGAACTCACTCTCCCGTACGGGCTGTCCACCACTGATATGTATAAGGACACTCAGCCGCTTCAAGAACTCCTGCACCGTAGCTTCGTAACCGGCCATCGCGCTCTCCCTCCATGTCCAGCCGCCAGACGACTGGCTATTCTCAACGAGGAAGATTCGACACAATTGTTCGGACTGTTTGATGTTTGCTAGCAGAGCGCCGTCCGCGCCTTTCAGGATATCGCCGTTGTCTCTGTGTTGAGTAAAGTTCCAACGAACGGTATCGACATTGACGCCGTCTTTCAGCATCCGAGGTTGTATCCGCCGAAGACTTTTGAGGCCTAGCATGAGATCGTCGTAGAGGAGCTGACTGCACCCTTGATACTCAGACTCGAGCAGAGACGGGACTTGGTCCATACGTAGCTCGGTGTTCTCGTAGGTCAGCACCTGCTCGCTCTCGTCCCAAGAAGCCTCGTGGGTCCCAATGCTCGTGCCTGACACTCTGAACAGTAGCAGACGCCATCGGAGGATTTCTCCCATCGGCGTCTCCACAGTCTGCTGGAGATACTCGTCGCAGTAGGCTTTCACGAGTTTGAGCGTCTTGCCACAGCCTTGCTGCTCTTTTAGGGCGCTGTCGTAGAAGACCAGTAGTTGCACAATCCAGATCATAGCTGAGAGGCTGCTGTTGAAGTTGCCAGGTTCCATCCAGCTTCGTGTCGACGGCTTGATGCTAAGCATGGCGCAGAAACTCAATAGTGGCGACTCATATCGGCGGGCGCCTGTCGTGTGGCAGATGAGGAGCATCCACAGCTCTAGAAGTCGATCTTTCATTTCCTTTTCCTCCTCTTCGTCGGCTTCCTCATCATTTTCTTCGGTGGGGTTCGTTCGTCTTCGCTGGGCGATCTTGTATATATTCCGCCATACTGCCAACTGCTCGTCTGTCGCCTCGATAACATCTTCCGGCCTCTGGATGTCGTCGTCATCTTCAGCCACTGCACTAAAATGGTACTCATCAGGAGCAACGACTCTGCTGAAATACGACACGAACCGGAGCGCCATCCCGAAGTATGCCGCGAGGCTCTTCGGTCCTTTGTAAGGATCGAACGGTCTGGTTTTTCCTGTCAGGTCGACTTGCGAAGGCTGGAAGCGGCTGAGGACGACTCGGCATTGGTAAGTCAGCATGCATTCGGGTCCGTCGAAACACAGCCTATGGGCGTCTTTCAAAAGTGACTCCATGGCATCGATGATTGTGCGGAGCTCACTCTCGTCTCCAGGGCGAGGAACGGCAATCGCTGTTCGGATCTCGTCCTTTTTGAGACTGTGTATATGATCGGCAATGCCTGTCTCCCTCAGCCAAGGAACCACAGCAGAGACATGCTCATCGAACCCGTGCACTCGATTGGCATCCTCAGCAGCATCCTGCTCTGCCTGCCGGACGTCGTCTTCTTGTGAGCGAAAAAAGTCGTTCCTTTGGTCTGTTCGTTGTTGTTCACTACCCCCGACGTCTTGGCGAGCAACTTCGAAGTATCTTTGCCAGGTAGAGACTTTGAAGAATCTCTGGCACGCATGGTTCTCGGTCCAGATCTTATTCTGGGTATGAATCTGTTTTTTTCGAGAGTCGCCGCCGCGTTTTTGTTGGTTCACCCACTGATGGTCTTTCTTGCAGTGTTCCTGCATTCTGTACAACGTGCGACTTACGTATGTACAGCGACCGCCTCGGGTGCCGATCCCGTTACATCTCAGGCCATCGAAGAAAAGTGGAAGGCTTGTTATAGGAGGCTCAGTTGATGATGGATACACAACATCGGCATGTATCTTGGCGAGCTCGGTGGATCTTTCAACTTTCGAGACAAAATCCGCACGTCTCTGTATACCAAGGCGCTTGTGGTGAGTGATAAGGTGGGTTTTGACGTGTGAGGGTATCACAGCATATTGGCAGCATCGACATATCAAGATGTGGTGCCGAGAGTCGATCTCGAAGATGCTATGAAATTCATCCATTTGGGATCAAAAATACATATATAGTTATGCAAAACCTTCACGTTGAGCTGATGTAGGACGTGGCATGCTCTTGATATAGTCGCTCTGCCAGATAAGCAACGCCTCGTACGGCTGCAGGCAGCATGGTATTATATCTGTTGCTGTAGTAGCCTAAAGAAACTCACCTGTAGGAAGCCGAATGCGTTATGGTGTGGGGAAGATCCTTGCTTACAACAGCCCAAACTGTCCTCCTACAGCACATGTCACTACTCTGCCTTTGTACTATCGTTACAGATATGCGGCTACACTTTTGTGTGCATTGAACTCATGGCTATCAGAGTGGTCAGCTGCAATATTAATCATTTTGGACATTGTCAAAACAAAAAACACGTCTCATATAGAGCGAAAAACTCGACTCTCTTCTCTCAACCCTAAGGGTTATTTTATACTGAGAAACAAACAACTCGACTCGAGTTGTTTGTCTTCTAATGATAGCGCAAGAAAGGATGGTAGCGCACTTCCCACACAGAATCAGCTGCGATATCACTCGGACACTTTCCCACTATTCCGACGAACGACTTTTGACCCCTTGACCTCGTAGCTCACGCTGCATAAGCGATTGATCTATATGGCTGGCGCACCCTTGCGGCAAGGACACCGCAACGAGGAGCAGTTGTCTTATGAGAACAGACTGGCCATCGAGAGCAGGGATTTATCATGACTCCTGCATCGATCGACACTTGGTTCCATCGAAGGGGAAGAGACGGGTCACTGGTTCACCATCATGTGGTTTTGTCTCACGAGTAGTACCTTGTCCCCTCTCCACATACTGTTGCCATCGCCTTCGACGCCATTTCATTCGTCTTGGAAAGTCCTTTGGCCTATCCGATTGTTATGACTTTCTTGCCTACCCCCGTTTCCTTCCCTCCTCTTATCTAATGCCTTGACTGAGCTGTATAAAGAAGTGTATTCCCGCAAAGACAGGACAGTACTTCGTGACGTCTACGGACCCATCCCTATATTCGTGTCGTTGGCACCCAACTGTGTTGCCTATCGCGTAATGGAATCGGCGATGCCCGTCTCTTCCTGTCAGTCGACTGACACTTGTATCAAAAGCCAGTTCTCGATGGCAAAGGATAAAACTGTTATCGTCTGTACATTGGTAGATTAGAGTACGGCACAACTCGCACCATGTACACTACATCAAGGTGCGGCTACACCTGGGGCTATCGAGTAGCCCTAACCCTAGTGACCACTGAAATCTCGAATGCAAGCATAGTGCAGACAGGGCACGAAGTGAGTGGATTGCAACAATAGAACCCTGTCTAGGACATACCTAGCTTCCACCTCGCTGTTGGTTTGCCGAACCCCATGTATGAGATTCTGGCTCCTACCCTTTGGGCGGGAGAGTCACATCAAGGGTACCTTGCTTAACCTATGCTTATAGAGAGGAAAGCCTGACTCTCGAATAAGACTTCATTAACATCAACGTAAGAGAGTTTCAGAGATTCCGCGTGCAGACAATGAGATCCAAAGTATTCTGAAGAACAGTGTTCGTAACATGAGCGCACCTGACTTGACAGGGCCAAGTTCACTGCATATCTCTCAAAGTGCACTTAACATCTATTATTTGAGCAATGCATAGCACTTGGCCATTTCTAAAGAAGGATTTCAGTCGTATTGTGATACATCCCTACGACTGTTGAAACGATGCAAGTTTCGTATCTGCAGCCACAACACCGAAAGTGCACGTTCGGGAAATGCGACGCATTCCAAGTGTGCAACACACGGCAATTTAGGTGATTTGTGGGAATGCGACGCATTTAAGGGAAGTATGATTGCGTAGTAACACGCGGCCCTCGAATATCATAGGAAAGAATATGGCAGTTTGTGTCGGTTTCGATATGACTTGTAAGTGATAGGAGCAACTTGAAATGATTAAAGTATGCTCAAGCTATACCTTATTAACGCGCCCTGGTCAGCTCTCGCTGGCCTCCATGTTACCAATCAGCTCGCATCGTGCTTCCTGGTGTACATTGCGGCATCTCAAGCTTTCCTGACCCGAGAGCGCGTCCGTGATATCATCGGCCTCCGCTTCGATCCGCACTTGCGTGAAATCTTGCAGCATACCAGAAAGTTCCGCATCGCGAGAGCAGTACCCAGAATTTCCTATGATACGATTTTCAAGACCGACGATATTGCCACTCCAACAGCTCGATAACATCCTGGTCGCTCGATCATAGAGAGCATCCTTATCGTTGACTGCTTTCAAATGCCGGATTATCTCTTTCGCGTCGTCTACGCTGCATTTAAACCACTCATCGTGGTAGTGGATTTTACATTGCGGAGCCAAGCAAATTATCTTCGTCCTCAAGGCAGCCAACCGTAGGTGTACGACCTCTTCTATCCTCTGAGGAAACACAATTCCGCAGCGATACTGTTCTGTTGCTAGAGGGTAACAACCTCTCCATTCTCTGATCCTTCGGCTTGGCTCATCCTTAGAACAACCGACTTTGACGAAGCCTGGGATGTATGGACATGTATAGATGTACAGATATCCAGCACCAAACTGGTTATCCTTGATAACCTGTCCTAGCTTGCGTCTGAAGTCTTGTCTTGAATTCCGACCGCAGGGAAGGCTTTGCGGCGAATGGTTTGGGGCATCTGCCGCGGTGTATACTTCAATCTGCGGCGCGTAGATCTCGATCAGGTCATTCAATTGCCTGTTGAGAGCGATTCCGTTGTGTTTGTTGCAGACAAGTAGACGTATAATAGTCTCCATATCACCACGCAGCAGAGAATCCGGTCCCAGTCTCCAAATTAGTCTTGTTGCCTAAGCTGAACATGCCGCGCCGATCTTACCAGCGCATGGGTCGGAGTTGACTTTGAGAGCGATGCATTGCAAATTGTCCAGAGATCTTGGTCTGAAAGGAGAAATGCTCAGATCGCCTTTCATGTTTATCCAGGAAATGGTGAATGGTCTCGTACTCAGGAAACCGACGTTTTGCGATATGAAAGTAGGCATGAGTCTCGGGCACTGGAGCGCCGGGACGAGCTTTACACTAACAGCCTTCACCGGTGAACATCTGCAGCTAATCATGTGAGTGCTGGTTCGCAGTCGGCGCAGACAAGGTTGAGTTCACCGGTCATGTAGCGGAACTCTAGTATCCAATCGCTTCCTTTCTGGGCTACGCGGAGGCGGCTTCGGAAGGCGCGCGCTTGTAGCTGCTGTGAGGCGCAGCTCCATCTGGACATGCGCCGTGACTTCCAGACACGAAACATCGGCTCGCACCGAAGGCCGAGGCTTCTCAGACAATCCGTTACTCGGGGCTCTAGTTGATGATATTATTCATTTTATGGCAACCGCCAAGTCAAGCTCCGTCACGCTCGTCTGGCCGACTCCTCCATCAATGACAATAGAGGTGAGCGATAGTACTGATTTGCTACAACCAGGCAGCTCACACTTGGCGTGCGGCGTTGGGGGAATTTTGCTTGTCCGCAGCAAGCGAACGATGCGGTGCATAAAGACTGCGCCTCAAAGCTCCTTATGAGGGCTTCTGTGCCAATGGTCTGGCGGTCCCTCTTCGCATGTGGTACGGCGTGCCGCTCATGGGAAGTCGTCCAACCAATTCCACTCAATACAACGAATACTGCGCCCGGCTTGTGTTGTGGTAAGTATCGACTTGACTGCAGCGATGACTGTCCACTCTCATTTTTTCCTTATACTGTTATCATAGGAATCTGTGTGTCAGACTACTAAGCTTGTAATTTATCTACCAAGTCCTCAGATTCTCCAAACATTCGACTGGCAGATCAGCTTTTACGCCCAAAGCGACTTCACGTACCCAGCTCGGGTCTTCCTCAAATTTCTCCTCTGCTTCCGCGTAATCTTGTGTACCATGGCACCTTATCTTCTTCTCAACAGCTGGAAAGTCGTACGCGCTTCGAGCAATACCGCAGGCTTGACAAATTTCATCAGCCAGAGGAATCCAGTCTTGGACTTTGTCTTAAGCCACGCAAATGGCTTTGCGAAGTGGATTGCACAGCCTCGTGAGCCACATTCGAGACTCTATGAGATAATGCTGATTTGGCTGACACAAATCCAGAGACACTCGTCCTCGTCACTGTATGGTGGGTCACGTTTACCATTGTCGTGACATGCGTGCTGTGTCTAGGCTTTGGACCGTCCGGTGTTATCCCTGGTGAATTACTACCCGCCTCTGGAAAATGCAAATGATAGCTGACGATTCTCAAGGTTCCTTCGCCGCTGCTTTCCAGGGCTGGGCATACGGAGCCTTCACTCCAGCAGGCGGCCTCTTTGCAACTCTCACCAGCTTGGGAATGGTGGGCTTTCTGGCACCTGCTGTCGCTCTTTTCGGCGCGGGGGTGGCTACAGCCACTACGTTTGTTGCCTGGCTGTACCAATGATCTCTTGAGGACAATTATGGTCGATACAGAAACTTCGGGTTCTGAGACCGATTCAATGGTACATAGCGCTCAACATACATGTGGGGCGGAGATGAGCAGCAAAGGATCGCAGGAAATCGTCTTCGATAATGCTGAATCTTCTTACCCCGTCAAATTCAGACTGAAGTTAGCGAAGAAACGGAGACGGTTTGTCCGTGTGCTGAGAGTATAGGGCAGATTCGTAGTGCATCATTCCTCGAGAGTATACTTATTTGCTTACTTCTACTACTGAATATTAAATAATCGCCTTTTCGACCTGATCCGTCGCCATGATCGCGCCGTTTTTATTCCGTGCACATACGTATCGCCAATCATTTGGAAACCACTCTCTTGCTGTCGGAGTATGAATGGCGTCCATCCACCCTTCAGAATAGCTATGCTATCTCCCACCCGACCACCTGGAGACCCAAATCCGATGTAGCCCTTCTCAGTTGTGAAGAAAATCCTGCGGCCAATGGTGTTAACCAGTTCACGATAGTATGGCCCAGCGTCCTGTGCTTGAATGCTATGCCACAACCGCTGCGCTTCAGGATCCTGA
Organism: Cladosporium oxysporum; assembly: GCA_035771495.1. Classification (NCBI taxonomy): domain Eukaryota; kingdom Fungi; phylum Ascomycota; class Dothideomycetes; order Cladosporiales; family Cladosporiaceae; genus Cladosporium; species Cladosporium oxysporum. The sequence continues at coordinate 459,987 of JAWNKS010000018.1, read as the reverse complement.
CATAGCCGACTCAACGAGAGGGCATCTATTTCAGTTTTGTCACATGCCTTGATACATCTCCAAGATACTCCACGAGCTCGGAGACGCAATGAATCCACGACTGCGTCGAAATGCTGTCGGAATGTAGGGCGCGCTGCGACAAATAGCGCTGTATCTGCGATCAAGGTCCGCCAGATTGCTTCGTATTGATTTTCCGGGCCTCCATATATACTCCTCTTCAGCGTACCTATGGTGTGCTCCAAATCTTGAACCGTCAATACCTCATCCCCTAGCGGAAAGACGGCTGTCTTACTCCGACTCAAGAAGATCATGATACGCTGTATGTCCGGAAGAGGGTTCTCGCTAGTCAGAGAATCACTGACGCAGCTGATGCGATCTATCTGGTACCCAGGGACACGTATGATGTCTGAATCGAAGCTTATAGAGCCTTTGATCTGCCCTCGTATTCTGTTGTGGGGGCGTAGCGCAAATGTTTGTGCTAAGCTAAGGTCTAAGGACCAATCAGGGGCCCAAGATGAGGACCCAATAGGCTGTTCGGACAGGAAAGCTTTGCAATGGCAGATACGCAGGTCCTGACTCTCCAGAATTGAGTATTGCGCAGCCTGAAGATAGACTACTGGACCCGGAAGATTGTAATCCACGCGGACCAAATCACGGAGGGAGGCATTTTTTATCTTGCCGCGCAAGAGTCCAAGAAAGCCATATACTTTGTCTTGTCCATGTGTGGCTTGTAGGGTCCGACTGGTGATACATACGTCGGCAAGCTCGATCATCGCTCCACTTTGATAAGCAGAACGCATAGTCGTAATTGCGCTTATGCGAGCAATCCCAGCATCAGAAGAATTCTGGTGGAGATGGTAAAGACTCCTGGACAGATACGCAGCTGCGTAACTGAAATGTGTCCAACTCATCTCCGAAGGCCCACAGAGAACTCTTGGGTCGTTAGCTACAGCAACTTCCTGCACGATCCAGGTGCGACAAAAGTATGACCGGTTCAAGAGCTCATAAATCGCAATCCACAGACCGTCATCCCAAGGTTGCAAGGCAATCGTCTCGACCAAGTTCATGTCGGTCCAGGAGAGTGGTCGGAATTCTCCCTCTCGCGCCTTCCTAACCTCCCGCCAGATCCATAGTTTTGCAAGGGCATACAACATGCGGAATACATCGTGTGGTCGACTGACCTGCGGGCCAAGCCAGATGAGAACACGTGTTGCTTTGCCAAAGATGTCGGCCATCAGAGGAATTTGCTGGCTCTTCTCCAGGCTATCCTCCTGATTGATACTGATAGCATCAATCCAAAGTGTTCGTGGTTGAGACCTGTCTCGAATGCGCTTCAAGAAGAGATACAAGCTATGTGTTATGTTGATCTCACAGCCTGAGACCTTGACAAAATTGGTCTTTCTGGTCGTACCCCATTCGTACGAAAGGGCTTCGTATCGGGGCATTTGCGTCAAGTTTGAGATCTTGAACTCGATTTCGATGTCATCTTGCTCGTGCCCAGCTCTAAGATCCAGCAGTCGGATTTGCCCTTTGTTGAGTGCCTCCTGGTAGCAATATGAGTTGGCCGCCATGCTGCAGCTATCACAACAGGCCGTATCCTGGTTGCAGGCACGTCAGGAATGTGGTAACGCTTCCTAGCCAAGCGTCTCAGTCTGACCCCCGGCTCAGGAGACGGTTCCCACGAGCCTTCAAGCGCCAAACCTCACATGAGTTTCGCTCTTGCCCGTGTTGAATTCTCCAGTAACGCGTAACCAGATGATTCCGGATGACAGTGTGTCTCAGACACGGCGTTTCTTAGCAAATTGTTTGGACGTACTATCAATGACTGTATAAGTGGCGTGGCTAGGCGCGCGACTCCTCTAAGGCGGTTCGAGATCTGGCGCTACGAAGCTTCATGCGTTAGCTGGTGGGGCTGCAGCTAGCAACAACAAACATGCCCGCGGCTGGCTGCAGCGTGCTTCTATATATATCATCTTCCTCCAAAGTGCTCTCACCGGTGCATATGTGATGGAAGGGAAATCACTAAGTCGTCAAAGTGCGCGCTTGGATCGCGGTGCATATTCTAATGGATTTCTGCTTGCGCAAACACCACGTTCACAGACGATAGATCCGGAGCTGATTTTGTATCGATCAGTCACTGGCACATTTAACAGCGAGGATGTGATTTGACTTCTCGAAGCTAGAGCTTATGGCGTTGCGTCAAAACAGTGGTTCTTTTAGGCTACGGCTTCCGGCGCGAAAAGACGAGTGGGTAGTATGCATACTGGGTGCACGGTGCATACTGGCACCCTTCTCAGGGCCAAAACCGTCGGGGCACTTTGGGGATCAAAGCAGGATTAGCTTGCCAAGACATTAGATACGAAGGCCTTGTTTACCAGGCCGTGCGACTACATAACAACAAGCTGTCTACCCACAAATCTATACCAACGAGAGCTCGCTCTCCCGTGCTACAACATAAGACAAGATACTGTTCAGGTTTCAGTACGCCTTCATGACGCTACCTGATGACAATGCTGCGCCTCGATTGGATCAAGTGCGTCAAAGCATCAGCGCTCTAGTGCCCGCAAACAGGTGAGCTGTGGAGCGAATGGAACGCTTCCCAAGGCAGCACATGTATTGCGAGCCGCTTGGTAATTTACAGGGCGACACTTCCCACCACATCTTAGTATTGGCCTGAAATCAATGTCCCAGGATCGTGGCATTACCAAAAGTGCACCAACGATGCGACCTGTCAATACAGAAACGTATTTGTTGTCCGATCATTCTGTCGGTCAAACCCCTCCACTTGCAATATCCCCTTCGCTTGATCTCGTCACCGTCATTACTGTTGTCGTTGGTACAGCTGGTCCTTTTGGCAATCGACATCGACCACAAGCGCCCCAGCGCAGCATCATATGATTTGAACTAGCCTTCGCATCTTTTTCCTTCGGCATCCGTAAATCCAGTCTGGATAGCAGTAGTCCACCTACTTGATGCATCAATCATTATCACTCCTTCAAAGACATCTTTATACCTTTGAACGTCTTCTGCGTTTCCGGAGTATTGCTCACGGAAAACAGCACAAATGCATGGAGCGCACTTGTTGATAGTCAGCTTATTGAAGCCTTTCAGTAACAAACTTTGAGCTTCATCTCCGATTTACAACGATGAAACTTCATCAGTGAGGTTGAATTCCTTTGTACAGATCAGGGCTTGCTCTGGCTGATTGTAACGTTACCCGAGAGCCTCTAGCCTGCGCTCTGCCCGTTCGAGAGGTAGACTTTCCGCGATCTTACAGAGTATCGTTGTTGGCTTTCGGTGGAAGGCAGCATCTTGTGACATTACATGGAAAAATTGGAAGACAAAACACGCCAAAAGCAACGGGACAGATCCTACGACTATGCTGCTTTTTGTTCTGATTACACCGCTAGGTGGAAACGATATACCAGGGCTCTGGAAGGTTGATGTAGCAACTAGCTGCGGCCTTATCACACGTTGCGCGGACTTCGCGACGCATTTCCACTAGGGTTGCATCGCGACGCGTTTCGACTTGACAACTTGCATGCAGGTGGCTCCGGATTGGAATCGCGACACGTTTACGCGGGGCTACTTGTTCCCGGGCGGTGAAATTCCGGGACCGCGGCGCGATTGCCCGCAGAATACTAGAGTAGAGTCAAACCGAGGTAAGCCAACGGCATCCATACTAGAGAGGGTGCGAGAGGTCTCAGGCGTTGTTCGCTTGATCAATGAGGATAGGAGTAAAGACCTGACTGCGCTCGACACCACGAACATGCTGGGCAGACACACGTGGAAGATGGACCAGGCATTACCAGGCAAACATACCCTGTAGCTCTACGGATCGCTTACGTCGGACCAGGCGTTGATTCTCATTCAAGCTAGGGCGGGGCACTGGCGGCTGAATCAAAACCTTGCCCGAGGAGGCATACTAGGTAGTGCAAAATGCGAGTGCGGAAACGACGAGGAAACTGTCAGACATGTTATTCTGTCGTATCCGCAATGGGCGGAAGCCCGCAAAGAGTAACGGGCATCTGCAGGAGATAGGTGAGGAGACGCGCCTTACCTCTTGGGAGGATGGGGTACGAGGAAGGACGTGAGGACTGGGCAGCTACTTGACGGCCCGAAAGAAGAATAGAAGCCGGACCTAGTAGTGGTTGAGGCGACTATCCGGTTTCTAGAGAAGAATGGCATGCTGTTATTCCAGCAGGAAGCGCTACTAACCAATGAAAGGGATGGGACACTTTATAAGATGATTTTCAGGCGTACAGATGGGGTATATGTAAGGTCACTCTTTAGGAGCGGCTCATACGGTCAGTCAGTCAATCTAACTATCAGTTTATAGGTAGGCACAATCAAAACGATACGCCGAGCTTCGGTGCGATCGTTTCTCCCAAAACCTCTCCCAAAACCGCTGCCGCTTTGACATGCTTATGGTATGGCTAGTCCGACCGGTGAAGCGCGACTAGTGCAGTGCACGAATGTACAGCATCGGGCAGAGCGAGTGGCTTATATGGCGCGACTTTAGCGATGGCCCGTGCCATCTCATGGCTTGCGCTGAACAATGCCCAATTGTATCATTCCACACGCATGCACACATCAGGCCTAGACTTGCACCTTCGCACGGCGGGTGTGTAGTGCGAACCATCTGAGACGCCATGATAAATTTATACATTGCTAGAACAGTTCCAGCGATTGGGCACCTGATCAATTTGCACTCTTCACGTTGATTCCCAAGTGCGATTCCGTTCTTCAAGTCAGCCGAGTTTCAAGGCCGCGAGATGCAGTGTCAGTATTGTACAGAAGATCAGTATAAACTTCTCAGCATGATTTGCTGACTGCTGGTTCAGGAGCAGTAGGCACGCGATACTGAGCTGCACCCTGTGTACGTCAAGCCCAGCAAATCATTCGCGATCGCCACGTCCTGGCCCGCTTCCGTTGCCTTCGTGTTGGAGCCCGCATCACAGACCGGATTTATCTCCACTGCATTAGTGCGTGCATGGATGGGGCGATACCAGCCTTTCGATAGTGCGGCTGTGTGGCTTACCAGATAGCTGGCGATCGATAGTCTGGCAAAAGAGCGTTTCACCGCTATTCGGTTGCCCGCCGTTGCAGCAAGCATAGGTTGGCTGATCAACAATAGTGCATTCTTTGCTAGTTCCTGCGTCTCGCTTCATTTTACCGCAATCGATGCTCAGTATTTCCAATACGGAGCTGTGAAGCAGCAGGAATGCGCGGCAGTACGAAATGATGCGTCCAGCTTCAGCGGAGAACCAAAGTTTCCCAGGCTGTAAGTGGAGGGGCAGGGCGGCAGTCTACTTCTTCTTTACCAACATCTTTGGCACGCTTACGAACGACTGAAGACGATATCTTATCTCATGCCACAAAAGCGGTTGATCTTCGTCTTTCCAGCGCATAGCCGACGCTTCACGACTCCTGTAACATCCACGTCGACTACGGCCTCAGTGCATTGCCAAACATGCCCCAACCTTCCAGCAGTCTGTCAGATTGGTTTTGGAGACAGACTGGTCTAGCTGAGGTCAAGTCGAATGTTGATAACATAACAGCGAACGCGGCCGCCGTGTCGGACCTTGCCAGACGTGAGAGCAGGAACTTTGCCGAGAATCGTGGCGCGGGCATTTCAGGCCAGGCTACTGTCGATCGAGGCACATTTACTCAAGTATGTTGTGAGCCCTACTCTGTACACTTTCCTGCACAGCATCTGATCAGTTGCTTCATTCGAGCAGGCTCTCGCATCGCACCTTCGACATGCTTTTGACGAAGCTGGAGGCACAGAATATCACATATTGGTCTTATACGACAAGCTCCAGGTGATCGGAACTCTTCATGACAGCTTCAACGAAGCTGGAGAGTCAGTGCAGAAGGTGGAGATCAACAAGGACAAAGGTAATTGCTGCATGGCCCACCACAAGATCAGTCGGGGATATGGTCAAGCGGGACGGTGGGGTTTTGATGTCTACGTCTTTAAGCGTGGGAGAATCCATAATCTTGGAGACGGCGGGTACGTTTGCTCAACATCCGAATGCTAGAGGTGTTTACTGACTTTTCACCAGGTTCGAAAACTGGGCATGGTCAGCCGGAAGGGGAGGCGCCGCCCGAAATATCACAGACAACAAGATAGTGGTGTTCGCCTGAGGTCCAAGTTTGCATTGTGTTCAACCCCTCTCGGTATTCAGCCTTATCTAGCTATGGCGTAGTGAAAAGATCGGGGATTGATGCCAAATCTTCGTGAGACCTTCAGATCGAGCTCCGCCACCTCTCGACCTCGATCGCGAAAGCGATGGATGGATGCGAGGGTCGTGAAGCCACTTGCATTACGAGCTTTCCCAACACTGTCATTGGGCTCAGAGGGTTTAAACCTGTCGCTCGCCAGCCGGAAATTATTTCGTACGATGTGGAAGCACTCTCACGTTCGCGTATGTACATCTCTGTCCACTCCACTCGTTGGATGCGGCCGTAATTGACCCTCGAGAGCGCATCCGTTTCCATGGCCAGCGCGCGTTTGAGCGGCGCAAACATGCTTACATCGAGCGGTCGGAGCCTACTCCAGGTGTGTGGTGGCAGTGAAGGGAATTCTATAGCGTGCTTCATACAATGTGCTATCACGTTTGCGGTGATAAGACTCCCGTGACCGTCCATGACGGGAATGCGATGGAGCGCTGGGTCAGCTGGTCGTGTCGAGGGCTCGAAAACAGCAGTCAGCCACTCGTAGGCGTGGCTATTAGACGTGCAACCGCTGTTACTCGTCGAGAAGCGCCAGTCCCGTGGTGCATGTGCCGGCATTCATCCGGTATTGGTGTGTTTCGCCTCAAAGACCAGAAGAGGTGAAGTGCCGAACGACCAGCGCTGATGCATTCTATCGCAAATAATCACTGTTGTCGGCCAGGAATGACCTTCCAACTTGACTTCTCGCGAATGTTGGCTAAAACTCTTCATAACTGACTCTCTCCGACCGCAAAACCAGCCTCGTCCATGTTGTATATGCGTTCAGGGGTGTACTTGTGCTGAAACCGCAGCTCCGTAACCGCATCGAACTATTTCTTCACGGTCTCCACACTCATTGCTTTGTGCCTTGCGCCATCGATCTTACGAGTCCATATGCCCTGGATTTCGGGATGACGTGCGCGGAAGCGATGCAACCAGCTCTTGCCAGTGGGCCGTAGGTAGGATGGTGGTAGTCGTGCGACCTGGTAGCGATTCTTCCGGATTTCCTCGGCTATCGCTATCGCTAGGGATGGCGATCCAGGAAATCCGGTCACGGTAAGATGCTTAATCATCTCACTAAAGACTTCTCTTCGTCGTTCAAGAGAATTTGTATATGTCCATGGGCGTGGAACCGTGAACACATTATAGTTCTTGACGGTGTCATTCAATGGCTCAGTTTAACAAGCCCCCACCTGCATAAGAACAACAATAAATTCATCTATGAACACGAAAAACAAGGACTTCTGTGTTGTTGAGAGAAGACCGCTTGTGCAACAAACCATCCACTATATTGACTTGCTAGATCCAATCTCTGAGTCGAAAAGACCACAAAACGTGATGACAGATAGCCAGGAGTTAGAACAAACTCCTGAGAAACGAGCATGGCTAGTCTTACATGACCGAGCAAGATTTGGAAGTCTGCTCACTGCGGTATGTATCATCTGTGTTGCTGATTGAGTCCTGGCCATCGAATGTGACGGAGGTGCGCCCAGCCTCCTTGCCAGCGTGCATACAAAGAAAGTGCAGAACACCCTTCTTCGAACCAAAATATATCTTTAGTTCGTAGTCAATTCGGATTTGGTTGCGACCGTCAACGAGTCTGCGCTCACACTTTGAAAGGTCGAAGTTTGTGAGATCAATATCGAGAGATGCGAGCACGCGTACTCCTATTGGTTGAGGTCAGTCATTGTTAGCCAACGCGAATCATGGATAATCCGGTAATTGAGGTTTACGAACCTTCGTCGTCCTTGTGAGTTGGCGCTACGTCAAGATCGCAGCAGTAAACTTGGCAAGTGAATTTCAAGTCGTCAACGGCGGTGCCTATCGTGGTGTAACCATCGAGACTGATGTGGGTCTTTTCAGTCACAACATCACCCTGTGTTACAGATTAGTCATTGAGCCACACAAGTCAAGAACAAGATCCCTCACATACCTTTTCCAGGCTCCAACCTACATAACCTCCAGCGAGGTACGTGCGGCTCCAAGAGTCGAGATACCGGTGCTCTTCCCGGTGACGGTTCCTGTCATACGGGACGTTCCACGCAAAGCCGTAATGTCGTCTAGCACGACGGCTGGAAGGCTGAAGATTGTGTAGACCACTGAGTGCAGCACCTCGAACGATGGCGGCTTGCCTGATTCAAGTCAGTCTCGAGGTAAAAAGGGAAAAAAAAAGGTGACGCTTGTTGCTTACGGATGCTGGGGGCAGATCAGACGGATATCTCGGGCTTCACAGGGCTTGCGCAACGCGTTGTTGAGGTAACGTGAGTCGCCAAATCCTCCAACGAGAATGACGGTCTGCTGGCTGTTAGCGGAAAGGAAAGCAAGAACTTGTGGTCTGACTCGTACTTTGATAGTCTGGATGGACGAGATTTTGCGTTCGGCGTCTAGCTGAGTCTCCACGAGTCTCAGGATGGTGTTGACGACCGGACCGAAGAACAGTTCCATCTCTGCACTTTTCATCGTGAGCGGACGTGCCAAAACAATGGCCTGAAACACTTACTCAGTTATGATCACTTCCGATTCGTCAGGATCGTAGTACTGGGAGGCTGCTACTCCACGCATCACCAGCGGCATCTCGTACGTTCGTGAAGAGTCCACGGATGTGCCTACATCTTTTTTGTGACCCTCAAACTTCCTCATGAATTCGCTACCTGGCCCTCGCTTTTCCCAGGCAAGGTCGGTGTACGAAGAACCAAACTGCTTCTCCATCCACTCGATGAAAAGCCTGTCGATATATGTCGAACCGCATTTGCCGCCTGTGGAAGGTCAGAGATACGCAAAGTGGATGGGAGTAGGTCAAGGCAGATACCAGTGCCAACAAGTAGCTCATGGAAACACAGGTTGGGTTCGAGCGCGGCGATTTGGTAGGTCGTAATGTCCTATGATACTCAGCGGTTTTCCAAGACATCAAGATCACCCCAAATATGTGACGACTTACCACTGTACCTCCGCCACAATCACATATGAGAATACTATCACCGGGCTGGATTCTGTGGTCAGCACTCACTATCTCACAAGTTTGGACAACCTACACATACCTTGACTTGGAGTGACGATCCGCCTTGCGTTATCAAAGCAAGGGTTGCCACGGCCGCCGCTTCGGGCTCTGCAATCAAGAAGCTCGCTACGCTTGCGGAACGCAATACTTGAGCGTTCTTGGCAGCCTTCTCTGCAGCACGTAAGGTGGCCGATTTTGCTCTGTCGCTCCATACCGCGGGTACCGTAAACCAGAACTCCAGCGGGGACACAGCAACCACGTCCTCGCCCATCTTTCGCTTCAGCTCTTCATAGGCAAAAATGGCAATCTCGGTCAGGTAGTCCGCGCACAAATCTATCGCAGTCTTTCCTGGTGGAACACGAAGAACACCATGTCCTTCACTGGCAGCAAGGCTCGGGTCGTCGAATTTTGTCGATTGCTCTGGATCTAAAAGCAGCTTCATCCAGGAGTATGCTTTGGCTTTCGCGGTAACCTCGAATCCCCATCGAGTCCTGGTGAACTTTTGGTTGTCGCTTCGATATGCGATCCTTGATGGCGTCTTCCAAGCGAGAGCTTGGTCGTTCGCGGGCCCCGGCCAATTTTGAACCACATCGATGTCCCCAATCATCTTATCATGGCTGCCCGCGGTCGATACAAAGCTCACACCTGAGTTCGGTCAGCTTCAATCAAGCCAGGGCCATGTCAGTAAGTTATGTTCACCAGTGTAAGTAGTGCCGAAGTCTACGCCAACGACGATCTTGTGCAAAGCATCGTCCCCCAGTGAAGAATTGGCCAGGCCAGTTTCCAGCGTGTCGATCTCGTCGTCGCTGCTACTCCTGTTGTACATACTGCGTAAATCTCTGGGCGGCAGTGGGGGTGGCTCCGGCATTGAGAGATACTCTGCAAGACGGCTCCTCGACACGTGGGAGAGGAGGAAAGGGGAGTTCAACAAATACTCTCGTGTATCACACAACACCAGATGTTGCAATAGCGGGTAAATCTACCTCAAGGTGATAAACGAAGAGCGCTTTCGCTTTGTACATATAGTGTTAGTGGGTGCTACAAGAGTCAAGGCTTGTTCGAGCAAGCCATAGTATAATGATTGACATGGGCTTCGTGTCCGTGCCAATAATTCGCTGAATCCGGTCAATCTAGACACGAGCAGAACACTTGCCAAACATAGGTGGACGTAAGTCTCAGACGGGATGAAGAGTTCCAGAGCCATGTGGCGTCAAAGAGACTTGTCGAACAAGCAGGCTGTCACAAAATCAGTCCCCAATTGTTCTCGTCGCGCAAGGTAGCACCGCTCCAGCCGTGCCACATCCACATCCCAACAACATAAACCGCCCCTTGGCGCTGTAGCAGTACAGGCCAGCACTCAGTTTAGTTGTCACTGGAGATCCCCGAGCCGCATGTTCCGCCCATGCAGATCTTTGGCAATTGGTGGAGAGCTTCTCGATTGGCCGCATGCATGTTTTTAGCGATATGCAGCTTCTAATCTCAGCGCTGCACTACGATTCATGACTATTCTCGGTCATCGCCGAAGCTTGTGTTCCACACGTGCAGGAATCCCACTGCGGGGTAACATACGTCCAAGATTGGTTGACCTTGGAGCCGGATTTGCATATGCAATAGCGTGCTGCAGCCACAACAAAGTGGTCACAATGCTAATCGTCCTCGTTCGGGTTGTAGACTAGTACGTACCTAATCGCCGTGTTCTCGACCTCTCAATCAAGAACGCCTCGCTCGGTATAGCTTCACCTACTTTGTGAAGGCTGTATAAATTATGTCAAGAATATAGCAGGATCGCCAACACTTCTCTTTTTGCCGTAACGAGCATAAAGCTATGGTCTTCTCAAGATTATCTACTGGACGAGGCAAAAATGCGCAAAGATCTAGCGTCTGTAAGACGCATGATTTGCCCTTGCGCGCTCCAGAAAAAGACATAGATATGCTGGATGCTGGGTCCGGCGCAACTTCTGACACTGACAAGGCGGATGATTCACTCACGGTCACTACCCAGCCACCTTCAATAAGCGCCGATACTCTTACTTGCGGCTTGCCAGAAAAACCAAAGCCCCTATCGCAACCTCTCGCATTCACGCCTCAGGATCACCCAAGAGACAAGGCAAACCCCCCCGATGCCAGAGTACGCTGTGGCGAAGATTGTGAAGCGCCCCAGAGCATCCTGGCAGCTCTCGCTAGAAGACTCGCGTCTGAGAAGAAGCTAGAAATACAACTCCACGAATACAAGCGTCGACTCGTGCAGATGAAAACTGAAATGGATGAGCAAAAAAAGAGTTATGAAGGTATTCTGGAGCGACGACTGGCAGAGCAAAAGCAGATTTATGAAATTAATCTGGACCGGCGTCTCGAAGAGCAAGAAGAGAGGTATGAGGGTGCTTTGAAGCGGATTGTCGAAGAGCAAAATGGTGAATGGGAACATTATCTTGAAGAAAAATTACATGAAAAGGAGGTTCGACATCACGCAGACAAGGCCAGGATAGAGGAAGAGATGGTTCGCATCGAAAAAAGATATGAAGAAGATATTTCAAGGATCGAGAGCGCAAGACGGACCGTTGAACGTCAATCCAAAGAACATTTGTCTAGCTTGGAGAAGGAGAAACGGAAGGTCCGGGAACACGCAATGATCATCCGAACACTGCAAGAGCATGCACTGAAGAATGTTGAGTCGGCGCAATGGACGTCTGAGTCTGACACTGAAATCGTTCGACAACTCGACAGGATTCTGGAAGATGTCAACAAATGGAGCAAGAAATGGAGCAGGTCGGCAGCCACAGGTGAAGGTCAGGACCTCGGACTTAACCAGTGCCTGGATTTGCTACCAGAAGGATCGCTTGCGATCAGAGGACTTCTGCGAGAACGGATGTCCTTCGAACGAAAAATCCCAATGTGGCTCATTATCTCGGCAGCTGTTTCAAAGGTCGCCTTCGATTCGATCATTGGCGATGCGTTCTTCGCCTTCCAAGGCAGTGACGCTAAATCTGCCACGTCCATATACTCAAAAGACATCGGACGTGCTCTTAATGATACGCTACGATCTTTACACAGTCGTGAGTCAATCGATGTCTTGTTGCTTCAATCTAGACCATCTCCAACTGACATCAGATAGTTGATCCGGCTGGCGCAAATGCTTGGCGCTGTCAGCTCATGCGTCTTTTGGATCCCGCGTCCCACAACACGAATGCAGCACAGTCTTCTAGAGGGCGCGCCAAGGTTGCGCGTGAGCAGGCCGCAAGAAGGATAGCGGAAACCTGTGTGAACGACGTTGTGGTAACCATGCTGAGCGATGACTTGATGCTTGCGACTGATCAATTAGCGAGGATCTTGGGTGAGTGCGTAGAGCTAGCCGGAAAGCTCTCGGTTCAGAAGATGAGTTTCGAGGTTTGGGACCTTGAAAAGCTGCCGTCGGAGTACGACTCAAAGTCTGTGCATCTCCAACCTCACAAATTGCATGCACGCGAACTCGACGATGACTCTAAAGCCCTTGACGGCAAATTGGCGACGCTACTTGTCAGCCCAGCTGTGGTCGTGTCGGGAACAACAGCTGGAACTGGTTATGACAAGCCACGAGTGTGGAAGAAGGCCGTTGTGTTGATTGGGTAGATGAATGTTGGTTCGTTGGCGGGATATAGGGTTCAATAGTGAACTATCGTACATGTGACCCCTGTATCAGTGATCTGCGTCCTGCACCTCGTGTCTAAATTAGTGTCAGCCACAGACTTGCAGCCCAGACAACGCCTTGTCGCCTTTGAGCTGTGCCACTTCGCTTGTTCTTGAGTCGTGGGTCCAAGCTTGCATAATAAGTCACATCGGAGCGACCGCCAATTGCGATCTAGACCAAGCCTCAACGGGAGTGATGGAGCTGCGTGTGCAGCTGGTATTAGACTATTGTCTCCGACTTCTCCAAGTATATCCATCTTTGAGTCTCCAGTCATCTTGTTTCCAAATCGCAGGCCATCAGGGTTATCGAAGTCCAAAATGTCTACGCAAGACAGTACATCCCCAGTACGGGCGCTCTCGCCGGATCGCGATGCTATCTGGAGAGACAGATCCCAATCTGCAGTAGTAACAGATCCAGTGAGAGCTGGGGCTCCATGGGCACTCATCGCAGTTATGGGAGTCACTGGTAAGCTGACACCCTTCGAGCTCTCGACACGACGAGCCTGTATACTAAATTTTAGTAGTACGTCAAAATTCTGCAGCACATTGTTCGATTAGGACAATTTGCCATCAACTTCTCATGTTCAGTCTTGCCAAAACGAGGTTAACACATATCTCTGCGTAGGGAGCTGGCAAAAGCACTTTCATACGAACAGTGAGTGGTGATCAGAGCGTGATAGTAGGCGACAGCCTGGAATCTTGTGAGTGGTTCGATTGGTGATACGGCTAGAATCTTACGAGAACAGGCACCTCTGCCCTTAAAGGGTACAGCTTCTACTTCAACGGATACAACGTCAATCTGATTGACACGTGAGTTTGCCTTCACCTTGTCTTTCTACCACTATACGAAAGACTGACATGACACTGGACGCCTAGGCCTGGTTTCAATGACACGTTCCGCTCGGAGACTGAGGTGTTGCAAGACATCTCTCATTGGTTGAAGGAACAATACGAATCAAAAAACAAGCTTGCTGGAATCATCTATCTGCACGGCATCAACCATCCAAGGGTCGAGGGCTCTGCGCTCCGTAATCTCAAAATGTTTCGAGAATTGTGCGGGCTCGATGCTCTGAAAAATATCACTCTTGCCACTACCTTCTGGAGTGATGTGGACAACCTTGTTGGCAAGACACGTGAAGATGAGCTGGCCTCCAAACAAGCGTTCTGGGGAGCTATGCTTCAGCGGGGATCCCGTATGGCCAGATTCGTCGACCTTGCATCTGGACTAGAGATACTTCGAGATATCATCGGACTCCCACCACAACCGCTGAAAATTCAGCGGGAGATGGTGGATGACGACAAAGAACTTGTTGATACCGGCGCAGGTCAGGTTGTCAATGAAGAGCTGATCCGCCTTGAGAAGCAACACAAGAGAGACATTTCCAGGCTGAAAATGGAAATGGATGAAGCTATGGATAGTAAAGATGCAGAATACCAAGAGATCTTGCGCGAGCACGAGAAGAAACTCGAAGAGAGAATGAGCAAGGTTCAACGCCAGCAAGAGCAACTGAAAGCCGACCGCCGAGCCGAAGCAAGGAAAATGCAAAGCGAATTCGAGGATGCGATATATGCACTCCGGGACAAGAACAGCATTGACGTGTCAAACCTCAAGAGTCATGTTGAGCAACTCCAGGGAGAAATCCTCCGCCGCGAGTGCGAACGCGACACCCAAGCAAGACACTTCGAAGAAGCCCGCCAAGCTCAGGAACAGCAGATGAGCGAAATCCTGAAATACAACGAAGAAAATCGGATGTTGCAAGAAGAACGCATAGCCGAGTTGGAGTTCTACAACGACCAAGCACGGAAGAAATTCGAGGGACTTGACGTCGATGATATGATTGCACACATCCGTGCCGAGGAGAGCAAGCTGCGCGCAGAAGATCGCGAGATGCTGGAGGCCGAGATCCGGAAGCTACAACAAGGGAGCTCTACAAAGAGAGGAGAACAAGTGCCGGAAATGCTGTTTAGCGTGTTGCGCGCTGTATTTCCAGTGGCTACACAGCTCATGTTGGGAATTCCTATTTCTTTACCTGACCTTGAATTTTAAGCATGACTGCGACTTGGTAGCAACTCTGTCTATCAGCCCTCAACTTGCTGCTGTCCCTGATTTGATTTTGTACTTCAAGCAACATTCTTCAGTCTTCGACATCTCTTTCCTCTCTGTGCCTTCTTCATCCTTTTAGGGAAGCAGGAGGTGCATGTCATTAATTCTTGCCCCACTACTTCTAGTCACGTGAACTAGATCAATGGACTCGTTGGTCTGGTTAATCTGTTTCGACAGGTCGAACCGGTATGGTTCGATTCATTGTGGTAGCCACCAATATAGCGTATCTGAGGCAGATAAGGAATGCTCCAATCAAATCCATCAAAGCTGAAGGTGCGGCCTGGCCCCGCCTGCTACTGCACGTCAAGGAGATGCTGAACTAGACGCGGTGTAAGTACGGCGTACCCGTACACGTAGTAACAGTATAGATACACTGACTACGCACACAACTACATGTCTGGATCAACGTAGACATCGTGCAAGATTTGTAAGTTACTCGAGTTCGAGGGTGGAATCGCACCCGTCGTCTCTGGTTGTGTATTGTGCGTTACATTGACGATATCCGAGCACCGGCGCCACGAGACAAGGGCCGCAGAGCGGCTCCACGCATGCGTTATGCACAGGATAGGAGCTCAGGTCACGTAAGTGGTGGCTGTGTTCGTTGTACCTCCAGATCCTGATAAGTCTTGGTTCCTAGGATTTCTATGACAACCAAGCAACCCTCATATCCCGACCCGTGTAAAGCTTGACCAGGCTTTGAGCATGAGAACAACCATGCAACCACATCAACAGCATCATGCTCACTGGCTCGTGTGCGTATAATCCAACGGCTGTCTGCATCTCCACAAGGCCATTTAGGCTACAAGGCCACAAGCTCAATCAAACGATGCATCAATATTCTGTATCGAGGGATGTTTCCATGGCAAGCTTGGAGGGGCTGTGACCAAATTTAGGTGCGCAGTCTGGCATGCACGTCTCCAGTCAAGGCATTGTTGAGATCCTCGCAGCTTTCAGGCACACACAGGGCATTCTCGTCTTGGGGTGTCCCTAGTGGCTGGGTCTATGCCTGGCACATGACGAGTCTGGCTCGCTGCGATTGGTGTTAAGGATGAAGCAGAGCTGTATATGCTGGCTAATGTGTGTGGACAATGTGTGGAGACCGAGCCGTGTCTGTTCGATATGTACTCATGGAGACAGTTTCTGGTTATATGTCACGCCAGCCTGACTGGGCTGTGCTGTCCTGCCGCGTCCTCAAGCGCATCGAGACCTTCTACCTGCACCTCAGTCGCATCATCACAGCGGAAAAGTCCACAAGGGCGCTTGCCTGCATGCATGTGGCGTCGCGTATCGCTGGCAGCCCATAACCGGTCAGTTGAAAGCTAGCCATTGCCATCATGGCGCTTAAGAACCGTCCAATACTTGATGAAATTCGCTCAGCCTTTGTTGCGAGATAGTGTCTGACTGGCCATTCCGCAAACACGGCGGTCGAGACCTGCCGCTACAGTATAGATTCAATTGGCGTGATCTTCTAGCACTGCAATCCCAGGCTATGACATTCAGCCCTGCTGTGCCTGAGGTGACGTTACTTTGACGCGACACAATGCTCTTTTTTACACGATCACGTGATCAGTACCCGCTCCCCTATCTAGTCGTATGGAATAACTCAACCTCGATCTAGCAGCGCTTAAAAGTTTGGATCATACTGTATGAAAGACCTTCTATTGTACCATCAATCTAGCATGGACAATACATTCGCTCATCAAGTCTTCCTGCGCGTTTCGTGAGGGCTTGCGCGATCGGCGGAGAAATGTGACGCAAATACTGGGAAACGAGGCATAGGAATTGCTATATTGGGGTAGCGCGGAACCCGCACCGCGTTTGTAGGCGTCGCAGTCGGGCATTGTTCTCCAACACATGCTAGCAATGCACTTGCTTGCATCGTTTGTTTAAACATGCACATGAGTCGTACAATATTGACCGATGGATACCAAGCCTGCGCACGACGTCGCGCCTGATACACCACCGGATGACAACGTCTCGCTCGGAGCACAAACCCCTGCTGTGCGCACTGTCCGCACTCTCCGTCCTTCTCGCCATCACAGCAGTGGCGAAAACGGCGGCCTCAGAAGACGCCAGATCCTATATTCGAGCGTGTCGAAAACGTCATCGACTATTACAGTCGAAGGGAGATACTGGAACCCGATCAGAGGTCTAAATTCGGAGTCTCTCCGAGTTGGACGATCTTGAGCGCGGTTTGCAAGACGAGAAGCCTTTTCTGTGGTCTGCTTGAGAGGCGAGTCAGCTTGGGTGTGGGGAGTAGAGCCTCATGTGAGGGACGACACATGCCAGTGTTCTCCGAGAGCGTTAAAACATCTTCGAAAAAGGCACACTTGATAGCACTGCCGTCGTAGCCATGTCAGGGTACTGCTACGCTACCTGCTCAATCTAGCTGCAGATGGTGAATAGCATTTTTGGTGACCTGAAGAAGGTAGCAATTATCCTTGGAGCGACCGCCCAACACACGATCGGAGCGTTGATTTGAAGAGTGTCCGATCGTACGCCCAAACCCTCTCAAATGCCATATAATCCACAGTGGTCAAACAGGCGCCATACATGACAAACAAGACAAACACATTCCTTGCACGCACTTGTGCCACCTTTGTCACGCAAGGTACACGGGTTTCGGCCATGAGGTCTCAAGGCGATTACAATTCTAGCAGCGCACGCAATCACTGTCTGACATTGTCCACGGCATTCACAAATCGTCTCTGCTCACAACGCAAATCAATCGTTTCCGACGAATTCTCAGGCGTAAGTCGAAGTCATGTCTACCTCACCTGCCCAATATTTGCCTGGGCTGGGCCCGTGCGCCAGTGTGGACCCTGTCGCGGCCAGCTCGAACAGCTCCGACGCTTCATACACCCGCATGATAACGATTGTTTTTGGCATTATCGGGGCGGTCCTGACCCTTTCCACCTTGATCGTCGCTACTCTGCAGTATCGCCTACAGATGCAGAAAAGATCAGACGTCGAAAGAGATGATGACGGCATCGAGATAAGCTCGCAGCGCTCGGCCACTGAGGAAGGCGCGCTGTTCACCCCACTACCGTGAGCCGGTCTCGTGTCATGTTGCTGTGCATCGTAAGGAATTGTCTACTGACTAAATTCTATAGGCTCTCTCGACCCTTAGAAGCACGCATGACCCGCGCACAAACGCTTTGACGACGTCCCTGACGATTCGCGTGACTAGCTCCACCAACGGCGAGCTTATTTTGAAAGAGCATGGCATATAAATGGTGACCGCGGCATTGGGAGTTCGCTTGCGTGGACGATGGAATATGGCTCTCTGGTATGGAGGCATGAATAAAAGGTCTGGTCCGCCGCGATTCCTAAGGCACGACATGGTGGTCCTGTCGCGTCTTGCTAGGACGTCAGATGCAAAGGCTCGATCTACCGGACTGCGCGCCTCAACGAGAACAACGATCTATCCACCCGCAAACTTGTGCCGACGGGGTGCCATTCTCTCGTGCAACGCTAAGGTCCACGCAGCTTACCGGGCATATTTGGACAGGCCCTGCTTCGGGGTTTCCGATGTATGAGGTCTGAAGCCGCCACGTGTTGAATCTGAATCATGATGATCGATGTCAAGGGAAGTAGAGCTGTTGATGCTCCCTGGAGTACCTGTATCCAAGCTTCGAAGATGAGATCTTGTGCTTCCAGATGCCTGATGCCGGTAGATGTGTTGCTTCTCGTATTAACCGCCGTGCCATCGAGACAGCGCGCATATGTCATGTTTTGTGTTCAAGCGCAGCAAGGCGATTACTCATATCTCAGTCGTTGATCGAAGCAAAAACATCGACAAAATCGTTCGCGCATTTCTGAATGATTATGGAGTACTGTGTCGAATCCAATTGAGTACAATCGACCCGATAACGACACCAACCAGCAGTGGAAGTGAGCTCATGACTGAAAGATGCCAATGTCACTCCGTTCACAAATCTTGACCGAGCGAAGCCATACCGTGCCTTGTCATCACCATTAGACTCCCTTGAACGTAGTGGAAAATGTGTAGACCTTCTTCAATATCCTGTGAACCGAGCTGTCTCTTCCACTCCTCAAGCAGCGGCGTCTCAATCCGTTGGACACTGATTGCGCCTCTTGGTACGTCCCTCTGGGACATCAGTACCATCTCTCTGATATAGTGGTCCGTATACTCATCGGCAACGTTAGACACTGGCCTGACACACAGTGACTCAGGTCTTTCACTGACAAAGATCATACAGTCTCCGTTGTATATCTTGTTCCTCCGACAAAACTCGATCAACTTGTAGTACGCGACCAGCAGGATGTAGTTCATCTTGACAGTGCACCAAGAAGTACCGCGTCGTCTTCGTTGGGATAGAAATAGACGTTTTCGAGATGTCTCGTTCGGTGACGTTTTTTTGGATGGAAGATGATGCTTTTGGCCTATATAAAGACGGTACCGGCGACGACAAGATGTTGGCGACGGTATTGGTAGTTCCCGAGTAAGGCGACAATGGTACTCTGGCAGAGACGAGTCGGTGACAATGATGTCTGATCAGCAAACGGAACGCAATCCGAGAGAGGAAGCAAAGCGAGGAGCTGACATGCACTTCACTCGAGGATTATCTGCCACTGCAGCTGTCATGGCTAATTGATAATTCCAATCACGACACTTCCAAGACTGAGTTTATGATGTCATCTTCGTTCCGTACATTGCACCAACGACACTGTGTCTTGGCAAGCTTGTAGAACATCCACGATGATCAGATCTGCATCGCCGTAGACCCAATGTAAGAGTGCCACGCCAACTGTGTGACCACCTGACCTTCAGTCCAACTGGCAAAATGCCCTATCGCGTACCCCGGAGACATGCAGACGCAGGTGCATGCAGGTGACTTGAGCAGATGCAAGCGAGTCACACACAGCCGTGGTTTCAGGAATATCTACACAAGCGGCTATGAGATGGGTGAATGAAGTGCTAGCGTGTGACCCGTGCGCCATCAGTTGGCTCCCACACAACGCTTGTACAATGCTTTATGGTAGGTGAACAAGATGTGCAGGCGAAGGAATTTCATCTCCAACATCTGAAAAACAGCCGGCAGGCCATCCAGCAACACCGCCTGCGTTACGTTTTGCAATAGTCCGTCCCACATGGCTGTCGACCTGTTGGTGAACTTCTGATGAGGCCAGAGGGCCAATTTCCCCAAAACAGCAGGTTCCATCGCGGCTGTGCTTACGGTCGCAACACTACGACATACCGGCATCGCTCGCTTCCACAGCCAAAGCATAGTAACGTAGAGTAGTGCCATCGACGTATATCGTCCATACTTCGCCCTGGCATGTAAGGGGCGAAAGGGTCTCTCTGATAACGGCACGGCAGGGTCCTGCCGCTTACGCGCCTCTATCTATGCCTCCGACTATCGTCCCGATTTTGGACCACAACATTTTCGCTGTTATTTTCGCAAATATTGATGTCTTACAGTACCGAGTCATCTGATTTATACCCCTAGTTTTCTTCTTGAGCATGTGTTCGAAGCTTGCAGCGCCGCCATGACAGGACCGGTGAAAATTCAAGCCAATCGATGCACTCCACACCGACATGCATGTGATTGCTAGTAGGATGTGCACTGAAAGCAGGATGTTCGCTGTCCTTGTGTACACGTGTTTAGGGCTTTCGTAAAGTACAGCGCATCATCCCCAAACCAATTGCGTGAAGACGACGAGCACGCGATGATTGAGCAGTAAGTACGCTTGTATGGATGTTGACTTATGACGAGAATGAAAGCTACACCCAGCACTTCGAGCATCGAAAGACCATCTCCTACCTCCGGTTTAGCCGTCGAGCTGGCGAACGACTTCCATTTGGCTAAGATCGAAAAGTAGGCAATTTGAGTGCGGGCAGAGGCAAAGAGTCAGCGGTGAGCAGGAGGGAGGAGCAAAGGTACAGCACTGAAAGCCTCCCACCTTCTGAGGCCCTGGCGCAACCAGCTTATCCGGGGTTGGTCAATGGCTGGTTTTGTCCACCGTACATCGAAGTATGCCAGTATTCTCTAGCTATGTGCCAACAAAGGTCTTTTCACCGGGTTGTAAGCGCCGAGCTCGGTACTATGACATCGCTTGAATCCAAGAATAGAACTATACGCTCACCCTTGCCGCCGTGCAATCATGCTCGTCAGGTATGCAAGGCACGTGTCTCTCTTGAGCCATGTGCCCATGAATCATACATCGGTAAAGTTCTCTGCACTCTCTCAGATTGACACAATTTGTATCACGAAGTGGCGATATGCGTCTTTTGAACACGAAGACTCTCCAGATAGAGGAGTTCGCAGAACACCGTCCCAGTTACGCGATTCTCTCGCACAGATGGGGCCATGGGGAGGTCTCATACAAAGACTACCATAAGCCGCATGATGGGATCAGAACACTCAACGGATATCAGAAGATTCAAGACCTGTGCAAACTCGCTCGGAGAAGAGGTCTGGACTGGGTCTGGATCGACACGTGCTGCATTGACAAACGTGACAACTCAGAACTTTCCGAAGCCATCAATTCCATGTTTGACTGGTACCAGCAAGCCCGCGAGTGCTATGTCTACCTTCACGACTACTTTCCAGGAGGATCTTGCGACCTCGCCAAGTGCGACTGGTTCACTCGAGGCTGGACACTGCAAGAGCTGCTTGCGCCCCACTCTATGATCTTTTGTGCGGCAGATTGGACATTCATCGGTCGTAAAGGCTCTCGCCGCATCAAAACAATGGGTTGTAGACACACCAGCTATGACGTTCCGTCCCTTCACTCGCAACTCAGTGATATCACTGGCATTCGCGAATGCTACTTCGAACTTTGGAATTTGTACCTACCTAAAGCCAGCGTTGCGGAGCGCATGAGCTGGGTGTCAAGAAGAAAAACTACTCGCATCGAAGATATAGCATACTGTATGCTTGGGATCTTCGGAATAAATATGCCACTGCTCTATGGCGAGGGACTGAGAGCATTCCAAAGACTGCAGCAGGAGATCATCAAGGTCAACAATGATACTTCTATACTCGCATGGGACGTCTCCGCTTTCAGCAGGATGTCACACTCTGTCGGGCCCGCTGAACAGACTTATGTGATAGCCAAGACCACGTTCTCAAGTGTGTTGGCACCTCACCCCAGCTACTTCCAGGGCTGTGCCGATATCACCTCTGGGAGACTCAAGACCATGGAACCCTACTCTTTTTCGAATGAAGGCTTCCAAATTTGCGCTGACAGTCACTCATGCTGCTTGGATGGAGTCAGCTTCGTTCCGGGCGAAGAATTATTCGCTATCGATCTGGGTTGCAAACGGTTACATCACGACGGTCGTAAACCTGACAAAGAGACACCCTTATTCCTCTTTCTCGCAGTCCAGGTGGACAAGAACCCGGAGGACAATGTTACTCGGAGAGCTTGGATGGCCCTAAGAAGTCTGCCCCGAAGAGCAAGTTGGGCCTACAACAAGAAGAAGCACTTTTCTGTCTTACAAGATCTAGCTCCACCGTCGGTACAGATCACAATCTTGGACTTGGACTCTTATGGGCTACAGGGCCTCACGGCAGAGATTGCGTTGGCCAAACAAGATGCGATTCCAAGAGTGAGAGAGATAATCCCAGGAACACAAGAGCACCGACACGCGTTCAACGTTAGTTTCGAGCAATACTTCGCAAAAGCAGATATAGAGGAGGACACGCATGAGTGTTCCTGTTGCAAGCGTTGCATTGCTGAAAGATACTTGTATGACTTAGAGAAAGCGAAAGGAGAAATAAGGCTAGTAGACAACACGGAGAAAGTGGGTAGCGATTGCGACAGAGATACACAGTCTGCTACTGGTATCTGAAGCCCCGCTGTCTGTGAACTGGCAGAGCTGAAGTTCAGAGCTGACGGCAGTGATCCGAGCCCATGCGAACACAACGACATCGTCTTACCATTTTGTCTCGGCATCTTCGAGAGTGCAGAGGGTGCGGAATGGCTGGAGGAGCATTTCGGGTCATGGTTGAGAGTTCAAATATTGAGTTCCACTTGTTGTCGACTTTCTGTAGAAAGCGGAATGTTGTGTGTATACGTGCGAGAACTGGGTGATGAAACACAGAAAAGACAATGAGACAGATGTTACGATTGTACCCTATCATCTGACCAGGATATGTATCCTAGGCATGTCGTTGAATCGCGTACTTTCTTCCCATATACCCGTAGCTGACCAGCCCAGCTGAATGGCGATCGCACTCCGTTGATCAAGAATCGCACTCGCATCTCGTAAAGAAGGTCGGCAGGCTGTATGCTTTCCACGTCTCTTGCGCCTACTACAGCTTTCTGGATCACTAACATCTATGCTATCTTTATAAAGCCAGATAGAGTAGGTGTGAAGTGGTAAGCTTCCTTGAGGATCCCTTTTATAGGGTCGATAGCAATTGCCGCTAGAAACCCAACGATAGCGCTCTCGAAGAGGTCGCCTTTCAAGTCGTGATCTAGCAAAGAGACACAAACCTCGAGGCAGTCCGTGTCCAGAGCGTCGCGCAATTGTTCTATAGCAGATGTAGTTTCTTCTCCGAATGTTTCATCGCACGAAGACAGTTGAGCTAACTCTTCGCCTTTAGCGATAACCTTATACAAATTCGTTGTTTGTCTGCTTGTAAGCTGATGTCGTAGTAAGACCTTCTGGTCTGGCTGTGCTGTTCGATAAACAAAACAAAGAAGTGCCTTCCAGATCCTTGTGTAATGGCGCCATGTTGACTTTTGTAGCTTTACCAACAGCGGGCGATCAGTAGCACTCGGTCGCTGCGCTGCTGATCCGGACTTGATCAAAGATGTTGATGCTGTCGTTGCAGACAGATTGGTATGCATCCTCGACCACACGTTCGAGGCTGTTTACATATAGCAAGCAGTACTGGCTCAGTGGCGGCATCCGGCTGTCTTACTAACGCAGCAACATCGAGCAAACAGTGACCGTGTAGGTATGAAAGCCATCGGGTCAGTTGCAACCAAGGAGAAGTCTCCTTTTCACTTGTTTCCTCGCTTGCTATATTGCCTCGCTTTTCCTGGTCTTGCTCAATAGTAGCAAGGTCCTGTAATACTGAGGCAGCTATCGAGTCCGGATGCGCGACTTGCCGTCGAGAGTTATTATCCTCGAGTCGCCTCTCCGAAAGCACTGTGAAGTAGCTTGTGTGGCGTCCTGTATGGAAAAAGCGCTGACAAAGAACAGGCTTCCATACGTCCGCTTGTCTCTGGAGAGATACTTGAAGTGACGCCGCTGCCCTGGACCCGCCCCTCCTTCCGGTCGCGCTCCACTTGTGTACTGCTCGCCAATGCTTCTTCAGACTGTCTATAGAGCGGCAGACAAACGTGCATCTCTCCGACTCCAATCTGCACAGCTTCCCGTCCTGGAATAAACGCAGACCCGGCACAGGCTGATCGACAGCCGATGGAACTTCGAAGTGTTCGTGCGAGTGAGAAACCCCTTGCCACGCTTGCAGTTCATCGCATATCAGCGCCCTCTCTACTTTTGGCAGCCTGCTATGCTTTTCTCTTAGGTGGGTACGAGCGTTGTCTGGCCAAACGCAGTAGTGGCAAATCTTGCATAGTACAACACGATACTTTGGTAAGCACGTAAAGTAGTCGGAAGCACTAGTCATCTTTCGGAGCGTTATATCAGGATACTATCCCGAGTTGGCGGAAATCGACCGTAGAAGACAAAATATGGAGAAAGACCTGAGGTAGAGATGTAGGAAGTGCAAAGCCTTTTCACTTACAGTTTGCATCCTCTCTACGCGTATGAGGCGCGTACTTCGCGTATCGCTTGCGCGTTTCAATATATTTGATACAGCCTTTGTATAGAAGACCATAACTCAACCAGGGCTGGAAAGTAGGCGCGTAATGAGCGGGAACAACGGACAGCGCCGCTCGGGAGGCTAGGGTAGGAGAGAACTTCAAAACATCGAGACACGGTATAAGACGCGCGCGATAGAGGGACAGATTGCGGACGTCTTTGGAGAGATATAGACATATCTTGCACACAAAAGTGGACTAGGAGAACTGTTAGAAACGTTCGGAACTTGTTTCGAGTAGGGAAGAGCATAAAGTTAAGTCGAGTCGTTTGAAGAGTCGAGTTGTTTGGCTATACTACTTAGCAAAAGACGGAGGGTGGATCATTCGTGGAATAGGTCTGCAGTGTGGGTTATTCGTGAAACGAGTCTGCAGGTCGTCCTATGGACGTCTCGAGCGAGCTTCGTTGAGAAGGTATCGCGGACTCGTAATTGTGACCGGCCACGGCAAGTGCGCATAAGCAGATATTTAAACTTGGTTTTTGCATCTACGAAGGACTTGTGGCCTGTTGGTGGATGTGATTGCTACCTGCGATGATGAAAGTAGCGTTGACTATGTGAGATGTTATGATGTGATCCCCAGTCGTGATGATATATGCGTAATACATTATTATTCTTTCTTTTGCTTCCCGCCTTGAGCTGATTCCGCAGTTGAAGCCACTTCCGGCATGGAAGCTAGTATTAACAGCAAGGGGGCTAGAAGTGCTAACACCGAAGAAAGCGTTGACATCATCGAGCTCCACGCCGTATTGATCAACGTGTAGATAGCGACTGATACAATGCCGCAGATCAGGCTGATAACCCAGATCAAGCATGCTATCGTATAAGCAGGTGACCAATGAGCAATCTTCTTACGATCACGTAAGAAAAAGCCTATCGCTAATGCGAGACTGCCCATACTGGAGATGATGGTACTCTGCAGGAGGTTCCAGAAATCTGCGTCTTGGAAAGTGCCTGGCTCGTTGGATGCCATGGAAATATGGAATGCGTATGCGCCGAAGAAGAACGAAGGTAGGACGATGAGAGCGATGAGGCCGATGTTGATCGATACTTCCTAGTGTTGAAGTCAGTGATGGCCACACCACTTGTAGACCTTATGAACCTACTCTCGACTTGTCCTGTATTTCTGTCACAATCAAAGGAGGGCCTACAGCTGCCTGATCCCCCGTCGGAGGTGCCGAAGCAGCATCTTCGTGATTTGGGGTCCCGTTGACTGGACTGGCCTCATCATGACATGAAGGAATGGATCTCGACCGGAAAAGATCGCTCAGAAACGGGCTTGTCTCAAGATCAAATGCCTGGCTATGCCAGACGTTGTCCAGACATTCGAGGCGAGCACGAATGCCGTTCAGTATTGGAACCATCTCCTTGACGTCTTCGACTTCATCTACAGTCAATGTGGTAGCACTCTCCAGCAGCTTGGCTCTGCGATTAATCGTGTCCAGCTTGACATGGCTTATGACTCTAACCATCAATTCCTTTTCAGTGCCTTCATCGTTGCCGAAGAATTCCAAGACAAGGCACCAATATGGCAGGTCAAGGTAGGCATCTTGTAGGTAACGCAATTTCGTATCTACAGTGCCGTCCGTTGACGAGTATCTTGGCATTTCTCCGAATTTCTTGTACATGACACTTTCGCAGAACGAACCGAGGTCGCCAAGCACCACATCCTTGTGTTCGTCTAGCTCATGTTGCGCTTTGCAAACCGTTGCTCGAGCTTCACGGATCAAATGGCCAAGATCCTTTGGGACTGAGGCTGAGCGTACTAATGTTCTGAAGTACATTGCGAACAGCTCGTCCAGTACTTTGAAATTCTGCGCGATATGCGCAAACTCGTTCTTGATCCGTAAACTCCGCAGCGTAGGATATACAGCATTTGGACAAGACACGTACGGCAAAGTATCGGTGACCTTGCTGGCTTGATACGCGAGCTTGCGCATGTGGAGATGCAGCCGTCTCCCTTCGCAGGTACCGCTATGGCCAGATACCGAAAAGTAGTTTGTAACGGACCCAATGTGACCATAGTTGTTTCCGAGAGGAATCGTCGCATTACCAAACCGGGTGGGTCGCTCTGAGTCTGAAGGTGGCAGATTGGTAGTGGAGCTCGCTTGACGGATCGCTTGTCCTTCGGAGTTGGACCGTGGGAGCTCCTCAGCATCATCGTCCACGACATCAGTGACGGTGGCCAACGCCGTTTCCATCGAGCGTAAGTTTTTCTGAAAGATAAGCGGAATGTTTGAAGAGGGGAAGACTCGGCATCTGCACTTCTTGTGAGTGCGGATTGCCTATACATGCGGGCTTCAGCATGCTGCACGTCGTGGCGGAGGCGCAGCAATACAGTAGCACATATTTACTTAGCCCCAACATGAACAAACGAAGCGGCACTGTCTCGTGCGTCATCGCATAGCTATGATGGCTTGAACGGACCACGATTGTGCAGTCTGGTTCTTTGTCCCGATGGTGTCAACACGCGAAGCGCGAAAAGCGGCACGCCACCGGCTGTCTAGGCCTCAGGGTGCGGCTTCTGAAACAACCATTCGTGGAGTGGCAATAGCATCCTTGCACCAGGCTGATCAGGACAAGACTGAGATGCCCCATATTGTACAGCGGGCAGGTTCTCGATCAGACACTTGTCGCAGGATAGCGAACTGAACAAGGTCATGGACGCCATGACTCAAACGCATGGGGCGCGAAAGGCAGCTTGACCAGGCTTCGAGCATGAGAACGACCATGCAGCCACCTTAGTAGTGTCACGCTCACTGGCTCGTCGCTCAGATATCTAGCGGCGGTCAACATCTTGACGGCCCCTTTCAGGCTACGAGGATACAAACTCGATCACACAATGCATCAATACTTTGTGTCGAAAGCGACGTTTCTATAGCGGCGATGATGGATTTAGATGGGCAGTCTGGCTTGCCCCTGTCTCCAATCACGGCATTGTGGAGATCTACACAGCCTCCAAGCACATGTGGGGCAATCCCGCTTCGGCGTCCCCGGTGGCTGGGTCGCACCTGACATATGACGAGTCTGACTTGGTGTGATTGGTGTCAAGGATGAAGTAGAACTGTATGTACTGGCGAATGTGGATGTGGTTGAGCCGCAAATACCAAGCCGCGTCTTTTCTATACTCACCAATGGGGTCTTTCGCTAAGCAGTTGCTGTGCTAGCCGCAGGGCAATCAGGTCCTGCCGCGTTTTCGGGCGGATCGAGACCCTCTACCTGCACCTCAGCCGCATCATCACAACGGAAAAGGCCACAAGGGCGTTTACCTGCAGGCATGTGGCGTCGCGTATCGCTGGCAGCCCAAATCCGGTCAGTTGAATGCCAACTATTGTCGTCGTGGCGTTTGAGAACCATCCAATACTTGATGAGATTGGCTCAGCCGTTATTGCAAGATAGTATGCGATCGGTCATTCCGCAAACACGGCGGTCGAGATCTCCCGCTGTAGTAAAGATACAGTCAACGTGATCTTTTATCACCATAGTCCCAAGCTATGACACCCAGTTCTGCTGTGCCTACAGTGGCATTACTTTGACGCGATGCAAAGCAGTGCTTATGTACCCTGAGACTAACTCCACGGCCCTGCTCATGGTTACACGATCACGTGATTGATACTCACTTCCCTATCTGGTTTAATGGAACAGCTCAGTCTCGACTTGGCAGCGCTTAAATATTTGAATCATGCTGTATGAAAGATGTCCTACCATCAATCTACCATGAACAATACATACGCCCATCAAGTCTTCCTGTGCGTTTCGTGAGGGCCTGCGTGATCGGCGGAGAAAGATGACGCAAATGCTGGGGAACGAGGCATAGGAATTGCTATACTGGGGTAGCGCGAAATCCGCACCGCGTGTGTAGGCGTCGCAGTCGGGCATTGTTCTCCAACACATGCCAGCAGCGCACTTGCTTGAATCGTTTGTACAAGCATGCGCATAAGTCGTACAACATTGACCGATGGACTCCAAGCCTGCGCACGACCTCACGCCTAGTACACCACCAGACGACGACGTCTTGCCTGGAGCACGCACTCCGACAGCGCGCACTCTCCCGCACACTCCGCCCTTCTCACCATCCCAGCAGCAGCGACAACGGCAACCTCAGAAGATAACAGATCCTGTTCTCAAGCACCTCAAAAGAGCTGTCGACCAGTGCAGTCGAGGGAAGATATCGGGCTTTGACCAGAGGTTGAGATTCGAGCTCTCGTCAGCGCAGCTACAGGGTTTCGAGCGCGGTTTGCAAGACGAGGAGCCTTCTCTGTGGTCTTTTTGGGAGCACAAACTTCGCTACGACTTCGAAGGATCGAATTCGGTAGGCAGCCTTGTTTTGCGCATGCCTAGTTCGGTCCACGAGGATTTCATAAGATCCTTGGAGAGCACAATAGAAAAGGGGCTTGCGACTCTTGCCGACAAACTTTCCATTTCAGATGAGAAGACTGCATCGGAGGTACGACAGATACGCAAGTCTGGAAGCACAACGCTCAAGTACACGGAGCTAGAGCTGGAAGGTGGTGACCGAGAGGCCGTCACAAAGCCTGCCATCATTCGTCACAGTCCGGATTCTTCATTCAAACATCCCATTGCAGGATCGCAAGCACCTGGCCTCGTCGTAGAAGTCAGTTATTCACAACAAAGCAATAAGCTAGCACGGTTAGCGGACAGCTACATCATAAACAGTAGGCACAAGATCAGATGTGTCGTCGCAATCGACATAAAGTACGTATCACCAGAGCAAAAGGGCTACCATGATGACAGAACAGCTACGGTGTCGGTTTGGCGAGCATCATCTGAGAAGGATGACGGTAAGCTTGTGTGCACCTGCAAGCAGGATGAGAACGCTGTTGCCTTTCGTGATCCTGATGGACAACCATGCGAAGGCGCTCTGGAACTCACGCTCGCCGATTTCTTGCACCCGACAATACGCAAGGCCGTCCTACCTACTTCAACGCAGGATGGCAAGGACAATATATCCATACCGTTCAAGGTTTTGACCGAGCTCTTGAACAAAGCAGAGAGCGACCAGGAGTTTCCACAAGATTCAGAAGATGACATTCCTAAAGTATTTTTGAAGCGGAAACGCACACCGAGCGAAGAATTGTCTGACTCGCGCGAAGAACACTACACGCAACTGGAGAACGCGGACATGGAGAAGGATAAGAACAACGACAGCGAGTGGAAATCGAGCAGTCGTGGTAAAAGACAAGCGGTGAGCGAGCATGCGAATACCATCGTGCTCCGAAGAAGCACAAGAACGAGACATGTGCCAGATGAAGAGGTGGTCTGAGGGTCAGGTTGCGATCTCACAAAGTCGCGACGCTGTGGTCAGAGGCGTCCAGGGAGACATGGTTCCCGTTGATTGAAATCGAGAAATACTGTCATGCAGAGATATCAGAGGTCGCTGGGCACAGTCAAGAGAGTGTTCGGGTGCGGCGGCGTCTTAACATCTCAGGGTCGTTGCTAGGGCTGTTGTTGCAGAGAAGAATTCCTGGGTGGAGGATAAATGTCTGCTCTATATCTGGGTCAACCTTTGCTCGAGTTGTTGTGGCGAGGTTTTTTCACGACGGAAGAGATGAAGGATGCGCACCATTTGGTGGTTCGTACGATGGCGTCCAAGCTGATCGAACCAACCGCGGCAAGGTCCTCACTGGCGTGTGACCCCTGGTACATTTTAAGAAAGGGTCACATGGATCAAGTTGATATGGAACAGAAACGAATCGACAGATCTAAAGTCAGAGTCGAATTACCTCTGCCATCACGCAGCCCACAGCGGATCTGGCATGTGGAGAAGCGCTAGACTCTCAAATGCTGTTTCCACGGATTTCGTCCTACCCCTCACCACCAGTGTGGCCAAGAAGCACGCTGTGGTTGCTTCTTCAAGTGGAAAGTCAGAACAGCTATGTGCCTTTGGTCGACCGCTGCCTAGATGTATCCTATTGGAGCACGGGACGTGTCATGAGATCTATGTCGAATGTAACCATGGTAATGCGAGCGACGCGAGTTCGCAAGAGAACCTGACTGATTGACCCGACCACCCCTCCTACCTTCCAGGGCACTATCGCCTGGCGAGCTGTGCTGAAGCTATCGTTTTCGATGTCCACGTTCATAAATATATGACCTCTTGGCCAGCCACCCTATTGCTGTGTTCAAGGAACAGGTCCAAGAACCATGAATTTTAATAGTACTATACTGCAAAACATGACACCTATCAGGAGAAAATGCTTTCCACTTTTCACTTTCATGCACTTCATCGCCTGGCTGATGCCGTGGCCTTGGGATTGTGACTCATGGATATACAGCCAAACCCTAAGAGAGACTTCCTTCTGTGGAGAATCGAATATCTCGGGGGCGCAGGCCGACGAGTTCCTACCAGTGACTGACAATGATCTGGAATATCTTACTCGGGAAGAGGCCAAACAGATCATCGCACGCTTCATGGATATTCCACGAAGCTATAACAGACTGGTATTCTGGACGGGTATACCCAGAGAATGGGTCCAGCAATGGGCAGACGAACATGACATGCTAACACTTACCTCGGCGATGGGCCCTTTGATGGACCGTAAGGATCCACGCTGTCTGAGAAGGTACAAGGAGCTAGAAGAATGGAGCAAGTACATCAAAGGTGCATCTGTAATCTTTGCACGGTATGCCTGTAAGCGCGGTGTCGTCAGAGTATTGACCTTACCTCCCTCTTGGGCAGACTTCATTCGACCGGAGTCAACGTATCGCAACATAGAGGAGCCCGTACTGAAAGGAAGATCGGGCTGCTGTTGTGCTGTACAGATCAACACAGTGCATCTCTTGACAACTCTCGAAGAGCTAGAGTATCAGACCTGGCCACAGAATCACATACCAGAAGAGCTCAGATGTAGAGGCGGTATCAGTCTCAATTTCAGACTTCCAAGATGGACTCGCAAAGCTCTGAAGGCTGCTACCAAGAGCTTGAGGTCTAACTGTGTGAGCTCCACATTTTATGCAGCTCCCAAACCAGCCAATGTCAACGTTGTGTTGGAGGCATCGGTCAGAACGATTAGCGGACCACAATCGACTGAGCAACCAAACTGTGGCAAGCAGCGGAAGGACAGCCCCAATGCACAAGGTCACTCACGGCTGCAAAGCCAACAGCCACAGAGTAAGAAGAAGCCGCAGATTCAACAAACTACGAACAAGAAGAAGCAACCGCAGGCTCAGCAGACATCGAGCAAGAAGAAGCAGCCGGAGACTCAGCAGACATCGATGAGAAGAAGCAACCGAAGGCTCAGCAATCCGCGGTCATTAAGATCGAGCAGCTGGAGAAGCAGCAGTCGTCGAGCAGGAAGCAGCAGCCGCACAGCACCAAGCAACAGCCGCAGAGTCAGCAGATGTCGAGCAAAGACAAGAAGCCACAGACTCAACAATTGTTGAGCAAGAACAAGAAGCCGCAAGCTCAGCAGCCGCCGAGCAAGAAGAAACAGCGGCAGAAAGAGGAAACGAAGAAGCAGCAGCCGCGAGACAAGCAGTCGCACAGCCAACAGTCTCAGAGCAAGAAGCCTCAACCGCAGAACAGCAGACAGCCCCAACAGGATAAAGAGTCACAGAGGAGCAAGAAGTTGAAGATCAAAGGTGAAGCATAAGTCCAGAAGTGACGAATATCAAAGGCAGGGCAAAGGTAGATTTCGGACATGGCGTTCTGTCTGCCGGGCAATTGTCCATTTTGCGACACTATCTGCCAAGTCAACCGGTCCCAACGTGTGTGGAAGTCTGCGCAAGCGAAGCTGGCTTGGTATGATAGTACGGCCATACACGTCTTATTCAGGTGTCGCAGTGGTGTGTCATTCACTGCACTGATGTCAGTAAAGGTCTTACACTATAGTCAAAACATTGCCAGCACTAGAAGTGCTGACTCAGCAAATGTTATGTTAGACTTCGCCGAAGTCTCGTAACCCTAACCCTGGGGAGAATTAGCAGTTATCTAATCGCACGTTCGAACGCTTCCAGATGCCGCTCAACTCGCGGTGGTGACACGGGCGTCGTATGCACACCAAGTACAACCATGTGCAACAACACGATACGCTCAGACCAGCGACGCAAGAGAACGTGGTGTTTGCAAGCAGTAACACTACCCATTTCCTTCCTTGCGGCACGAATTTACCGCTTCCCATGTGCTGCACTTCCCCGTCAAATACGTTATCGCGACTTTCCCCGGGTCGCCTGGCAACGTGATGCCAGTCCTCTCCGTGATCACATGTCTCGATGACCAGAACAATTTGATAGACTTGTGCAACGACACTTCCAGGACGAAGGCTCACTGCTGCGCCTCTTGCCGCGTCCTCGTCTTGCGTGCCCTGGCATGTTTGGGGACCGATCTTATCCCATACGTCTATGGGCTCGAGCAGGTGGGCAGGCACCTGTACGACCCCTCGGCTGAACCCTGCATCTACCCCACACACCTGCATCACAGACCAAGACGACGTCGACAGCCAAGAAGTCATGATTGCTACATCTTCGAACGATATCTGACCACTGCTACACGCCCATCAGGTCAATTGTCACAATCCGAGTGCGTCGCATCCGCTGTTCATCCAGCGGAGCCTCTAAAAGGTGGATGATATGCACCAGACCTTTGGGACAACGACAACCGTAGACTCGCATCAACCCCCAGTCCATTCCAACGTGCGACTCTGTGAAGCAAACGCCTGT
This sequence comes from Cladosporium oxysporum, assembly GCA_035771495.1. Classification (NCBI taxonomy): domain Eukaryota; kingdom Fungi; phylum Ascomycota; class Dothideomycetes; order Cladosporiales; family Cladosporiaceae; genus Cladosporium; species Cladosporium oxysporum. The sequence continues at coordinate 426,521 of JAWNKS010000018.1, read as the reverse complement.
CATCTCTCCAGTAATCAAACGGGCATGCTTCGTGATGCGAGCTGAGTATCACTGAGCGCTTTGACGTGGCATTCGCGCAAGACTTGCAGATCCATTTCGCCCTATACGTTGCCTGTCGTGAGGTCTTTGCCATTCCCAACCACTCTGTTCCCTCACAGTTTTTTAGACATTCTCCGAGCGTCTACTGGAGCACCAGCGACATCGGTTTAAAATGACAGTAAAGACGCGCTCCAGCACCATCAACATGCAGGCGAGTGCTCTATGTCGAGTCCGGGATGCTGTGACTGACTTTAAAGCAGAAAGGCAGCCGCAAGTCGCGCCCGCTATTGCATTCTCGCTTCCGAGTCCATCCGCTCCTCCAGCTTGAAGATGATCGCAGAAGGACTCGAGCCTATACCCAAGCTACGAACGGCCAAGAGGTGCGCCAGAAGACGTTCAACACGGTCGAGCTGCTCCAATCCATCTTGATCCATCTGTCCGCCAAGCAGCTGTATAGTGTGCAATGCGTCTCAACCCAATTTCGGGCGGCCGTTCTCGGGTGTCCGCTCATTCGCGACAAGATGTTCCTAAACCGAAGCATCAGACCTCATGAGACGTGGAAAGCTGTAGAAGGCGGACACGAAGGCATTCACTTCCGGAGCATCGGACACTGGCTGTTCTTGCACAGGCCAGACCCAGCGGGTCCGATGTATCGAGTACTTGTACCGTCCGATCCTGGTCCTCACTCCTTACGAACCTTCACTCCAGCAATCCTGCATCCCATCTTCCTGGATGGTCCGTGGGACCCTCCAGCTCGAAAGGAAGCATTGCGCTCAGCTCTGCCAGCGTGGCTAAATGGTTCTCAACGTTGGGTATCTGCCGTCATGTTACCAGTGATTTCCAAACCAGCGCTTCGAGGAACCAAGAGCGTCATTTTGGACGCATGGACATCTGACCCTCCATGCGGAGAGGCCACCATTCGTGTAAGCTACGAAATGAAGTCAGGAGTCTTCCGTTCTCGAACACGTTGCATTCGTTCTGAAAAGGGGCTCAAGCTTCGGCATGTATACAATGCGCTGGAGGAGCTCAGACGCAAGTTGTATCGTGAGGTTACCGTGGGGAATGCGCAGATCTCGATTAGAAAGGAGTTCAGGATATTCATGCCATGTGGCATACATCCAGTCACATCTGAGGAATGGTCGTACGTCAAGTCTCTGCCGGGCGATATCTGAGCCTTACCGTGTTCGAATAGAATTCTATCTGCGTGACATAGCGCAATAGTCTATGGCATCTAGAATCTCTGTTCTGTCCAGTCCATGCACTGGCAATTGGTAAACTTCTCCAGTCACCACAAGAGTAGTGCGTTCTGATGTACATTATGAAGGCACATTATTTGACTTTGTCTGGCTCAGCGCGGCTCGCTCGGGAGATAACGGCGGATCCATCCAGAGTGCACTGCGAACCACCATGGAGTTGCTAGCTTTCATGGCATTGCCCTCCATCACGAACGGCCGACCGCTTGCTACGAGCACTGCTGCGAATTTCACCCCTCCAATGTCTCTTCAACATCGCTGCTTTCTTTCCGTCAGTTATACGCCGCCATGGCGACACTAAATCGTCCTCTAAGAACACCTGCACTTGCCTGACTTCGCCCAGGCGCACGGTCGCTGCCATAGCCGTACTTCCTCACGAGGCAAGCCGCCTCGGCAACGTGATCACGATTGCGATTCTAGCGTTCAAGCGCCCCCATCGCCCATCGCCGGCCGAACTCCGCCTAACTTCGCAGTCGCGGAGTGGCAGTAAGAAAGGCATGACGGTGGAGCGACTGCAATGACAGAACGAGTAGCGAAAACTTTATTAATAAGAGACATCAGGTTTGTGGACAAACTATCGGCGGACTATCGAGGCTTGCATGAATTTCTCTACAGTAGTCTGATCAAAGTAGCCGAGTCCTCTCAAGAAGTCAGTCTGAAAACGAACAGCGTTTTCTACAACCTTTCCGACGTCGCTGGCGGCATGATAGGCGTCCTTCGACACTTCCTTCATGCCCCAGCCCTTGCAAAGTCGATAGTAGACGCTAGTGAGACCATTCCTTGTGCGGATATTGAAAAAGTCTGCGAATTTGTCCTCTATCTCGGGCCAGGAGAGCTCTCCAATGATGCGCTGGTACACGATGAAGAACCTCTGCTCCTGCGTGTAGGAGGGCCTTGTGGCCTGAGGGACACGCTGAGGTGGTTGAATTGGGGTCGGCTGGGCCATCGATCGTACCAGAGGGCCAGCTTCATGGTAAGTATGCATGGCGTTGGTATCGCCTGGCAAGGTAGGGCATGCTGATGAAGTAGACACAGTCGTCTTTCCGGAGCCTTTGCAGTGCTGCACGGTGCTCATATGTACTTTGAACAGATGTTCGATTGTCTCATCGGAGTGAGGCGGAGCACCGTCATTAGTGTCGATCACGTTGGAAGTGCCATTGGAATCATCCGCGATGTGGAGGCGACCAACACAATGGAGCTGAGTAACGAGGCCAGAGCCATTGAGGCTACTCAATCTGCCAGTGAGGAGCGAGGATAAGGTGATTGTCGTATCGAGACCTTCAAGATGGTGACCCTGAGCACAGATCGGTACCGCATCTGGCGAAGAAGGAGTGCCATAATCATGGAGATGCCGTTGCTCGGTTGCTCTAGTCGACGTGGTTATGGTTCTCTCATTGGCGGGGCACAGAGATGCTACCGTGATCTTCCGGCTGTCCCTTTTGGCCATGACGACAGATGATATCGGAATTGCGTTAGACGGTGTAGGTCGACGCGCCCTTGTCGTTCTGGAGCCTTGGTAATGCTGGATGTGCTCTTAGGCTGACTGATCGTCTCTTCAAGTCCAGGCTCGTCTCATAAAATGGGACATAAAACTCTAGCATCTTCGGGAGAAATCGAGCTTATATGAAATATGTTACTGTCCTCCCAGAAGCATACGGTGACCTTGATTCGATGAATCACAACACAGCACTTTGTGCGACCCGAGGAGTCGCGTTTCGTCGCACGACATCGAAGGACACACTTACCATCCCTTGCTTCAGCGTGAACGCAGTCTCATAGTATGCAGCCTGGACTGCACGAAATGTCCTGATGCGCACGCAAGGGATTTTTGGGTCAACGTTGTACCCTGCCGCAGTCACTGATCATGACGTAGGTGATACACCTGCTTGTGGTCGTTGGTGAAGATGATGCGCTTTTCGTTGACTGTGCAACAAGACTGAATGATTACTCGCTGGTGCGCCTACCAGCATACACTAGGAGTGGCACTTGAGAGACGTCGATCATCATGCGATTTTTGCTGACAAGGGTAATGCGCAGCCAATATAGTGTCCCACGGAGCTTGTTGGGTACTTGTAGTGCGGCCGGCGAAAGAGCACCAAGAAGGAGTGAGAGACTGATAGGCACCGTACCAATGATCCAGGCCCCCATGATGTGGCCCTTATGTCAATCACTGAGTACACTTTCGACAAACACAACAGTGGTGTGCAACACTGTATGGACCGACGCTCGTCTTATCTGGACCACAGCGTCTGGTGAATGAGCAAGCACTGGACAAACCTGGCAACGGTATGCCTGAGACGGACCGCAGACAGACGCGTGCAGAGTACGTCATGCTTTCGACTAGTCCCAATCGCGCGGCTTCAGGCGCACTGGAAGAACGTCGAAGATAAGGTGGAAGACGCATTTGGATCTAGAAAAGTAAAAGCGGTGTTGGAGATTGGCAGAAAGTACGCACATAAAAGCTGTTCGCGCGAACTCGAGCTCCTACATGTAGGAATTTGAGAGCGAAAAGAGCCGATCAAGTTATCCTCACTGGATTCAAGGCCCGTTGGATTCGCTGATAGTAGTCAGCGGCTCGCGGCGTCTGATATATTGTTTGTATCTTCCAAAGCTCTAGTAATGCAAGAAGACTCGAGTATCTATGTCCATCATATTGCCCCAGCTTTGTCTTCATCAAGCGTCGTACATACATTGGCGAATCTGGCTCTTTCCATACCCAGGTAAGCTGGGGTGCTTAGAACACCACGCAGAGCAGCGCCGCGCCTGGATCCTGCACGGACAGTCATCATTCTTAGTGCAACCACGGACGCACTTACAACCAAGATTTCTCAGTTCCTGGATACCTCGTTTTATGATCCGGCAGTAGTTGGCGTTATCTCCCGAAGCAGATAGTCGTTCGCCATGTTCTTCAACCCAGACCTCCAAGATGTCGATTATGCTCGGAAGCTGATACGCGATAGCTTCGTTTGTACACGGCTGATTTTGCGCCACCCAAAGCAATTCATCGAGCAGGGCAGGAATGTTGCATTCGTCCCACAACATACCTCCTTCCATCAGACTCGGTCCGAGAGTGAATACAGCGTGAAGTGTCCGAACACCAGGGGGCATTAGTAGCACGTCATCTTTCTCTAGGATGATTACCCGGCCTTTGCCGGCGGGACACCAGTTTTGTCCATCTCGCGCGAAATCGTTCCAGTCTTTGGCGTCCATACCCGGTGCAAAGATCCAGGCTTTCTCTCCAGACAGACAGCGGACCCAGGTACCTACAAGCGCGTCCACATGAGGGCGAGTGAAGGCCCCTTCGAATCCGAGAAGGTCAAATCCAAGGCAGTCAGAGACGTCGTTCACCTGACGCGAGATACGTTTCCCGGGCCCAATGTTCGCTGCTCGTTCGGTGAGAGTCTCCAACAGACGAAATCGGCTCATGCGAGTCAGTAAAGGAGCGTCCGCGTTGGCGATCTTTCGTAGGTTGATGGCATTACTCGTTGCCGCGAGCATCTGGTCATCGACCTCCGTCGTATCGGATCTTGCTGCACAGAAGTCTTTGACATCCATCTTCCGACATTCGCCAGTCTCGCTGTTCTGCACATCGAGTCGCTGAACAGCGAACTTTTCTTTCAAGGCCGACATATAGCCACGCGGCTCGTACATATCGCTGTCTTGAAACTTCTGCTTTATGACAATTGGTTTGCCAAAAATCTCGCCAGCGTGAGCCCTTTGCTGGAAGGTTTCCCACGCCATGTACCATACATCAACATCGAGAGGTAGGGGAGTAGTAAGATCAAAGGCCTCTGGAACTTCATACGTGTCGGCCCACCGAGTGCGTTCCAGCCACGCGACCTTCAATTTGCTGTGCTTCTCTGTTTCACTGTCTCCGCTGCTTCTCCGAGCCAGATCAAGCAGGTTCCTAAGCCGCTTTGAGTGAGAAGAAGCCATGCGACTCGCCATCGTGCTATTGCATATCACATTGGTATCAGTACAGTATTGGTGTATGGGAGTCTCCCCTGGGCTGGGGATGAATCTTCCCATCAGAATCGGAACCGAGGAGGCTTCCACATTTGGCTCCACTCCTTCATCTTGCTGCTGAGGCAACGCATGCTGTACATCTTGAGCATTCTCCGGCTGTATCTCCAACAAAGGGGGTCCGAACGAGATGTCGATACGGCCAGCTTCCTCCAGCGCCGCTATGTCTCCAGAGGTACAGAACTCGATGTCAGACTCATCCTCTATCTGGTAATCTTTCCTTGAGCCTCCATCTTTACTTCGGTATGTGTCTACGTCATGGCGACGGCTAGCTGGATGCCCTTCTCTGCAAGCGTTGCCGGTATGGCGCTCAATGTCTGCGTTGAGCACTTCCGGCGGGTCCTCGGTAGCGTCAGGTAGAATTATCTCGTGATCATCGGAGGAAGAAGGGTGGCACTTGTCCAATTGTTCCATAGTGTTGTGTCCTGAGCGATTGACCTCGACTATTGCGCTTGAACTGTCATGACAACTTTGTCCATATGATGATTCGGCAGACGATGATCTCGTAAATCGAGAGTCTGCCATAAAGACTTGGCCATCCCTTTGTCTTTCTCCGACCCTGCCCTCAGTCGTTCCATAAGACTGATCAGCTATGGGATCTGTGCCTGATCCCGTATCTTTTGACACACGAACATCATGGTCGGTAGATGCTCTACGCGAAGTAGACATCGATCGACATCTTGTGAGGAAGGACGCACCACAGGATGCGTCACGAGACAGATCGTCCGCAGTATTGTCAATAGGTGGTGTATTTGATGTTAGGTTCTCGACGGGGTTCGCACCGCCCGCAGGATTGCGGTTGATGAGAGATGTGGGCGAATGAATATCCAGGCCGCCGCTAATCGTGTGATCGCAGCTCTCTTCTTCAAATTGTGTCAACTCGGAAACTGGCGTCAAAGCTGACGTAGAGCTAAGCTGCGGCGAGTCGGGAGCCGTCGATGAATTTGTAGATCCCCTCGGATCCTCGACTGCAAGATGTCCCAACTTTCGGCGCTTACTTGCTCGATGGCTCGGGCTCGATATGTCTCGGGTGACTCCTGGCCTTCCATGAGGGACGACCATGCCATATTTGTCGGTCTCGAGACCATAGTCTCGTATTGGTGTTCCGGCGATGGTGTTATCTCTACTCATACGTTGTTCTTCGCGATTAAGTTCGTCGTTATTCTCCTGTAGGCGATCAATTACAGCGATGATATCACGCCGTTGTACTGGAGATCGGCAGTCTTGAATCTTGGAGCCGTGAGGATGTTCGCCGATCAACGGCAAGCGATTATCGTGCTTGACGACTCGAGTCTCGTGACGCTCAAGCATGACACTGTTGATCAGCCTTACTGCGAGCTTCCAGTCCCGTTGTTTACATGCGACAGATCGGAGTAACCTTGTGTTGTCCAGCGACAGCTCAAGCCAGCCATAATGTTCGAATATATCAGCTCCCCAGATAGCTACGACAGCCGTCTGATGTCTGATTTTCTGGGCATCATGAGTTCGTGTCTGCTGCGACCGCTGTGCAAGGCTGGCGAAAGATTTCCACGCTTCAGTATCTTGCCCTCGTTGTGGCTTATGCATGAAAGGAGCGAAAGCGTCGGTGAAAGCAGCGGCGATGTCATCCGCCCACATGGATACTCTCATAATCGTGTCACGGTATGTACGACATACTTTCGCCTTGTCGGCGTCGCTCTTGGAGCGAACGAGCTCGCGGTTGAACTCCGCAGCCAAGCTGAAGGCTGCCGAGCCAAGTGATGTAGTAGGGTCCTTTTTGGTGGTCGACGACACTGCGAGTGAAATGGAAGGGCCCGCACCGAGAGCCATGTCTGGTACGGTTCGGCGGAAAGCTTCGTGAGTCGGGGCCACGCTCACTATATAGAACTTGCTTCGGCGATCGCCTATAGTCGAGAGAAGATCGTCGCGCACGGATCATGTGTGCAGACATAGGATCCGTGCTTTGCAGGCGACCATTGACAACCCGAACCCTTGACATCATCTTGGAATGGAGACACGCATAATCCTTCGCTTTGCTTCTCCAGTCTCAAACCCACAACTGTCCACAAGCTCTCCTATCTTCGCCATAGCTTGCAAATTCATGCGTCCGTTCGTGCAAGATATATCCAGTGCCGGACATCTGTAATGGGCGTTCCGTACAGCCAGGAGATCCGTACAGCTGTCGACCAAATCGCGCCACTGGTCGCAGCTGTGCAAACTACAAAGAACATTTTTATCCTACTGGCAGCCGCCCAAGTCATCAAGGTAGTCTTACTGGCCCTGATCCTGCTCGCGATGCTCGCGCTGCTTATCACCGTGAACACGGATCTCGAAGACGAGCGTGCAGCGGTCGTGACACCTGTGATGAAGTGGATTATTAACAGATTGTCGAGTTTCTCTCCGGCCATGCACTCTCAGAAGGACCTGGAGCGTCGTAAGGCAGATCGCATCCAGGAGAAAGTCCAGTAGGCCTATCGTCGCAAAAGATTTTGCAAGCCCTGCCAGCTCTCATTATCACTCAAGATGGGTCGATTTCGATCTCAAGGATCAGAGTGTAGATGCAGAAGCTAACGGGTCTCTGGCTTAATGCTTTCATCGCCTACCTCGCACAGTAGACGAGATTCGACAATTCGCACCATTTAGGCCATCGCTGCTCTTGTCGTCGCTCAACACCGCCTGCATCCAAGAAAACTCCAAGCCCATGAAAGGATGATAGCGCACTTCCTACGGAGAGACAGCTGCGATATCATTCGGACACTTTTCCGCTGTTCTGCCGAACGACTTTCGACTCCTTACCTCGTCGCCCGCGTTGCATAAGCAGGTGATCGATATGGCTGGCGCACCCTTGCAACAACAACAAGACCACCGCAGCGATGAGCAGTTGCCTTGTGAGAACAGACTGACCATCGAGAGCAGGGACTTATCATGGCTCCTGCATCGATCGACACCTGATTCCATTGAAGGGAAGAGACGGGTCACTGGTCCACCATCATGTGGTTTTGTCTTACGAGTAGCACCATGTTCCTCTTCACATACTGGTTCCATTATCTTCGGCGCCATTTCATTCGTCTCGAAAAGTCGTTTGTCCTATCTGATTGTGATGACTCTTTGGCCTACCCCCGTTTCCTTCCCTCCTTCTACCCTACCAAATGCCCTGACTGGGCTGTATAAAAAGGCACGTTGCCGCAAAGACAGGACAGTATTCAGTGACGTGTACTGAACCATCCCCATAGTCGTATCTTTGGCACCCACCTGTGTTGCCTGTCGCGTAATCAAGTCGGCGATACCCGTTTCTTCCTGTCAGTTGACTAACACTTGTATGAAAAGCGAATTCTCGATGGCAAAGGATAAAACCGTTATCGTCTGTACATTGTGATATCAAAGTACGGCACAACTGATACCATGTACACTGCACGCCAGATTTGAAGTTTCCAGTACCATTCTTTCCTGGACATATCTGACTTCGCTTCAAAACTTCGTCGAGTAAGCCGATCTCGAATCGATTTCGGGCTGTTTTGTCGGGCAGTTTCCATCACTCGAAACTCACGTCTTTCATTGCTCGGAAGTCCCTACCCTAAGTCGTGGCGCGCGCCCTACGACTGTTGAATCATGACGTTGTACTTCCAATCTTCGGAGCATACTACTCAGGCCCCTACGAATCTTATCGGTAAAGATTAAATCAAAAAGGACTTGGAATCCTACTTGTAGCTATTCACTCGAACATGTCTCTTGTATGCTGTATGCTTTGCTATGACTGATTCCACAGACTGTACCTACATCGCTGCGGTCTCCACCTCTCGTTCCACCACCACAGAATTGCTCAAATGTGCATCAAATCTACCGAGATCTCTTGACCGGCTTAGAGTCACCCTTAATATAAGTGGCAGCAGGAGAAATATAGGCAAATGCAGGAGCGCAAACAGGCTGGACGCTCTGCTTGCCGAGAACGTGCTATGACTGTAGGTGTACTTGGCTTCAATGGAAGGGTCAGAAGTCTGGTGTTCTTCGCGAACTTGGCGTCTCAGTAAGCGGTGTACAGAGTGCACATCTGGCTTTGCTGGAAAGAGCCGGTAGAGTTGGTCTTGGTCAGGATGTAGGAGCCGAAAGTGTTACAAGGGTAAGGGTAAGTTGCGGTCGAAGCGGGCAGGAATAGCGGACAGCGCCGCTTGGGAGGCCGGGGTAGGAGAGAACGTCAAAACATAGAGACACGGTATAGGACGCGCCCGATAAAGAGACATATTACAGGCGTGTTTGAGGAGATAGAGGCATATCTTACATACAAAAGTCGACGAAGAAGGCCATCCAAAACTTTTGGAATGTGTTTCGAGCGGAGAAGAGTATAAAGTAGAGTCGAGTCATTTGAAGAGTCGAGTCGTTTGGCTATACTACTTAGGAGGTGCACAGCTATCCCTATCCCAGCAGATAGCTACGACATCGCAGCGGTCCTCCTGCAGCTTCAGGGAAGGAGTCTTGCTTTGATGGCGTGCTACGAGGCTAGGAGCGGGACTACGGAGGCACATAGGGAGGCGGACCTAGCCGAAAGGCTTCGAGCTCTCAAGTCCGCGACCGAGGAGGCGAGGCTGAAAGCAGGCGGTCAGCCTTTGGATATCGTCCTCTGTGCCGATCTCAATAGACACCACGTCCTGTGGGGAGGCCACGCGGCGCGTATGGACATAGGGAGAAGGAACGAAGGCGAGCAAATCATCGATTATATGCAGGAGGCCGGCCTTCATTCTCTCCTTCCAACTGGAACAACGACTTGGGAGCATCAAACCTTGGATCGGGCGTCAACAGTCGACGTGGTCCTCGGCTCGAATGATGTACGAGAGAGGCTGCAATACTGCCGAGTTCATAGTACAGATTACGGGTCTGACCACAGACCTATTGCGCTAGAAGTAGAATTGGAGCCAGTTAGGGAAGGTTTAAAGAGGGGGAGGAGGCTCTACAAAGACGCCGACTGGGACAAGATCAGGTCAGAAATTAGTAGCCGACTAGGGGATGGCCGTTACATGAAAAGGATCACGGACACCAACACATTCGACCGAGCGGCCGAAATATTCGTCAGCAGTGTGAATTCCATCTTGGAAGAAAATGTTCCAAGAGCGAAAGAGTCTCCGTATGCTAAAAGATGGTGGACAAGAGAACTCACGCAGCTCCGAGCGGATTTCACCAGAAAACGAAACCGCGTAACAACGATGCGCCGGAGGGGTGATGATACTACGATGATGAGGGAGATGGTACACCAGGCGAGGCGGTTGTATCTCGATGAGGTAGACATACAGAAAAGACAGCACTGGAGGGAGTTTCTAGAAAACCCGGAGAATGTCTGGAAGGTGGCTAGCTATGCCAGGCCAACAAGAGTAGCAATGGATGTGCCTGAGCTCTCGACAGGAGGTCAGACATACATTACTGACGAGGAAAAGGCGATGATCTTGATGGCTACCTTCTTCCCTACGCCCACAGCGCCGGAGGAGGGTCAAGAGACCACGGACAACGGCAACCACCGTAACCCGTCTCTCGCGTGGCCGTTCCTCAGGAAACATGAGGTTGAGCAGGCGATATTCAGAAGCAATCCAGACAAAGCGCCAGGGCCGGACGAGATCAGCTTCCGAGTCTGGAGGGAATTGTGGCCGGTAGTAGGAGATCACCTGTTCTGGCTATACACAACTTCACTAGACCTGGGCCATACGCCGATAACCTGGAAAACTGCTAGGATTGTAACTCTCCGCAAGCCAGGGAAGGCAGACTACACAGCTCCAAAGGCGTTTCGGCCGATCTCACTACTTCCGACGATAAGCAAAGGCCTAGAGGCAGTAGTAGCAGCGCGTCTCTCGTACATGGCGGAAGAGCACAGGCTCTTACCAGCAAATCACTTCGGAGCAAGACCTAGAAGGTCGGCGGAACAAGCACTTAATGTCTTGGTCGAGCGAACCTATCAGGCGTGGAGATCTGGCAAGATCCTGACGTTGGTGTCGTTCGATGTGAAAGGAGCCTTCAACGGGGTACATTCAGATGTGCTAGAGCGTCGTCTGGCTGCTAGGAGAGTTCCGGAACAGATGGTCCGATGGATCCGGGACTTCTGCTCGTGCAGGTATGCATCAGTGATAGTAGGTGGCTACGAGTCAGAGGCGAGGGAGATAGAGTATGCCGGGATTCCGCAGGGCTCGCCGCTGTCACCTCTCCTTTATATCTTCTACAATGCAGACCTGGTAGAGAGGAGGATCGATAGTCGGGGCGGAGCCCTCGGTTTTGTCGACGACTTCAACGTATGGGTGGTAGGCCAAGACGAAGAGCAGAACACAACAGTGGTCCGAGAAACGATTTTGCCACATGTCGAGCAATGGGCTAAGCAGAGCGGCGCCACCTTCGAAGCTGACAAGACCAGCTTCATCCACTTTACCAGGAGAGCCTGCCGGAACAACGCCAGAGCTATTACTTTTGGAGGGAAAAGCATACTACCACAAGACAGCGTCAAGGTCCTGGGAGTCACTCTGGATCAGAAGCTAGCAATGGATGAGCACATATCACGTGTCGTGACGAAAGGCACCCAAGCATGCCTATCACTCCAAGCAGTCAAAGGGGTAAGACCGGCTCAGATGAGGCAGCTATACCGAAGCTGTGTGTTGCCTATAATCGATTACGCAGCATCGACGTGGTACGGGCCAGGGAAACATGGGGTTGTGAGGCTCGCCAATGCGCTCGACAACGTACAAAGGCTAGGTGCCAGAATGATTCTTCGGGCATGGAAGAGGGTAGCCCTACCAGTTCTCGAAGCCGAAGCGTGTCTCGAGACAACCGTAAGACGGTTACAGAGAAAGGTGGCAGCACATACAGTAAAGCTCATATCGCTACCATGCAGCAACCCGGCGAGAAAAGCGATACCGGACACGTTGAACGTCAGCAGGTTTCTTTCGCCGCTGAGCGCAACCATTGCAGCACACAGGAGTAGACTCAGACCAAAAGGGCTCGGAGTGCCGGCCAGCGATCCTGCCTGGATTCATGCGCCATGGATAGACCACAGCTATCGAGCAGCTGTATGGGAAAGAGAGCGGGCGATCCAGGTGACTGAGAACATCGCGAGGGCGAGGGTCTTAGGCCTATACGTCGATGCATCGGTAGGAAAGCGACTGGCATCAATTGCAGTAGTCAAGAGGCTTGGGATATTCAAGAGGGTGATCAGGAAAGATTCGATAGGGTGGGCGTCCACATGCGGTGTGCTGAGTGCAGAGCTAGCTGCTATAGCAGCTGCTCTCGCGTACGCACAAGATCACCTTAAGCCGCAACAGCAGCTAGTGGTGTTCTCGGACAGCCAGCATGCGCTTCGTGCTATACAGGCAGGAAACTCTGCCAGAATAGGGCGAGCCCTACTAGCCAAGATCGCGCAAAGCACAACATCACTCTGTCGTGCAGGAATGGATCTAAGATTTAGGTGGTCACCAGGCCATTCGGGTATCATAGGCAACAAAGAAGCCGACGAGGCTGCTCGAACAGAGTCAGACCGAGAGGGTAAACCAACAGCACCCATACTAGAGAGGGTGCGAGAGGTCTCAGGCGTTGTTCGCTTGATCAATGAGGATAGGAGTAAAGACCAGACTGCGCTCGATACCACGAGCATGCCAGGTCGATACACGTGGAAGATGGACCAGGCATTGCCAGGCAAACATACTCTGCAGCTCTAAGGATCGCTTACGTCGGACCAGGCGTCGATTCTCATTCAAGCTAGGACAGGGCACTGCAGGCTGAATCAAAACCTTGCCCGAGGAGGCATAGTAGACAGCGCATGCGGAAACGACGAGGAAACTGTCAGACATGTTATTCTGTCGTGTCCGCAATGGGTGGAGGCCCGTAGGGTACTACGGGCAGCTGCAGGAGATAGGTGGGGAGACGTGCCTTACCTCTTAGGAGGGTGGGGTACGAGGAAGGACGTGAGGACTGGGCAGCTACTCGATGGCCCGAAAGAGAAGTGGAAGCCGGATCTAGCAGTCGTTAAGGCAACTATCCGGTTTCTAGAGAAGACTGGCAGACTGTCAATCCAGCAGGAAGCGCTACTGACCAACTAAAGGGATGGCACATTTTCTGAGATGATTTTCAGGCGTACAATTGGGATATATGTAAGGTCACTCATTAGGGACGGCTCATACGGTCACCGTGAATAGCCTGACAGAATCAATCAATCAATCAATCAATCAAGGGCGGGTTGGTGCTTGAGCACGAGCTGCATCACTTCCGCTCCACTCCCAAAGTTCGCTGCCGCAGCCTTGACGATGTCTTCAGTAATGACAAGGGCGGGCTGGTGCTTGAGCAAGAGCTGCATCACTTCCGCTCCACTCCCAAAGTTCGCTGCCGCAGCCTTGACGATGTCTTCAGTAATGACAAGGGCGGGCTGGTGCTTGAGCAAGAGCTGCATTACCTTCGCTCCACTCCCAGAGTTCGCTGCCGCAGCCTTGACGATGTCTTCAGTGATGACTAGGTCGGGCTGGTGCTTGAGCAAGAGCTGCATCACCTTCGCTCCACTCCTAAAGTTCGCTGCCGCAGCCTTGACGATGTCTTCAGTAATGACAAGGGCGGGTTGGTGCTTGAGCACGAGCTGCATCACTTCCGCTCCACTCCAAAAGTTCGCTGCCGCAGCCTTGACGATGTCTTCAGTGATGACAAGGTCGGGCTGGTGCTTGAGCAAGAGCTGCATCACTTCCGCTCCACTCCCAAAGTTCGCTGCCGCAGCCTTGACGATGTCTTCAGTAATGACAAGGGCGGGCTGGTGCTTGAGCAAGAGCTGCATTACCTTCGCTCCACTCCCAGAGTTCGCTGCCGCAGCCTTGACGACGTCTTCAGTAATGACAAGGTCGGGTTGATGCTTGAGCACGAGCTGCATCACCTCCACTCCACTCCTGTTGTTCTCTGAAGCAGCCTTGACAATGTCTTCGGTAATGACAAGGCTAGGCTTCCTGTCAAAGAGGAGTGATACAAGATCCCGGTCAAACTTGCGAACGACCTCTACTACCGCTTCTGCCGTGATGGCAAGGTCGGGTTGGTGCTTGAGCACGAGCTGCATCACCTTCGTTCCACTCCCATAGTTCGCTGCCGCAGCCTTGACGACGTCTTCAGTAATGACAAGGTCGGGTTGATGCTTGAGCACGAGCTGCATCACCTCCACTCCACTCCTGTTGTTCTCTGAAGCAGCCTTGACAATGTCTTCGGTAATGACAAGGCTAGGCTTCCTGTCAAAGAGGAGTGATACAAGATCCCGGTCAAACTTGCGAACGACCTCTACTACCGCTTCTGCCGTGATGGCAAGGTCGGGTTGGTGCTTGAGCAAGAGCTGCATCACCTTTGTTCCAATCCCATAGTTCGCTGCCGCAGCCCTGACGACGTCTTCAGTAATGACAAGGTCGGGCTGGTGCTTGAGCAGGAGCTGCATCACCTCCACTCCACTCCTGTTGTTCTCTGAAGCAGCTTCGACAATGTCTTCGGTAATGACAAGGCTAGACTTCCTATCAAAGAGGAGTGATACAAGATCCCGGTCAAACTTGCGAACGACCTCTACTACCGCTTCTGCCGTGATGGCAAGGTCGGGTTGGTGCTTGAGCACGAGCTGCATCACCTTCGTTCCACTCCCATAGTTCGCTGCCGCAGCCTTGACGATGTCTTCAGTGATGACAAGGTCGGGCTGGTGCTTGAGCACGAGCTGCATCACTTCCGCTTCATTGTTATCATTCCCTGCAGCAGCCTTGACGATATCATCAGTGATGACAAGGTCAGGCTGGTGCTTGAGCACGAGCTGCATTACCTTCGCTCCACTCCCAGAGTTCGCTGCCGCAGCCTTGACGATGTCTTCAGTAATGACAAGGGCGGGTTGGTGCTTGAGCACGAGCTGCATCACTTCCGCTCCACTCCCAAAGTTCGCTGCCGCAGCCTTGACGATGTCTTCAGTGATGACAAGGTCGGGCTGGTGCTTGAGCAAGAGCTGCATCACTTCCGCTCCACTCCCAGAGTTCGCTGCCGCAGCCTTAACGATGTCTTCAGTGATGACTAGGTCAGGCTGGTGCTTGAGCAGGAGCTGCATCACCTTCGCTCCACTCCTAAAGTTCGCTGCCGCAGCCATGACGATGTCTTCAGTGATGACAAGGTCGGGCTGGTGCTTGAGCACGAGCTGCATCACCTCCACTCCACTCCTGTTGTTCTCTGAAGCAGCCTTGACAATGTCTTCGGTAATGACAAGGCTAGGCTTCCTGTCAAAGAGGAGTGATACAAGATCCCGGTCAAACTTGCGAACGACCTCTACTACCGCTTCTGCAGTGATGACGAGGTCGGGCTGGTGCTTGAGCAGTAGCTGCATCACCTCCACTCCACTCCTGTTGTTCTCTGAAGCAGCCTTGACAACATCTTCAGTGATGGAAAGGTCTGGCTGGTGCTCGACAAAGAGCTGAAGCAACCGGACTCCCGCACTCGACTTTCGAGCGGCAGCTGCTAAAACCTTTGCATTTATTGCCAAACCAGGATCCCCAACATACTGCAACAGCTCAGCGACGATCTCGACGTGTCCCAGCTCTGTTGCTAAGAGAAGAGAGCTACTGCGATCGTTGTCAACCAGCCGAAGGTTGGTGCGAGGTTTCCTAGTAAGTATGTAACTCACGAGGCAACCCAGTCCCAGGTGTATCGCAGTAAAGAGTGATTTCATGCTCTCATCTTCGATATCACAGCGTTGTAAGACTTCTTTGCTCAGATGATAATGTAGCAGACGTGATTGAGAAGTACAGATTTTGAGTGTACGCTCTAGTGCTTTGTCCGAGAGTGTGCCTTCAGCACTCCGTAAGTGCTTGACCCACATTGATGCGGCATACCAAGCTAGAGGACGTCGTGAAGGACCGGTCACTTCGCTCGTCAACGTTCGATCCCGTGTGCTCTCTAGAGTTAGGCAAAGCACACACGATCGAGCAAGGGTCAGATGTGAGACTTCTGGTGGAATAGAATGCTCCCATTCTGAGCTCCAGCCTTCACGAGACCTCTCCGCTGATGCGCCTTCTTCGCCTGCAAGAATAAACTCCCGTGCGGTCGCGTGGATGAAGTGCACACGCTGCCCGCCGTCCACTGTGACGAGAAGTCCAGAGATGGATCTTATGGCAGGCACCATGTTCTCACCATTAGGAAGGTCGATGTCCTCGTATGTGTTGTGGTCCTCATCGATTTCCAGAGCGAGCATGAGTTCATCGACGGTCAAGGCCCGCGAGGCGGCTATCATGATCTGGAAAAGCTTCGTCGTCTGTTCTTTGTTGGTAATTTTCGACAGCAGTGAGTGGTAGGCTTTAGGAAGATCATGCGGCATGCATCGTATAACTTTCAGGAATCTTTTCACCGTCCGATTACGCGGTTCTTCCTTACGGAGCGACTGTGACACAAGCTTCCACCATAGGTACGTCCGATTGTCGCTTCCTTTTAGTTCTTTAAGCAGGGTAGTATTCAAGACTGAAGAACTCCAAAAGTCCGGCCCCAGTCTGAGATCTTTACTGAGCTTATCACAGTCGCTTGAGATCACCTTCCATATGTCAGCCTGGATGTTGTCGCCATCGTCAAGCTTCATCTCAGCACACTCGCAGTCGATGCTGGTGAATTCACCCAGCTCGTTACGGGGCAAGCGGCAGGTTATGAGGAATTTGATCACTGAACAGCTGCTCCGCTTCAGATTCTCGTAAAACCCTCGCATAGCTCGCGCAAGTCTGTCTTGATCGCCTTCGACACATTGGTCCAGTCCGTCGATAACGCACACGATCTCGCCAGCTGTATGGTCGGTTGCAATAGCGAGCAAAATGTCCCACATGGCATCCCATCTTTCCGCAAGCGGTCGTTTATCGATGTCGAAGTCGTACTTTTCGTATTCGGCTAAAGCATGTCGGCGAAGGTGATGCCTCTGGTCCAGTATCTGATGCAGCAGAGAAGCGATCGCTTTCTCACCACTTCGTGTCACCCCTTCGTTGCCGAAGAAGAAATAACACGTCGTACGCTCATGGCCCGCAGCGAGTTCGAAATTTATCAGCGACGCCGCCAATGTTGACTTTCCGCAGCCTGGACCTGCATATACCCAGAGTATATCCCACTTCCTGCTATCGTGCCATTCCCGAAACTCATCGCTTGTAAGAAACCAGCCAAAGGTGTCAGAATGACGTTCCTTCTGGTTACTCTTTTCTTCCCTTGCGTCCACATCAGATGGGCACAACGATTTAAAAGCCTTCTCTTCTGGTGTAACCCCTAGGCTCCCATGGCCTGCCTGGATGATCATGTCCCGGCCGGCGCTCTGGTGGCCTTGAAACAGCACACCATTTCCGTTCGAGGCGTGACCATAGATACCGTTCCGCTGCATGCTGGAATCAAGTAATGGATGTACGGTAGA
The DNA here is from genome assembly GCA_035771495.1 of Cladosporium oxysporum. NCBI lineage: Eukaryota > Fungi > Ascomycota > Dothideomycetes > Cladosporiales > Cladosporiaceae > Cladosporium > Cladosporium oxysporum. The sequence goes on along the minus strand of JAWNKS010000018.1, from coordinate 408,842 downwards.
GTGCAGCGCCAGAAGCACATCAATCGTGCAATAGTTTCATGTCATGCCAGATGGTTTGAAGAATGTGATTGGACGGACCGTGTGCGCAACTCAGGTCATATGTGGCCTTGTGCGCAGCCGACTGGTGCTCCTCGTGTTGCCTTCAAAGTGAGTTTGTGTGGCATTGATTGGTTGTATTATCACCAGATCGTAGAATGAGTGCGATGAATGTTGTAAGATTGCCCTTCAGCAGTGTCATCGCACGATATATGCGCCATCTGATGTGCTCCTGCAAGGCTATCACATGTGACTTTCCCACCACCAATGCTGCCCGATGCAGTCCAGTCGCGTCTTCAGCTGGACGCGGGCGCACTCGCTTGTCTGGTGATCGAGGGCGGGGCGTTACCGAGTGATCCAAGCCACGGCGCTTCTGGACACCAATAGCTTCTCTCTCTACATCACGCGACAGAGCATCTCACCATGCAGGGTCTCAGCCTCAGCTCTAGCCTAGAAGAAGACACGACATGATTGCTCTACACTATAAGTGTATCGCTGAGATCTGTCTCGCAGCATTCACGAAACAAGACAATGGACGGTTTGTACTCGACAGAGGGAGACTACGGGCTTCAAACCCTAGCAGAACCCGAAGAGGCTTTAGTCGAGTATTGTCTCACCACGGTGTGGCCGCGGAATCGCATTGCTGACCCCAAATGTCCAGCGTCGTCTTCGTCCATGGTCTGACTGGAAACCGCGAGTCAACATGGACCACCCACAAGCCGAGCAAAATCTCGTGGCCGCAGACACTACTTCCTAGCGACTTGCCTCGTGCGCGCATCCTTACTTTTGGCTACGATGCCGATATAGTCCGCGCGCTCGACACTGCAGGCTCGAACACGCTCAGGGACCATGGCAAGTCGCTTGCTAATGACTTGGCGTTGCGACGTATGAGATCCAACTCCGTGAGCAACCTCCTATCAGTAACTGCGAAGGAATTGCAGAACATGACTGACATCAACAGAACCAACGTCCTCTCATTTTTGTCGCACATAGCCTAGGTGGTCTGGTTGTTGAGCAGGTAAGTAAGTGTCCTATGAATAAGGGTCGCGAGCTGAGGCAGTATCTCTAGACCCTCTTGGTATCCCGTGGTGCGGCACAAGCACACCTGAAAGATATACTGGAGACTACTTTCGCCATCGCCTTCCTAGGCACGCCCCATCTCGGTGCGGACAAGGCGAACTGGGCGGCGCCTTTGACAAGGCTTTCCAATGTGCTCCGCAAGACGAACGACGAGATCGTGCACGTGCTGAAGCCTGGCTCTGAGATGCTAGCAAACCTGCAACAAGAGTTTCATACGATGTTGGACGACCGCGGCAAAAACCAAAAGAAGTTCATAGAGCTGTTCTGTTTCTACGAAGAGGTACCCGTCACTGGATTCGGCGAAGTAAGCTGATGAGAAACAATCACGGGTTTTTGCATCCTTGCTAATCACCACCTTTCTACAGATCGTACCGAAGCATTCTGCTATACTCAGCGCGTATCCAAACAAGAGCATACATGCCAACCACATGCAGATGACGAAGTTTGGCAGTAGTCGGGACTCGGGATACGTCAGCGTCAGCAGTCAGCTGTGGTTGTGGGCCGACGCTATCGAGAAGGCACAAGCTGAAGCGAGGGCGCAAGCAGGACAACAAGTCACTGCCGAAGAAGTCAGAGAGACCCGCAACAGAAGGTTTGGTACCATTCCGGATATCACCCAGCAGCAAAACAATTATGGGGAAGTACGCAACCGCGACGGGATCGTTTTGCAAGGCAGCCAGCGGGCTGGGCGGGACATGACCATTGGGAAGTAAAACATCTGCTCTAAGCTGTAGCTTTGGCTGCCCCGGGGCATGCTTCCCTCACGTTGAGCAGTCTGATGTTAGACGCTGCGGCTGAATATAGATCTGCCGTGCTAGCCGGGGGGGCAATCAGGTACTGCCGCGGCGTTTTGTAGCACATCGAGACCTCACACCTGCATCTCAGTCGCGCCATCACAGCGGCAAGGTCAAGAAGGGCGCTTACCTGCATATATGTGGCGTCGCTTATCGCTGGCAGTCCAGAATCTGCCAATTGAACACCAACTATTGCCATTGTGGCGTCTAATGCTTGACGAATCTGGCTGAGCCTTTAGTGCAAGATAGTATGCGAGCAGTCAGTCTGCAATCATAGCGGTCGAGATTCACTAGTTCAGTAGAGCTTCATCTAGCGTGATCCCCTAGCACCATACTACCAAGCTTTGACACCGTTTTGCTGTGCCTGAGGCAAAATTACTTTCACAGAATGCAAAGCAGTGTTTATGTAACTTACAGTACCCTGAGGCTGACTCTGAGTCTTACTAATGATTACACGGTCACGTGATTGATATCCGCTTTCTTATGTAGCTGCATGGAACGGCTCAATCTCGGCTTGGCAGCTCTTAAACATTTGAACTATGCTGTATGAAAGATCTTCTACCATCGATCTATCATGGACAATACATACGCCCATCAAGTCTTCCCGTGCGTTTCGTGAAGGCCTGCGCGACGGGCAGAGGAAGATGACGCAAATCCCGGGGTACGATGCGTTGAAATTGCGACAATGGGGTAGCGCGGAAACTGCACCGCGTTGGTAGGCGCCGCTGTCAGACATTATTCTCCAACACCTTTAAGCAGTGCACTTGCTCGGGCAAGATCCGTCAAGCCGATCTGACGGGACAAGGAGGAGATGAGACAGATCGACGGGCATATCAGGACGGCGAAGATGGTGGTCGTGAGCACAAATCGAGACCACGTCTACTAAGAAACGTCTCTTGAATTCATGGAGATACCATTGTCCAGTTGACTTCGTGGGAGCTGTTCGAGTATTGAGATCTTGCTGGGAAAGTGGTACCGTCAAGCAATGTAAAAGGTACATTGCCTCCACGCGTACACGGCAGTCGCCAGGCATAACGCGATCTTCGGAATTGGAGGTGGGCACGCGGATGGGGTGGCGAACTTGGAAAGGGAGTTCATGATTTCTGGGGTCACGATCGGTTGACGCAAGCGCGTACATTGGGCGCTTAAGTGGGGGCGTTTTAGGGGGCGGTTCTGGTATCGTCACGGGCTGACATTATGGGAAGGAGTAGGTTTTACACTGAACAGTGGGAAGACCATCGAAATGGGATTATGCATTCGCGGGAGTTTAATGAGAGCTTTGCATACATCTTGTGTTTGATGCCTTGACACTACATGTAGCTAGAAGCTTAGCCTAGGCGGTTATAAGGCCAGTGGCTAATCTACAGCCAATTGGCAGCCGGCACGTGTTACAAGCACATGTATGTGCTGTTCGACAGTACTCCAAACAAGCTGACAAGATCAACAATGCCAGCGGTTACAGAGGCGGGTATGTATGAGCTTGATACGTAAGTCAAACCCGTGACCACATACAGATCCTGCATGTTTCTTGCGCTGACACTTATTATAAGAGGTGAGCGAGTTGAGACATGATGACTTTTGTTCAGTCCAATGCTGCAAAGCCTCACGCTCTCACAAACGACGTGATAACGGTACGCGGCAATACAATTTGATCCACCATTGCTGCTACCCATGTCGCAGTCATCTGTCGCTGTGGAGAATGGTAACATACCACAAGAAATTTTTGACAGAGTACATATTCAATGGCTCACCTGTGCCTCCAACAGATGCTGACAGCTTACAGATATGTTATTTCGTAGCAATACGTGACGCATCATTCGATTCGCGCTACGAATTTTCGACCCCCGTGCCGGGCCCCTCCAGAGACTCCAGACGTGATCTAGCCCACCTACGTCTCGCCAGTCGAACTACATGCAAGAGCGCCGATCCTCCCTTTTTCGAGAATGTCGATGCGATTCCTACCCGCCCACTAAAGATGTCGGTGGCGGCGTGGCGCAGAACATTGCTCTCTCGTAGCCAGCGGCCATGGGTAAAACACGTACGGAAAATTGGTATCGAACTTTCGGACTCTTGGAGCCAAACGGCACCCCAAGGGTCTGAGCTAAGAGAGCTTCTGGCTGGAAGTGCATATGCGATACCATCATTCGTGCGAGCATGCACAAGACTCTCGGCACTGGATATTCAAGTTCGACCAGCAGATCTGGTAAATAATTCCAAAGAAGACTGGAGCTGGAGCAGACGTATCTTACTCACCATGATCGAAGACTTGTTCCAAGTATGCCCACCACGTCTCCAAAGTCTCAAAATCCGATTACCTCTGACCTATGATTTCGGGGCGCTCGAGAACTTTATGAGAGAAATACCGGAATTCCTGCCCATCATGTCAAAACTGGATGATCTGGATGTTGCAATTAGCGATGCCAGTGGCGGTCCAGGTAGTCAACGTTACAATTCGTTGCCTGAATCGGATGATCACCGAGAGTTTCCCAATCGGCAATACCAAGCTGCGTTCTGGCGCTTTGTACAATTTACAACAGCGCCCAAGACACTGTCAGTCAGCTGCACACATATACTGAACCTTGGATTGGTACCAAAGATCGGCACGAAGTTCCTGCAAGAATTATGTTTAAAGAGAGTCGAAGTGCCATTGAGCTTACTGCAAGGTCTCGTAGGAGGTGACATTGTGGGATTGAGAGCTGTTGAATTTTGGGCTGTTGAGTTGACCTCTGGACGTTGGTGCGATGTCTTGCTCAAATTCTGTGAGCTGCCAAAACTGATAAATTTCCACATGGACTCATGTGGATATTCGTCCGCGGGAGCCACATCAGATCGCAGACCTGGCTGGTGGCCAGAAATCGACAATCCTCAAGCGATCGAGACTGAGTTCTGGCAAGAAGATTTTGGGGCCTTAGGCGCCCTGCAAAGACATGTGAACGCTCTCAGAGCAGATGCTTGTCTTCCGCTCTACACCGAATTTGACTATCGGTACTTGGACCTGGACTGAAGTCAGGTCGTAAAAACGGAGTCTTGAGGACAGAGTGGCATGTCATCGAATGGTCTGGTCTTGCCTGTTAGATCGACTTGCGAAGGCTGGAAGCGGCTGAGGACGACTCGGCATTGATAAGTTAGCATGCAGTCAGGTCCGTCAAAGCATAGCCTGTGGGCATCCTGTAGCAATGATTGCATCGCATCGACGATGGTACGAAGATCGCTCTCATCTCCTGACGGCGGCGTGGCGATCGCTGTTCGGATTTCGTCCTTTCTGAGACCAAACACATGGTCTGCAATGCCTGTCTCTCTCAACCAAGGCACTACGGCAGAGAGTAGTGTGTCCTGTTGTAACATACAATATGGAGGCACGTGACTTGACTTTTTGGCCCAGCGCGGCTCGCTCGGGAGAAAACGGCGAAGCAATCTAGAGTGCACTGCCGACCACCGGAGAGTCGCTGACTTTCATCACATTGCTGTCCGTCGCGAACGGCCGACCGGTCATCACAAGTACTGCTGCGAATTTCACCCGTTCAATGTCTCTTCAGCATCGCTGCTTCCTTTCTGTCACACATGCCCCACCATGTCATCACCAGATCATCTCGAGAAGCACCTGCATTGCCTGGGTTCGCCCAGGGACGCGGTCGCTGCCATATCGGTGAGGATCCCCTTACGAGGGAAGCCGTCTCGGCAATGTGAACACGACTGCGCTTTTGAAGTTCAATTGCCGCCGTCACCTATGGTCAGCCGAACTCCGCTACTCTCACAGTCGTGGAATAGCTCATGATGGTGGAGCGACTGCAATAGCAAGATAAGTGGAGAAGTTTAATGAGTAAGAGACATTGTTGTATGTCGATACAACTATCGGCGAACGATTGTGGCTTGCATAGTTTCTTCTACAGTAGTCTAGCCAAAGTAACCGAGTTTTTCCAAGAAGTCCTTCTGAAAATGAGCAGCTCTTTCCTCAACCTTTCCAACATCGTTAGCGGCATGACAGTTGGCCTTCAACACCTCCTCCATGCCCCAGTCCTTGCGAAGGCGATAGTAGACGCTAGTGAGACCATCCCTTGTGCGGATATCGAAAAAGCTTGCGAACTTGTCCTCTATCTCGGGCCAGGAGAGTCCTCCAATGATGCGCTGGTACATGATGAAGAACTTCTGCTGCTCCGTGTAGGGATGCCTTGCGGCCCGAGGGACACGCTGACGTGATTGAGTTGGGGTTGGCTGGGCCATTGATTGTACCCGAACACCAGCTCCATGGTATGTATGCATGGCGATGGTACTGTCTGGCATAGTAGGGTATGCCGATGGATCAAACACAGTCGTCTTTCCGGAGTCGTTGCAGTGCTTCACGGTGCTCGTATGCACTTTAGACAGATGTTCGATTGTCTCATTGACATTGATGTGAGATAGAGCACCTTCCGTGGTGTCGATCACGTTAGTAGTGCCGTTGGAATCATCCGCAGTGTCGAGGTGACCAACGCAATGAAGCTGGGTAAAGAGTCCAGGGCCATCGAGGGTGCTTGATCTGGCAGGGAGGAGCGAGGGTAAGGTGATTGTAGTATCGAGACGTCTGAGATGGTGGCCCCGAGCACAGATCGGTGTCACATCTGGTGGAGAAGGAGTACTATATTGACGGAAATACTGTTGCTCGGTTGCCTCAGTCGACGTGGGTGCGGCTCCTTCATTGGCGTGGCACAGAGATGCTACCGTGATCTTCCCGTAGTCACTTTGGGCCATGACGACAGACGATATCGGCATCGCTGTAGACGGCGGAAATCGACGCCCCTTGTCGTTCCGAAGTTTTGGTAATTCCGGATGCGCTCTTAGGCTGATCGTCTCTTGAAGTCCAGCCTCGTGGCATAAAATGGTACATAAACGTCTAGCATCTCCGGGAGAAATCAAGCTTGTCTAAAATATGGTACTGTTCTCCCTGAGGCACGCGCTGACCTTGATTCGATGAGCCACAACACAGCATCTTGTGCGACCCGAGGGTTCGCGTTTCGTCGCACGACATCGGAGGTCAGGCTTAACATCCCTTGCTTCGGTGTGGACCCAGTCACAGTATGCAGCTTGCATCGCACAAAGTATCGTGATGCGTACTCAAGAGATTTTTTGGGCCGACGTTGGACCCAACCACCGTCACTGATTGGAAAGCAAGCATTGGAAAAATCTGGCAACTGTATGCCTGAGAAGAATGGGTCGCAAACAGCAGTGAGACGAGGCTTCGAGCCTGAAGTTGAACGTCCTCGCAGCCATCTCCGAAGTGCCGCGCTCATTGGCTGTTCGCCCGGAGATCTAGCGGCTGTCTGCATCTTGACAAAGTCTTTTAGGCTACAAGGACGTAAGCTCAACCAAAAGATGCACCAATGTACTGCATCGTGTGAGAGGAGATATTTCTATGGCAGCGATGATAAGTTTAAGTGGGCAGTCTGGTATGCGCGTCTCTCTCTCATTTCGGCATTGTTGAGATCTACGCAGCTTTACGAGCACGCGCGGGTAGATCCCGCTTCGGGGTTCCTGGTAGCTGGGTTGGAACCTGACATGCGACAAGTCTGACTCGATGGAGCCCTTCTGTCACTATGTTGCCGTGCCGCTCTGGCTGCGCTGGCATGCCCTGCCGCTTCTTAGAGCGCAACGAAATCTTCTACCTGTATGTCGGTCACATCATCACAGCGAAAAGGTCCACAAGGGCGTTTACCTGCATGCACGTGGCACCGCGTATCGCTGGAAGTCCAGATCCGGTCGATTGCATACCGATTGTCATCATGGTGGCATTTGAGACCCTACAACCCAGAGCCTTTTGGTAAAGCTATGAGTCGGCCGAGTCTGATAGGACATCTGGACTGACTCGCTCACAAACCACACACATACACGATATGCCTCCCGTCTAACGGAGGAGCGGAGTGTTGGCATGAGGTGTCACGGCTCGGAGCGATACCGCAGTTCGCAGTTTAGCGTGTTGCAATGTACAGCACAGTGCTTCAATATCTATCCCTGGGACAAAAGGTGGAGCGACAAACATTAGGCATGTGATGCACACTAAGGTATGAACACCAACTTGTAAGCTGAAGCCAAGGCGACAACTCTTGTGACACAAGTCCACATCTTCTTCGGTCATCCATCATTAGTCATGATAACCGATTTCTTAGGGATTTTACGTGAGAGTGGCCGCCAAGCACAAAGGTACGATAGCGCTGCACAAAGGCGCCGATGCCACCGAGGATATCTTGCACTTCAGGCTACAAACTTTCTTCTCTCAGCCGGGCGCGCTGCCTGGTCCCATCGTGACGACCCGCGAAGCATCTTTCCTTTTCTTCCGGTCGGTTGTCGGGACGCCCGAGTAAATTGTCGCTGCACCATTCAAATGTTCATCACCATTGTGCTTACGGCGCTTGTCTGGGCGTTCTTCTGGCGTCGAGCCAGAAGGTACTTCGCTTCTCTCCAAGATCCGCTTCCTTCTTTCCCCTGGTGTTCCGCCCTCTCCTCCGACCACTTTCTCCTCTTCGTCATCGATCACTCCATCATTCAAATTTCTCCATGCTCCTTCGTACCCATTCTTCGCAACTCGTTGGTTCGTTGGGGCCCCTCCTTCTCGCAATTGGCTATGGTTTTCACTTCCCTCTGTCGCTCCTTCATCGCCAGTGCCCTCCACTTGTGCGTATCCGTGTGTAACCATCCCTAATTTGCTGTATCCATCTTTCTCAGCCTTTGCTTTCTCTTGTTCTGTTACCTTGCCGTCCCTGTCATTCTCTTCTTGTCCATATTCACTTCGTCCCTCTTCGGCATTTTTCTTTTCTTCCCTCGCGGCTCCCGCCGGGTTGAGCTTGACGCCTTGACGGCAGGGAGAAGTGTCCCTAAGTACTGGTGGCTCATCAGTGCTGAATGCAGATTGCGGCGACGTGAGTGGGGGGATCATACAGGCCGAAAAATCATTATTCGAGAGCTCCGTGCTTGGATATTTTCCCATCGCGCTGGTCTGTCGGAAGGTCTAAATGAAAAAAGATCGTACAAATTAAAACCTTACAACCAACGGGAAGACAGGAGAAGCTCACATTGGCGTCCATAGTAGGGGATGATCTTGTTTTGCTTGCGTCGTTGGCATCTGTGTCTGATTGAAAAGGGTACCATCGCGTGTCGTCTCCAGCAGACGAGACAGGCTGTGAAGATTTGTGCCTTTCCTGTAAGCCAGACTGTGGGATAATGCGTTTCTTGCAGTCTTTGTCGATGGTAGAGGTCTGGTTGTCTCTGTCCAGGGATGATTGAGAATGATCAGCCATGGTATGTGCACGGCGCAGATGAGAGCGGAAGCAGGTCAGAACAGAAGAGGAGAAAAGAGCACAAGAGAACCAGCAGCCGCTAAATACTTTGCGATTCCTGCCAAGTCGCTAGGCCACATCTCGCAAAGGGCCTGCAGCTTCCTTACTCTGTTTCAATACCAGCCTCCACCAGAAGCGTAAGCGAAGCTACTGGACCCAAATCTGCGGCAATTTGACCGCCGATACGTTTCCCTTCTTGATGCTATATCCCGAGGTGTGACATGGGCTAGTACAGGCTTGTGGTTGACCGACTGCAAGATGACGATCGGACAAGTGCTTTTGGGAAGGACGAATACTTCTGGCGGCAGGCATCCTTTTACAACCGGGGGGGCTGTCGGTATGACTAGTAGCGATTTTTGCGCGGTTGGACATTTCCGCTAACATGCTCACAAACTCTGCGGCCTATGCATTCATAATGGTGTTCGCAAGTCCGACAGCTTGGTTTCCGATGCTTTCATGGGGGCGCTGATAGAGCATGATACCCTATATATCCAGGCCACTCAGTCCTCGAGACAGGGAACAGTTGAGCAATATTCAGATTGCAAGCTTTGACCATTTTGCTTACGTTTCTGCGCGTGTCGCACACAAAGCGCTGAAAATCTTTGATATTGGGACCTGGCTATGGAGATGATGTCGATGCGGACGCCTTACAAGTATTCGTCGCCTTGAAAAGGGATGATTTTTCACGCCGACACTGTTCGCAACGTCACCTTACACACACGTGGACATGCTTACACATCTTCACCGCTTGTTGGATTGGGATGATGACTCGACGACGCTTTGGATCACGGATGATCACTTGGAGCTTGGCATCAATGGTTGAATAGACCGCATTGGTCGTCCCCTCGCCGCTTGTAGGTATATGGAGTCTACGACGAGGTACTTAGCTCGCCTAGAGAGCGGCTTCTACCGTCTGGAATCGCTCGCGTGTCACGTTGACACGGAAGGCTTGGAGAGCTTGGAAGATGACATCTTAGTCTCGAAAGCTGTGTCGAGAGTGCTAAGATGTGGCACGAATCTAAGGAAGCTCAGATCGGCGCTCCGCCAGTCCAGCTGGGATTTAGATCGGCACACCCTTCTTTACCACAAGACTTCCTCCTCATCCCAGGTTCAGCTTCCTCCAAACTTGCAACAAAATCCAGATTCTTTCTTGGTCTCATGAAACTTGTTCAGGGAACTTGTTGCTTCGCAAGCTTTAGCCAATTTGCAAACATTAGATCTGACCATCATCACGGTTGAGCGGCATCTATGCGCGCTCTTGTCCCAACTCCATTCATTGCGCAATCTTGCGCTGAGATACGTCAGTCTCTTGTCCGAAGGGGGCGTTTGGGAATCTATTTTTCAGCCAATCTCTACTTCGCTTGGATTGGAGAGCGAAGCCCTCGTAGGGTTCGGGATCGTCAACCTGGCAGTTCTGAGGCTCTGCTCGATCATGCTCGGAGAAGCTGACCAGCGTGTAGATTACTGTACCCGCCATCAAGGCTTGCCCGATGGTCTCGCGATGGATCATTGTGTCCCAATTCGCCCAAACACTACAGTCCAGTTTTTCTCCTCCAAATCACATATAGTGTCAACCTGCACACAATCTCGAAGAGGCTGATACACACCAGAACAAGAGAACATCGAATTGGACCAATCAATCTATTGTTAGGGTTACATAATTCAAGTTACGATCCTCCAATCACAAGTCCTCATATTCATCGTCCGTCAGGTAAAGAGGATGATGCTCCTCAGGAATTCGGTCAATAATAAAACAAATTTGTTCCAAAGACCAGGATGTATCACGAGCCACACGAAATGCTCTCTCGATGCTATGATCTCTTCGGAGGATCATTGCTCCTTTAAATCGGGACGCACGAGCTGTTGGGCAACGATGAAGATCATTCAACCGCGATTCAGAATATCGGGTAAGCAAGTCAAAAACCCAATTCACCGTCGCCCCGAAAGTTGTGCTCGGTTCAGGCTTACAGAATTTTCCTGTCATATTAAATGTGGTCCATGATATATTCTGAACCACTTTGGCGTCGCAGGTGGCTTCGAATCTGCCAGGCTGCATTGGGGTCAAAAACGTATTCACACTTGTTTGGTGGTCGTAGTTCCAGGCTGTAGTGAGAAGTGTGCAAATTATCCTTTTGAGATGTCCCGGGGACAGATTGTAAGCCACCAGATTTCCACTGTCTAGCAAACACGGTCTTGAGCAACGTGTGTCTCTCACAGAGACATGCTCATACACGGCATCCCCAGTTTCAAAAAAGGCCTCGCCGTTGTATCCTCGCACACACGATAGGCGTGTTGGAATGTTCGATCGCACTCGATGGATCATTCCGACCTGGCTCACGAAATCTGCGATCTTCTCGCCGCAAAATTGCAGTACTTCCTCACCCACTCTCCCTTGTGGTGGAACATCGTCTATGTATTCTTGGATCCAACTATATTTGTTCAGGGCCAGAAACCGTTTGCATACTCTTCGAAGACCACGTAGTTGATCTCGTGGGACGAAACGAAGAATACGAGCTCCAAGCTCAGTTGTTGAAAACACACGCTCAACCTGCGTCGCGACACGGGGAGGACTATGTACCTGGTCTCCGGCGTCATGCAGCTTTGGTTTCTTGGTGTGCGAAGAAGGTTCGAGAACGGAAGTGGGCTTTCTTTTAGCCATCATGCAAAAACGACGATGCAGGTATACAAAAGCTTTGAAGATGGGAAAATTTTGCAATACTTTTCGCTCATACTCATCATGCTCGGCCTGTCCCCCTTGCCGAAGATCACCTATCGAAAGCCCCCCTCCCCCTCTCCATCAGGGAATCGAAGTCGGCCCCCTGATTCTGGTCCAAAATTGTTCTTGCAATCGACTTCGCCAGTATTCCAGGGCACTGGATGAAAAAAGATCTCACCCAGGTGGGAAGGCCTTCCCATTTCAGGAAGTCCTTACTGGGTCCAAACTCCGTTCCAATACATTTCTAGCGTGAGAGGGCGGGGTTGGGGGGTTTGCGCCGAGCCCGTGTTCCCAATGTTTAATAATTTCCACTACCCGCGCCAACACTCCATTTCTAAGCATCAAGTTCTTGTCGCCACCAGCATTGACGACGAGAAATTGTCATCAAGGCTGGGTAGGAGCTGGTGAAATGTGCAAACGATGTCTCATCAAGGGACAAGTTCACCAATACCTTTGCGGAGAATCTCGTAAGTGGATTGCTCTTGCTGAAAGTAGGGTCATGAATATTGTTCTACTCGAAACTCCAGAGAGCCATCAATTCCAGGACCAGGAGGTCTCGCAAAATGTGGAAAGTAGGGTTAGGGTTTAGGTGGGTTACATCGGGAATATAATGTTCTACATACATGGTCTCATGGAGAAACAAGCACTCAGGCGTTTCAAGTGACCAATGGAGCCCGCTTGATTGATTGATAGATTGAAAGAACGATTGAACATTAATTACAATGAAGCACCAAGTGGTCCCTAGATATGCACCAACGTCCATTGACACCGCGCACGACGATGGCCTGCGCTACCTGTCAGCGAGCTGCACCAAGATCACTCAATATATACTTAGTCTATGGGAGAATTGAGTTCCGCTAGTGACTCCATCAGTCCCTTGTGCAAATCGAGAAGACGCTTTCTTTTCGCCATGGCTTGTTCCGATTCGGCAGCAATACGACTCAGATTCTCTTCGTCATACGCAGCTACTGTTTCAGGTGAGAAGAGCGCTGGAAGTGGGCGAAGAAGGTGTCGTTCGATGACTTGTTTGCATACATTGTCGACGAACGTCTTGCGCGCGACCTACAACAAGTCAGCCTCCCTCTGCGAAAGTCTTGTAGGTACGCCAATACCTTATAATAGGCGTCAAGACCTGCGCGGACCTCAGTGCAGGCTTGCTCATCCATGTCCACAATCACGTGCTTTTGCAAGGCATTGACAAGTCTCTCTATGTCAACGTTCTTCTTTTTGCTATGCATGGAGCCGTAGAAGTCGTCCTCGGCTGTGTCGTCCTTGGCTGTATCCTTGACTATGTTGTCTATCAAATCACGAGAAGCCTTCTGGCGTGCTTTCTGCACATTGTCTGTAAAATAATGATTGTAGGTGATAGGTTGCTGGTTCTCGTCGTCGACTAGAGTCTGAAGTTCCCTTTCTGCTTCGTTCATGTGCTTAGTTAGTCGTTCGTTGACCTGTTTTGTGATCTCCAAGGCAATCCGTTCCTCATTTGCAATATGCTCCGAAAGCGCCGTGATGAACGACTTCAAGGCCTTGTGAACAAGCTCGACATGGTCCAAGGCGATGTGTCTCCATCGCTTGGACTGGAAGTGGAACAATTCCGCAAGGAGAACATGATTGTAATTCCCAGGTAGTTCCCGTCCTCTTGTATGGGCGTACATCTCAAGAGCGAGCGTCAGTCAGAGCTTCGTGTGAAAACACTATCCCACATAGCATACTTACATGCTTGACCCATCGAGTGAATTTCGCATCCGTCATTGAGATCTGCTTGATTCGACCCTGGCGGGTGGCTATAACTTGGAACTCGGCTTCTAGATCCGGCGTATCCTCAGTCGATCCTGACACTATGTTGACCGTAGTGCCTTTCAGTCGCATCTTGTTTGAAAATTCAGTATTGACAGAGTGTACAAAAGCTCTCAATCTTCGCGACTCCAAGGAAGATACGTTGAAGAATTCAAATTCCGAGGAGTCGTAGTCACCGTTTAGTGCTGCATTCGTGAGGTTGTGGTATCGCATTGCTAAGCGTGAGAGAAACATTCTCATGTGACTCGCAGTGGGGCGCTCTTCTCCCAGCCCTGCTAGAGACCTTTCTGTGGACCTCAGAAGCGTTCTCACATCATCGCGGACTTTTGGTAGCTCTCGTTCGGTATGCTGGCTCAATAACTCTTGTAAGAATTTTCGCAAAGCACCGACGCCGATTCGAGTCCTGTCAAGCCCAGCATCTTTCCAGGGAGGAGAGGTGAAATAGGTAAGCTCTTTCCTCTCTCTTGCCTCCATGTCGATGCCTTCATTCATTTCTGTCGGCGATGGGTTCTTGACCATGAAAAAGCCGAGCTTGAGCTTTGTTGTATCTTCATTCTTGGAAAGTGCGGCGATGCGCGCTTGAGTTCCATCGTTGATGAGGTCGGGTTTTGTGATGACCCCGATGGTCCTTTCGCCACCGCTATCAAATTTCTTGGACTTTTTTATGATCGGCTGATTTGAAATGTCGTTCCCAGCTTGCACCACCGCAAGAATGATCGTTCTGGGGTTAGCGACGTATGAGTCAACAAGTGCGTGAACTATGTCGACGTCATTGTCATCCTGCTCGTCGTTCGGCACTTGGATGATGCCGGGGAGGTCCACGATTGTCAGATTGAGTGCTGTGTTGCCGCGCACCTTAATGCGTAGCACATCTTGCCCGAAAGCTGGCCCAACTTGCACGCCACCGTAGGCTCTCAAGCCCATCAGTTCTCCAGCACTTTCTATGACAGCAGGAAGCTCCTGGAAATTGTCCAATTGGCGGATGAAGGCCCGTAGCGTATGTTTGGACCCGTCGTCGCGACTTTCCGATGGGATGATAGTAGCTGTGATTTCTGTCTCCGCTTCCTGGTCGCTCATATGTTCCATGGTGATCTCAGTCGCAAACCTGGTGCATAGTCCATCTTGTCGAGGGAAAGGTAATCCGGTGATACCTTCCAAGACGGAACTTTTCCCAGTTGACTGGTCGCCGCTGACGATCAATTGCGGAAGGTTGATGTGGTCTCCAACGCCGCGACTGCGAAGATTCGAGATCAAAGTGAGGCGCTTCAGAGAGGCATGGGACTGCAAGCCTCTGAAGCCAGAAGGCTCATATTTCGTCGCCAGCTCACCCATTCTTCGGGACCAGAGTATTTGAAACACTATAGCAGTGGCAGTGGAATGATACTTCGTAGACTGGAGCAGACGTGAAGCTGATATTTGGTTCCAAGTTGTGGAGATGGACAAATCGATATATATAAATGATCTTGCATTGGATAATGCTTGGACATGAGAAGTTGAAACATGAGAAGCCCGCCTGCCATTATTTTAGTTTCGGTTTGTGTTAGCTACGGTTGCACAAAGTCATTGTCAAGTATGGAGATATCACCCATGGCTTTCGTACAAATGCACTAACGTTACTTTCCCGCGGAAAGCAAGTCTTGTGAGCATCTCTCTTGTCCAACTCAGGAACTCGTCGGATGTTGCACATCTAGCGGTCCAGAGGAACATATGGTAGTCTTTTAGAATGAGCCGCGGTACCTCATGTCTTTATTTCTCATTGTGTACCAAATTTGATTCTTGGTATGGCAGCGTGGGGATACCCAGCTGCTGTCATAGCTGAATCCCGCACTTTGTTCAGTCCGGGCGAAGAGCGATGTGATGTTCTTGCTAGTCAAGAGCTACCGGCTTCTTGCCCGCTACGACCATTCCTATCATGCTCATAAATCAATCATAAATCCATGGGACTATCGGTTAGTCCACAGCGATCCAGAAATCCAGGAGACCCTAAGTCTCCAGCGTCCAGAGATCACGTTAATGTCTTAATCTCGACCATGGTAGGAAAAACCACGGAACTCTAGGCTGACTTGCTGTTGACCCAAAACTACCATGATGAGGCATTTCCGAGCTGGTGTACTCTTCAAAACTCAAAAGCGCTGGTTGAACTGATGCAACCTTTAGGTGCGGGGTTGTCGCGAACCGTCAACAGCTGATTGCTGGTGCCTATCATAAGGCATTTCGCAATGCTTTCTAGGAGGGAATAAGCATGCGTGCTAAAGAAGTGCGAATGAGAAAGTCGGTCCAGGTGTTGAGTGTACCATCTCGACAGGTTTGTCTGTCAAGGCGTGGCACACCAAGACGACGCGCAATGACCGGCAAAGCCATATGTGCACCTCGAGAGCAAGGAGGTTGTAGTCGCAAATTCGCGACCTTCGACATCAACTGGGTACAGAGCTTGTGGGTCACCAGTACTTCGCTCGCATGTCAAATTGTGTGTAGCTAGTGGGGTTTGCGTCGTTGTGTTGTCTGATCAGGTATGCTACAGTAGTGAGCATTCTACGCGGCAACTTATTGGAACAAGGTGCCAAAAACGCGGGGTAGGTTGGCAAACCAGGCACTGCACGTCTAGCAATGGGCATTGGGGTGGAAGGCGAAACGCCAAGAGATACAGCTTGACAGTCAAGCTGTATCCCTTGGCATCACGTGAGGTGAGCATTCTGTAGAAGTGTAATGCCAAGTGATACAGCTTGACAGTCAAGCCTCCGCTTCTCCGAAAGTTTTTGAACTTCCAAGCTAACTCAAGTTATCTACTGTTTTGATAGCGTGTGAAGCAACTTTATCTCATTGCGGTTTCTCGTGTGTAATATCAGTCTAAAATTGAGACCAGAAATTGGCAAATCCAAACGAACTATGACAAATTATGGTTGTATCCAAGACTTACCAACTTGCTACTGGTCTGTGGTGTTCTCATGTAATTCTACACATCACTGTTCTCAATACAGCTGAGAGCCACCTCGCAGAAACGGGTAAGCCCATAGCTTGGCAAAATTCGAAAACTTTCGGAGAAGCGGAGGAGCTGTATATCTTGGCATCACGTGATATGAGGCACGACGAGAAGCGAAGCATGCTGGTACACTGCTCCACGCATCTACTCGGCGGGAGTGTCCGTGGTTTTCATTCCTTCCCTCTCACTGTCAGCAAATTGAGCACACCGTCCTTGCTGTCAAGTGTGAAGGATGAAGAGATACAAGTCGAATACGCTGGAGGACGCACTTTCAAATTTCTTGACTCAGGCTGTCATCGAACTCAATATCATTTAAGAGCCCATCGTCAAGATCTGGCATCTCACGCGCACACAATCCCAAATCATTCTTTTCCGGTGTATTCGTCGTACTAACGGTCGTCAAAGGGGGATCCAAAGCCGCTCTATCACCATCATTTTCACGACGCGACATGGAACTCGATTCGCCTTCGTCATCTCGAGACTTTTGCTCAGATAACGACCAGCCTGTAAGAATGTCGGACAAAAAGATCGGCGCGTTGCCAGGACCATCCTCTAGTGTCTCGATTGCCAGAAGTCCATCAGGAAGAGGTTGTCCAGCGAGCGACATCCGTACCAGATCGTTCAAGGTGCGTCTTGCGTGCATATCAAGCGCTCGCCATGCTACTTCAAGGAGACCAAGCCACGAACTAAAGGTTGTGGCTGGCAATCTAAGAAAGTGTCTGTCTGAGACGCATTGTGGCGGCAGAGCAAGAAAGGCGCCAACGCCACCGAAGAGATGACGCACTTCAAACCACATCCTTCCTTCTCTCAGCCGATTGCACATCCTGTTCCAATCGCGACGAGCCGCAGAGATTGTCCCTTTGGCATCCGGGTCTCTGATCGTGGCGTGATCGGGATATACAGTGTGGAACAGGTGAAGATTAATGTCCTTAGCCTGATTCCGACCTGCACCTTCCTGCAAAAGGCTTTTGCGGTACTCTGCCATTGCAGCAAGCTGCACGCGCTTGGCGATAGAGGATAGGACGACCTTATTGTCAAGAATATCTACTTTTCGGTAGAGGTCGGAGAACTGCGCAAGGCTGCTGTCGCGCGAATTTATTGTCTTGGTGGCTTGCCAGACATCCACGCCAAAGTGAGGTGTGTCAGTTTGTGCTCCGGACTGCAGAGCTTGGCGTCTTCGCGTGCTCTCTCCACGCGCGTTTTGTACAAAGTCCCGGAGCGCGTCGATGCCTTCTTTACTGCCGAGACACAGTGCCGTATGTATCATTTTCGCTTGCTGTTCCAGCGGAAGAGAGTTGATGACACTGTCTCTTCGTGCGGCATCCCACACGGCACACTCAGTCTCGTCACACCAAACGAAGATGCGATCGACAAAGCGCTCCTGAACGCGCTACATGCCTTCAGTAATACCACTGGCAAATCTAAGGATGACCACCTATTCGATACGGAACTGAGCTATCAAGACCTGTCGGCTTCAAGTATGGGTATTCCTCTTATACCAACACAAAATTCCGGAGCAGCCGGCCTGAACGTCTCAACACCACAAACCAATAATGGAATTGCTGATGAAGACCTTTGTTCCGGTCTGACATACATCGATCGCGGCCACTCCAGTCTGATTGACGCCAGGAGCGCATATGCGATCAGCATCAAAGAAAGAAGACCTCCGTATGGCTATGCTAAACTCATAGCCATGGCCATACTCCAAGCCGATGACCGCTGCCTGCTGCTTGCACAAATTTACTGGTGGATCGCAGATCGTTTCCCATTTTACAATCTGGCAGAGAGCAGATGGCAGAATGCTATCAGGCATAATCTGAGCCTCAACAAAGATTTCATCAAGATAAAGCGACCGTCACACTACCCAGGGAAGGGCCACTATTGGGGAATTAAATCTGGGCGCGAGCATCAGCTAAGATGTGGGATCGATGTGGAGCGTTCGACACAATATGTCGGCAGTTTGGAAAGAGGACGCAATTCTACCGCTTGTCCGTCAGGCAGAAATGGGCAACCGGCTGCACCAACAGCTACACATTCGACAGAAGAGCTTTACTCGGACGGCAATACAGTCAAGACATACCCTGAGCAAGCAGAAAACAGGACTTGCGCGACCGTCGAGAACAGTAGACGGATACCTGAACGGGAATCTTCCTACTCATCAACAATACCATTGACTTTGACGCCACCGTTGTTCAGCCGACCACAAAGGCAAAACGAGACTCCACCACTACAGACGGATGGTCTTAAAGACCACATTGAAAAGTCGTTCAAACTGGAACCCGGTGGGTTTAACGACATTTTCGACTATATGCCGCCTGATGATTCGCCTGTCACGCACGTCTACCTCCCTGATGTGATGCGGTACACAGATGCCAGATACCAGCAATTCAAAGCACACCGTGCAGAATTCGAGATCTTACGCATCCGGAGAGCACGCAGAAAACGTTCGCGAAGTACGTCTCGAGCGCAGGATGGCACTTGAAGTCGTTGGTGAGATGGTCTCTGTGAACCAGATTTTCTGCACCGCAATCTGCCTCGAAGGCGGACAACGTAAGCGAGAAGTCCATCAGTCTCGTCCAGCTCAACCTCGCATAAGAACAAATACAGCATCTCCACAATGGGAGAGAAATGATCTGACAGCACTCAGTATACAATATGTTCTAGCCGATGCACAGATCCTCGATGAACAGCCTTGAGGTAAAGCGCAGTCGTGAAAGGAGCGCCCAATGCTGAATATCTATCAGCTGTAGGGAATCTCACCATACAACGAATGTGGTGTACATGGCGTGATCGAGGTGATATTACCAATTTGCTAGATTGCAAGCAACATGCTCGACTATGCACAATTGCAAGCTGAAAATAAATGTTTCCTCTATTAAAATGGCGTGTTTGCACAAGCTTGTCAGAGAATTGAGGTCTTGGACAATCGAGAGTTAGCTGAGGGTGACGATCAGCAGTCTCGGAGCTGTGAATTGTTCGAACATCGCCAGTCATACTGTCTGGGTGTGCTTCAAAAGGTTGCCGGTCCCCCTCAGATGACTCAAATCCTTCTTGAAAGGTTCCCACGGGAAGGTTCTAGCCACTTTTGTTTCTGTGACATAGCCAGAGGCTTTTGCAGCTCAATGTGTGCAAACAGCGAGGTGCGCTGCCAAAAATTCCGGACTGAACATATCTATGGCGACGGCGGCGGGCGGGGGTGTGATTTCCGGTGGCGTCTCCTCCCTGGTCCTCGTAGAAGTAATCGTAACTGTTCTCTTGCGCTGACCAATTTACCTGGCGGTCCACTTTGGACATCATGATTTTTGGGTACTTTGACCTCAATTGACACTCTCGGTAATGCTTGGCTACTATGATTCCCAACGAATGTCGAACTCTCATCATCCTTGTTCTCATCAGAAAGAGTATGAGGTGCTGGTGACAGGATCGTGCTGATGCTTGTGCCTGGGCGCGGTGTAGGCTTTCCCGGATTGCCCTCGACAGTATCGCCCTTCGACGGCCCGTGATTGAGGATCTCTAGGCCACGTGGGGGAGGTGCGGATCCATTTTCCAAAGTGTACAAGGCCACAGCCGAGGAGTCGTGAAATCCTCTATTCTTGTGGTCATCATGTATCTCAGCAGCTGCTGCATTTGACTCGTGTGTATGAACGCTTGAATCCTCCAGAATAATCGTGCTGGTTGTTGGAAGCGAAGCGTCTTCAGAGGAGTTTCCAAAGCCGGCGAGAGCCCTCTTGTCTCCAATGTCGTTTGTGTGTTGCTCAGGACCCTTCAGATCTGCAGCATACTGCTCTTGCAATGGAAAGCTCGCGACTAAATCTTGGTCTCCGTGTTCCACGAGGTCAGAGCGCTGACCAACTTCGTTGCCCCTCAACGTCAAGTTCGGGTCGTTATCAGGCTCAGCATTGCTCTGATCGCGAGCCGTTGTCATCTTACGTTTTTCCCAGTCTCTAAGAAGTGCGGCATTCGGAAAACACTTCGGCTGCCATGAAATTTCTGGTTCTGCGCCTTGGTATACGGGTTCATACTCTATGAGGTACTGCGTATCGCTTTCCTCACATATAGCTTTTGCAGGCCATAATTTGTTCTTGTTCCTTTTCGCCCGACCTTGTACCGGCAGTGTTGTTCTCCTTTTTACAGACCCCCTCGAGGGTGGCGGTCGCGCGCGTGTATCGGTAGGTGTGCGCTTGGTCCGTTTGGCGGTGGTATGATCCCCAGTGATCTTCAAAACTTTGCCGTCGAATACTGTTTGACGAACATTTCCCCCCCGTAGTCCGTATCTCGGTGGCTGAGCGTGTTGCTTTGACTCATATGAGGTACGTGGCGTCACTTTCGAAGGCATCGTGGGATGTCGCAAAGGTGTTGCGGAGCGCAGTCAGACCGAACTGCAGCGCGTCACAATCCAAACGCGTCGGCGCCAGGGGTCCCAGTTTTCGAACCATGCAACCCCGCCCCGCGTCGTTCTGTTCAGCCAAGAAATCTTTGAGCTCATGCAGCCCTCCGCCCTCCGATTTCCTTCAGGGCTTGCGAGACTGCGATTATACTTGCGGTAATGCTCAAATAATCTATGGGAAAGGCTGATGCTGAACGTGTTGCTGATAGCATGCGCGCGTGGATGATTTCACTCGTGCGGAGCGAAAGCTAAGCGTGGCTATGTCGATACGTTGCCTACTCTCCATGCTGTGCAAACCACAGGGGTGAGCGGTTTAAGCTGACCGTGCCAGGTGGTTTAACACGATGGGTCAAATATTGTGATTCTTTAGACTAATTTTCAATCATCGTTGATAAACATTTGATTACGATTCTCTTGTTATGCAGATCAGAGGCTCTGAGGAGATATTTTCCAAGGGCTTTCAAGTTGACTCGAATGAGACTGTTTCTAATAATTGACTAGCTCCCGCTTTGCCCTATCAGTGGATCACTCCATGCCAAGTGAGACCACTAGCGCCCGGTGCGGGAGTAAGCAAGAGCTATAAGATTTACTCAAGTGCTTCTTGCTCTTACATATGTTGCGGCACACTTCAACTTTTCCACTACATAACGCTGCCGGTGACAGAATCTACACATATCACTCTACTTCGCCTTCAAGTGCTCTCTTGCCCAGGATGACGTCCATGGTTCCGTTCTCACCGCCTTTTGCTATAGACAAGAAGGCCAAGAAGTACGGATGCTACATCGATGTCAACGGGCTACCTCACGCGGCTTCTTGGACAGGAAACTGGGCTGTCTTTGATTTTACCGACACTTCTGAACTCTCCAATTTCCAGCTCTCGCCTTTTCAACTTAGCGCCGAGCTGTTGACTGCATGGAAGGCTTCTTCTCCACTAAGCTTTGGTAGCCATGCTAGTGTGCGGCTGGATGAGACGAAGCCTTTTCCCGTGGCCAAGATTGCGCACCCCACTGCGAAAAGCCGTGATTTTGTCGCGCGAGAATTCAGCATGATGCGTTACCTTTCCAAGCTCAATGCTATCGCTCGCACCGCGGAAGAGCCTTTGATCGACCAGGATGGAATTTTTGGCTTCCGACTCGAGCGTTTATCACGCGTTGATCTCGACGAGTTGATAGATCGGATCGCAGAGGTCGACAGCCTTCTTGACACTCTGCATAACGCTGGATACTGCCATGGCGACTGCAGCTTGAGCAATATTATGCAGAACGAAGATGGGAAATTGGTCTTGATCGATTTGGCCTTCGCAGGGCCTATAGGCGGTAACATACCCAACGGTTTCCCCAGACATTTGTTTCCTGCAGATACGTTCACAGCCGAGATTGATCTTGAGAGGGTAAAGAAGTGGGGAAACCATCGCACCTGAGTAGTCAGATAAACGTTGGTAGTGAAACTGATTCCACGCTATGGCGTCACAATTTTCCATCTAGTCTAGTTGAAATAAAGAACAGAAATGTTTGCGTGAGTGAAAGTGTTCAGGGTATCGCTTTTACAAAAGGAAGCGGAAAAGGGGGTAATTATGAAGTACAAAGCAAAGGCAGATTAGCCCTGGAATTTTCTGCCTACGAAAACTTTGGTATGATATGCTGGACTTTGTGCCCCTGCTCTGAACGAATTGATAACTAAGCTCTGTCTGTTTCAGATTGCGATCGGCAAGAATTTGCAAAAAAAAAACATTGACAATATTCTCTGACCATCTTTAGAATATCTACAAGGGTTTGTCTTCGTGTAGAGAATGAAAAATGTATATAACGATTGGGCGGTCAATTCCATGTCTCCAAACGTACGGTGTTAGAGCTCTCAGACTATGGACGAAATCTCAACTCGCGACAGATCGAATATCTTCTCGTCACCCGGTAAGTCCTTCAGGTCGAGCACTCGGGACATGTACCCGTGTGCGACAGGACAACTCTCTCTTTCTTTCCCTTGCAAAGGGGTTTTCCATTCTTGTCCTTCTTTCCATAGTTTTCACACTTGGTTAGCTCGCCGTATGGCTGCTCATGCCCACAGTTCCACGACATAAGGTTCTGCGTGCACATTGTCGATATCTTGCTGAGCATACGTAAGGAGCTGATCGTTCAGAGCAAGGAAGTGACAGAACTTACACTTGTTTGGTAAGAAAGACACAAGCCGGCTTTTGGACTGGAGATCGGTGATATGGGGCGACCTTGCGTCTGTTTGTCAGCTAAGATGTGGGTCAATAAGGTCGGAACACATGCGTACAGCCAGCGGCCTGCTGAAATCAATGCGATTGTGAGATCGGTTTGTTTGGAAAAGTATGAAAGTGTCGATGAGCGTTGCGTTTTTCAAAGCACTGGAGTTGACATGGAATATATATATGGCTGAGAGTCTCAATTCGAGTTCGAAAATAGCGCGAATTGGGAGTTCCCATGAGCCAATCGGGTCTCGCGTTCAAGCGCTTCTGCCTTGACGGATGCTCCAAAGACGATCTACAGTAGCTCTTTGTGGCCTCGATACTAGATAGAGTTAAACGATGCGACAGGCTAGACTTATTAGCGCAACTCACATACGGTACTGGGACTTGTTGTGATGATGATGCAACGCGTGCGGACCAATGAATCGCGAACGAAAGCTCGTATACATGTGAGCCAAGCCTCTTGCCCTGCATAAATAGGCGCCGATGTTTCAACATCTCACTCATCTCACTCATCTCACTCATCTCACTCATCTCACTCATCTCACTCATCTCACTCATCTCACTCATCTCACTCATCTCACTCATCTCACTCATCTCACTCATCTCACTCATCTCACCCATGTCACCCATCTCACCCATGTCACCCATCTCGCTCATCTCGCCCACTTCATTCATTCTATTCAATCGATCTAATTCACCGGATACTCGATATCGACGCGCCCCGTTCCTTTCGCTTGACTTCATAAGCCGCACGATGTCATTTACTGCAACCAAGGCAGCTGGCGAAATGCGTGTCAAGACAGCCATTGACAAGGGAGCATTTCCCAAGCATTTCAAGTCCAATTTGAAGGTAGTCTTTGCCAGTAGAAGCCTCCTCGTTCATCGTTCAACTGGCTTGAATGAGTCCAAGAGAAAAGCAACAGCACGGAGGTCTGAGCAGCTACAGAAGCAGGCCCCTGAAAATCTCATCAGGTTTATGATAGCCTACCCGCCCACTGTGTGGGAAGGTCAAAGGATAATGAGTAACAGAACTTTTGAGCGGCTGTTTAGCGCTTCGGAGCCTGAGCCGGACCTTCTGGCAGCCCCGTTCTTCATAACCTTTCTGCGCGAGCTTCGGTCATCTGACCCCAGCAGACATGAAAGTCTCGAGGGACTGATAGGAGGTAAGTTTTCCCTTATCGTAAGGCAGAAGGATACAGACTGATGTGCATAGTGCTTGATCGTTGTGAAGATGACCGTACCGGCACGAATATCCAAGTGGGGCCTGACAAGCAGTCACAGTCTGTAGAGACCAATGCCCAAATAAGAATGGAGCTCCAAGGTAACGCCTCTCGCTTCCAGGTCTTTCCCCTCGGATAATTGATCGTGTCGCAGATTTATTGGGAAATCGCAGGTATGGTATGTTCACAGGGGCCAAGAAGACGGAAATCAACGCCATACAGGACGTTGTCTTCGCCGGAGTGCAGACATCAGAGACATGGAGAAAAGAGCTGGGTTCACGTACTAAAGCAGTACGCGTGTTTATGCCGAGTGACCCGTCGCAAGATGATGGCGTAGTAATGCTGTCGTTGGGCTGGGAGAGCACATGGACAGTAATGCATGCACTTGGCTTGTTGTCAGACTAGTCTCGCTTAACTTACTAATGACGACACGTGGGGTCAGCGTTCGTGGTGTTGGTGATCACTGCGGGGCACGGCGAGAAACCGAGAATTAAGAGATTGCTAGATTAGGGGAAGCCCCCGGAAAATACATGCAGTGCGTCTATTCAACCGTGCAATCGACACTATGCACCTTGGCTCAATCGTGCCATTATCCGAATTATTACTGCCTTAGGGCGAGTGTGACCTGACAGTCATTTGAGTTCAAGGCGACGCTGTGCGAGACAATCACAAGACCTCATTCGCCAAATCTGGGTCACCATGAGCCAGCAAGCCCTCAGCGGGACCGTGACCTACATCGAAGCACACAGATTCGAATTTCAGCAAGAAGTGAAGATGACGGTTGTGGGCGTGGGTGACTCTTCGGCCGTCTCTACCATGAACCGTACTGGAGAGTGGCAGCACATCATGAAGCCGAAGGACTCAGAGCGAATAAGCGTCACAATCCCAGCTGGAGGGCAAGTCTTTGCAGTGCGCGTGAATATCATGTTTGAGGAGACAGGAGAAGAGCTTGGGAAATGAACGTCAGCGGCATTTGCATGTCAGAACCATGAGATTTGTCCAGCATTCAGAAAGAGGGCAAAGGATCATGCACATGTATGTCAGGCGGACAAAGCTGGCTTCACAGGGGTGAAGCCCAGATGAGTTGCTCCGTTGCAACCAGCTCCACGCATCTCGTCACAGAGAGTCTAATAGCCACCCTTGTCAGGGGCCTCTCTCTCTGTCGCGCGGAGAAACGGAATTGTCCCTGTAAACACGATGGTTGGAATGCTCGGTACTATCAAGTGTCTTCCACGACAATGGATAGTAATGCGGGACCGGATTGCCGATTGGCAGGGGAACAGCGCTTGATCAGACCAAGTGGCTAAGTGGTTCCTTCAGCACTCCAAGCCTGTTTTGTTTTCATGCCCGCCGCCAACGTCGAGGCCAACCTCTCGCCCCACGTGCTACCTCCACGCCCAACGATTCCATGGACGTCGCCCTCCTTCCTCATCCTGTTTCCGCCGTCTCAAGACCTATTCTCCGTCGACAACTGCTTGTCCTTTCTCGAGTCCACCATCGAGCAGAGGCGTCGCCGCCATGGCTACTTCCTTGAGAAGCCGTTTTGACCAAGTGGGCACACCTGCGGGCCAAATGCGCCTCCGTGCTATCATCCATCCTCTCGCCCTCGAGCCCGCCATCGGCACGCCTCTTCGCGGGTCTCATATCGGACATCTTTCTAGCTTCGAATTCGGGAGCTTGCGTCGCACAAGGGATGGGATGTGGTTATGAATAAGCGCCCCGGAAGGTAGCTTGCGGCAGTACTTCGTGTTGCACAAGCCGAGGTATGGCATAGTATGCAGGGTCAGCTTCTAGAAGGCCTAAGTCCTGGCCCCTTTGCGAAGGTGGGGTTGGTGTGACGCTCCTAGTGTCACGGTTGGGCAGGGCCGAATTGAGGTGAGCACGTTGGGGTGGGTAAAAGCAAAACTCAGGAAGGCTGTGGCGAAGAACCGAGGGTGGTACAATCTACCTTGAGAATGAGAATGATCGGAGGTTCGGATTGAGAGGCGGACATGTTGAGTACACAGGAAGGAGTGGGAGCGAGTTGGAGGATCCCTAAGGAGGCAACAGGCAGCAGGGAAGATATAAGGACTGTGCCACTAACATCTGCGCCACGTAATTAATCTCGACAATGAGTCCAACCAGATACCAGATTCCTCCTACCAAGAGGCTGGCCAATGCGTGCTTTCGCAGTGCCAATGCGGTGCATCGATATGATTTACTCGCCGGTCTTTCCTCAGGAGGCGAACTTCTCTTGGCCGTGCAAGGAAAACTATTCTTGGCTTATGATGCAGCGCATTGTTCGGACCGCCTCGTGTTCGACAATGTATCATAGCACCCGATCCCCGGTCTTCATGTATACGAGGTGCTAGGATTAGACGTGGCGCGCCGCAGATAAACTGCTTGTCGGCCTATGTCCGATGAAATACTCGCTTGCGGCACCTCGAGACTACAGTCTTGACTCGCGGCGGCATTGCTGCACAGCCTACACGTTCACTCCATTGGAAACCTCTTCATAGCTGAGTGGTCCGCATATGATGCTGCCAACTATGCGCATGTCCTTGTCCCTTTCCTTACCACTGAAGCACTATCACTTTGAACTGGCATTGTCCACCCGAATAACCTTATCACAATTGCAGAGGCGCTCACGGCATACGGTGGAGCTAATCGACGCGGAGCTCAACGTGATGCACCTCACTACATCGAGCAATTGGGCAGTTGTGTTCGCGTGTTGACGAGACACGAGAACCACGATGCGGCGCATAGTTTGAGGCTTAGTGCGCTAGAGGGATACAAGAAGACGATGGAATTCGGTGATCCGTTTACGTTCGCGTGCGGCAGAACTTTGGCGTTATCGCTTTACGAGCAGAAGGAGGACTACGAACGGGCGGAGATCTTATACCGTTTGATGTTGGAGGAATCTAAGAAAGTGTTGGGCCAGGAAGATCCTCGAACAGTTTCATTGATTAAGGAGTTCGTGTTGACGCTATCCGGACAGTGCAAATGGGTTGCGCTGGAGGCGACAAGAAGATGGCTTCTCGAGGTCGATGAGAAGATGCTAGGAAAGACACATCAAGAGACATTGAGATCTCTCAGCAGACTCGCTTTGGCGCTGCGAGTACAAGGAAAATATAGTGAAGCAGAAGTGCATCTTGGTTTGTTGCTAGAGAGGCAGGAGGAAACGCTATTATAAGCGCATTCCAATACACTGGACACCGCCAAAACTCTGGCAGGCTTACTGACCGAGCAAGAGAAGTCTGAGGAGGCGGAGACGGTGCCCGAGCGAGCCAAGAGACCATTTCAGAAATGAGTACATCTCTATGGTACTGTAAAGCATTCCATCGATCGAGCATCGTCGCCGGGGATTTTGTGCTTTAGCATGCGGCGACATCCTACTTCCGGCAGTACACTGACCGGTGAGCTGTTGCAAACCGCTCGAAAGAGGAGCGCTCGACCGATAACGTTGCTGGTCTAGATGCCGGTGGGTTAGTGGGAATCACTTCATATCTTGCTTGTATCAATGTGGTCGTTTGATGCCTCGCCGTGATGAATACACACTCCGTTCTCTAAACTGGTGCCTGCCCAGCTCACCACAAGACGGATCTACACACAGTCGTGGCAGGAGACATCCTAATTGGAAACGAGACCATACTCATGTGAGGAATGAAAGCATGATGTCACTTACGCTTGGTGTCGGCAGGCAGTGGTCCCAATCAAGACGGCGATCCGTGCCATTGTAATACTTCCTCCCAACCCAATGAATGGACCGAGCCCTTTTCAAGACGTGAGCCAGTCCTGCCCAGGTAAACAAGCCGGATATGCGCGTGGTAGGGTGGCCACTAGGACTTCTCCGAGCGGCTTCCTGCCCAGGGTTGTACTTTCAAACCCTGAGTCACACGATCCTTCCATGCACGACGATCTCGCGTTGCCTGGAATGAACGCAGTCAGCTGCCAATCTCGCCCTGGCCGGATTCCAGGCTCGCTCGCCACGGCCATGCATGACTCGATCGATAAGCATGATTGGCGAGAAAGGTACGTGGCTTACTAGGGAACCAGATGTGTTCGAGTGATAGAACAAGTTGCACAAAAGTAGCTCCATATGACCAATTATGGTTCAATTTCACTTACGCTATAGGGCAACTGTTCGTCAGTAATGAGCTTGAGACTAGAGGACTGCCTTCTATCATCACATGTCGTATTGTAAAACGAGACTCACAGGTATCGACGAGAGTTGCGGTTCGATCGGGCCGAGCGCTTATGTGAGGACAATAGTCAACGCTCCTTCGGCTACGCCTAGCTCCCATGAGACTGATGCGCAGAGCGGACAAAGTCATACACGGCGGTTTCTCTGGGCGAATAGGAAACGCAGCCGTGGAAAGTATGTCTATTACGCGGCGTATGCGAGTGAGCAGGCCGGCCAGTCTCGACGAGGAGACTCGGACTTTACTTCCGTCTCGCCTCAAGAAGCATGACGGGTGGCATCCTGGTCGCTAGGGGCCTACATTAAAAACAGGGAACTTCAACCATGAAGCACTGTTGTGTATCCGTTCTCTGAGAAGTACTTGTGCACGTCCTCGGTCACGCCGAGCCCATCTTTAGACACGGCTACCGTCGATAGTAATCGTTGCCTGGGTGGTCTAGGCTCGTGGCGTTCAGTCGTGCTTAGTAAAGCAGACAGCTTTGTGTGTGCCCCCCATAGGGAGGTGCAATCACATATGCACCCATTTATCTCATTCGCATGAAGTATAGGAGAGCTCTTTGTCGATACTTGGCCGGCATTGTCGCAGAAAATGGTTTGGCTGGTCCCGTACTGACGACGACCTACAGTTCGAAAAGGTCCCGAAATCGTGAGAAGCTAAACTCTGTTTACGAGAACGGGGCAGTGATCGTGTTACCAAAGCCATGTAGTGCGGCAGAGTCGATGTAAACTTCATGTGACGTAACGGTGCCACAATCATATGCTTGATAAGTCGTTGGCGGCTACTTAACCATGGCTAGCTAAGTGCAACTGGGACGAACGGTATGAGAAGAAGCTTTCGATACATGATGCTTTCTCATGCTCCTGATCGTCATTATACTTGGACACCAACGCCGAACAGGGTCGCATACCATGCAGCGAGTTTGAATGGCGCCGCACTCCAATCTGGCAATGCACGTCAATGTGAAGCACTATCAAGAGAAAGACTGCAAAGCAGATTAACGTCATAGCGATAGGCGCCTCATGTCGCACAAACAGTGAGGGTGCTTGTTCACGACATGCTCCAACCCAATCAGACGGCTGCGATGGTAAGAAGATCAACGACGAATTTATCATGAGTGAAGCATGAGTGTAAGTGGCACTCGTGCTACATGTAGAATGACTAGTGAAAGCCTTCCCTACACAATTCGGTGAGTTCCTCTTGTGCCGCCGCCCGTCCACCAACGTGGTAACGATCCACAGCTCAAACTGAAGCCAATGTCATGTCCCATGTGCTACCTCCTTGTCTGGAGGTCTCACTGTCCCTTCGCTTTTTTATTGTCCTCCTGTCTCCGCCACCTCCAGATTGACACGCTCTTCACGACCAGTTGTGCTTTTCTGAGTGTACCACCGAGCAGAGGCATCGCTGCCATGACTGCTTCCTCAAAGACGCCATTTTGACCAAGTGTAGACGCATACAAGCTGTACACGCCTCCACGCCGTCACCAAACCACCACCAAGCATACTCACCGTCGTTGGAGACTCATCGCTTCCGTTCAACAGGGTCTTCACGGCCACCATATCGTCTCACCGGACTACTATCCTGGTGAACCACTCTTGCCCATGCAGTCAGTACCGCGTGTCTTCATCTCATGCTCTACCATGAAAGCTTCGACCGTCTCTTTAGAAGGGAATCCGAAGTCGAGAGCGTCGGGAGACAGCTTGTCACGGTGATCTCGCCAAGCTTGCGCCAACTCAACAAGCTTCTCAGCGAAGACTGCTTTTCCCAAGTCGATATAAGATGCCAAGTTGCATGTAAATATGTCGCTAGTATGTGTAGCCCGTACAACAGTCCCAAGAAGATCGCGCGCGTTGCTTGGGAGGTCGCAGCACTGACTAGTTTCCCAAACCGCTCACCAGCCCATAACGTTATCTCGATCCTTGTCGGTGAGCGGTTTGCCATCGTCTAGCCAGAATTCTTCTGTTGATACCTCTCCGTCGGCAGTCTGACGCGAGAATTGGAATCTATGCATCAGGCAAATAAAGTCGAGGTAATCTGCTCGAGACATCCAGAGGTCGAACATATGCTTCGATAGCATTCCGGGGACGAAATCCAGGATACTTGGATGCGTTGCTGGAGAATGTCTTCCGTGATTGGTGGCTCCCATGGATTTCTTGAACTGATAACCACTAGAAGCTTGTGGCAGATTTTGAGTAAAGACATCACATAACAATGAATACACGGCCATCTCTACGGCTCGAAAAAAAGTCCGGAATCGGGTACAATACTCGTGGTTGTGCATGTCACGTGTCTCATCACCTTCCGCGGAAGCATATTCCAGAGTCAGGCGAAAAGGCTCGTGGTCGGATTGGCCAGGAATCGTCGGGTCCGTGTGATCAAGGGCGAGGGTGTACAGCAGCGTGAGGCAGTCTGGTCCGTCGTCCGCCAAGTGGATGATGACTTCGTCGACGATGGATAGATCATGAACCCGAGAGGTGACCGGTTTCATGTATGGAGCCATGTATGCTCTATACTCTTCAAGGCTCCAAGCAGGGAACGAGTCCTCGAGGTGATGGAATTCGAAAGGGTTGAGCTCGACCATCAGAGTGCGATGATTGCACCGGTAGTAAAGTTCCACCTCTTTTTTGATCGTTTTTGATATCGTGGACAGCAACCTTGGCGGTCGACATTCGGAATTGACACAGGGAAAGTCCGTTTCTGCGGTGACAAAATGGTAGATCAGACTTCGTGAAATTTCCGGAAGTTTGGAGAGATTCCCGAGAGCATTGGAAGTTCCAATGGACGCGGTGGCACGCGTATTGGCCGCAACAACGGCAGCAGATACAACGCCCTCGGTGGCGGTATGTGCGTCGATAGCGGGAGCGATAGTCAGAGGCAGCTCTGTTTCGATGGGCGTCTGGGTGACGTGACTTGGGAGTTCTGCTTGTCCTGCCCAATCCGCCTCGCCCTTTGCCTTGTTGCCACCTTTCGAGTCGGTGTGCGAGCCATCCTTATTGTCTACCCCGGGGTGCTCCTCCACCATCTTGCCGTCAAGTTCGCCATCAGCACAATTCTTCGCGATTTCCAGATCGAGCATCTTGCCAGCTTCGGAGTTAGAGCTCTCGTTGCACAACAGCTGAAGCGTGATTCTGAAATGGCTCCTGTGGGCACCTTGTGGCAGTACTTCGTATTGCGGGAATTGTCTTATGTCGAAGTTTGCAGAGGGGGTCTCTAGGGGGGCTGTGTCACGATGTCTTCGCGAATGTTGGGTTGGCTGTCAGTCTTTCGAGGTCCTCGGCGGGCAAGACCGGTACAAGGCGAGCGCACTCTGAGGTAAGAGGAAGATCCAGGCAGGATGGAATTTGTTTCGAGAGAGTAGAGGTGCCACATTTTGCCATACGACTATGCAACAGGCTCCGCGGTCAGATTGCAAGTCCAAAGCTTACTGAACAGAAGGATAGGCAACAGGTAGCAGGGTAGAGAAAGGGGTGCGTCACCAGCATTTGCGCCACTCAATCGATGTTGACAATGAGTCAAAGCCAAACATGCATCCTTCCGCACCTACCAAGACCCTAGCCTGTGCATACCCTCGCAATGGCAACACCGTACATCCACACGATTCACTGATCGCTTGCCCCTCAAGAGGCGAACTTCTCTTGGCCTGCAAGGAAAACTATTCTTGGCTTATGATACAGCGCATTGTTTGGACCGCCTCGTGTTCGACAGTGTATCATAGCACTTAATCCCTGATCTTCATGGATACGAGGTGCAAGCATTGGACGTGACGCGCCGCAGATAAATTGCTTATCTGCCCATATTCGATTAGATGTTCGCTTGCGGCAGCTCGAGGCTACAGTCTCGATTCGCCGCACAAAAGTAGCTCCATGTGACCAATTATGGTTCAATTTCACTTACGCTATAGGGCAACTGTTCGTCAGTGATAAGCTTGAGGCTGGAGAACTGACTTATATCATCACATGTCGTATGTTGAAACGAGACTCACGAGTATCGACAAAAGCTGCCGTTCGATTGGGCCGAGCGCTCATGTGAGGACCATAGTCACCGCACTCCCGGCTACGCCTAGCTCACAAGATACTGCATGTGCAGAGCGGACAAAGTCAACCATGGCGGTCTCTCTGGGGAGCGCAGCCGTGGGAAGTATAATCATCATGCGGCTTACGCAAGCTAGTAAGCAAGTTAGTCGAGGCGAGGCGACTGGGAAGTTACTTCCGTCTTGCCTCAAGAAGCATGACGGGCGGCACCCTGGTCACTGGGAATCCAGCGCGGGAAAAGGAGCCGCAAGTATGGATCAGTGTCGTGTTTCTATGCTCTGATACGTACTCGTACACGATAAGCGCATGTGAGGAAATGGGACTTTGCCGACGAATACTGCTGCCTGGGTAGCCCAGGCTCGTGGCGTCCAATGGTGCTTACCGAAGTAAATTAGTTATGTTTGTAGCCCACAGACTACTGTCCCAATGCATGTGATTCTAGCATGACACGTGGGCTACCTCGTATCTATCGCTATCATTTCCATCGATCGTAATATCACACAGGAAAGGATGACTCGATTCACTTGCGGTACGTGGTTAACACCCTTGCCCTTGTTCGCTTTGACAACTTTGAAATTACGAGAGATATAAGAAGTACCAACCGCTTAATCGCGAAACAGGGCTGGTAGGGATTGGCCCATGTTGACGCATACAAGGGTGACCTGCACAGTGAGTGGAAAAGTGCCCTTCCAAGAGTGTCTCGAAGTTCGTCATCGCCCATTTAGACAACAATAAAGCCTCAAGTCCGAGGCTAGAAGACCTTTCACGGCACAGTCGCTTTTTTGAACTTCGACCATCACCTCTACAATCATTTGAGCACGTACAGGATCACAAAATGGCAAGTACTTGATAATTTCCTCACGACAGCTCACGTCAGCTAACTCGATCTCAAGTCAGGAAAAGTTCTGAAACAGCACCAGGTGAAACCGATCATGGACCTCTTTGATGCAAATGTGAGTCTAGTTACCCGATATCACGATTCATGCTGTACTCACCTGCTAACTTCTGCTGTTCTCCGCAAAGCGTGACGGTAAATCCAGACAGACCAACATTTGAAATCATTCGATCGTCCAGCTAATTTTACAAAAGAAAGAGGCCTCATACCCCGTGAAAATATCGTTGCAATCATAAGAGAAGCGTACAACAACGTGGACGAGCGAGACATCAGCAAAGCGGTGGACGGAAATTGCTCTGGAGACACGGTACATGCCGGACAGTTCTTGAGGATTGTCGTAATGTCGGGCTGTCCAACATAAGACTGCCATGTCTTCTGGCCGGTGGTGTGAAAGGTCAGGGCGAGA
The DNA here is from genome assembly GCA_035771495.1 of Cladosporium oxysporum. Classification (NCBI taxonomy): domain Eukaryota; kingdom Fungi; phylum Ascomycota; class Dothideomycetes; order Cladosporiales; family Cladosporiaceae; genus Cladosporium; species Cladosporium oxysporum. The sequence goes on along the minus strand of JAWNKS010000018.1, from coordinate 374,803 downwards.
GATGGACACTATTGTTCGCTTAGGCTTTTTAGGTCAAAGTACATATGATTGACCTATGTGGAAAATAGCTTCTAGCAGCTTCTGTCGTATTTAAAGGTGTTCACGTCATAGGAGATACTCTGTTCCAATGAGTTCATCTTGTTGAGTGATATTGAGGCCGTAAGGACTGCAACAAGTGTAGCCGATCGTGCGGCAAACGACTGGCATTCCTCGACGACTGATCACTTTGAACTACCCGGGACAAGACTGCGATTGTCACGGCAGGAATCGAGTCCCTGCCACGGCCGAGAGTATGTAGTCTACTCACTTACGCGTAATGGCTTGAGGGAATTGTCGGCGTCTTTGGACGCGAAACACAAAGCGCTCTACCGGCAGTATCCCATCAATCGGGCTTTTACAGTACTATGACCGCCGTCGTACTTCGATCAGTCTCCAAGCCTGTCCATCGGGCTCAGATTGTACCAAACCCCATCTTTGAATCCACATCCTCCCACTCCTCCTTGATCATGTCCGCCGCCTTCTCTGCCACAGCATATACCGAAGACAAGCAATTGCCAGAGACATGGTTCGGGAAGACACTGGCATCAGCGACACGCAAGTTGCGCACGCCCCGCACGCGAAGTCTCGCGTCCACAGTGTCTCCCATGGCGCAAGAGCCGATAGGGTGGTAATCGGTGAGAACGAAGTCTCGCGTGTACGCTTGAGCTTGAGATGCGTCGCATAAATCGATGCTGGCGTCTGCTGGGCAATTGCGCCTTGCGATCTTGCCTTCCAACGCTCTAGAGCCAGCGATTCTGTCCAGTAGTCGCAAGCCAGTGGCAAGGATGGCAGTATCGGCCGGATGTTTCGACAGAGCAGGGTCGAGTGTTGGGTGGTCGTTCACATCTGCGCTCCTGATGTGCACCGAGCCCCTGCTGAGCGGGTATTGCAATGCTACTGCGGCTGTAATCGACGGCGGGTTCCCAGGCTCAAGAGGTGGGAAGAGTTTCGATTGGTCTGCGTAACCTTCTTCTCCAAAGTTGTGGGCGATGAGTACGAGCTGCAGATTGGCTGACTTGTCGTCTTTGAGGTGTTCCATGGTACACTCATATTGTCTTCTTTGGAATTGCGTAACGGCCGGAAGACTGTCTTCGATCGACTTGAGGACGCTAGCCTGCTCTGCCTCAGAAGCAAACAGCTATGATCGATTAGTCATGATCATCAAATATCTTGTATCTGTAAAGCATCAACTGACCTTATAAGGATAAAAGCCTTGCGTGCTGGAGATTTCTGTGAGAGGACCACCTCGTTCATCCATAAGCTGTTTCATAGCACCTTGCATGACATCCGGGTCGTAGATCGCTTCCAGCGTCGAATTACCAGGCGTCAGTTCCCAAGTGATAGTCGTGAGAGCGTGGTCCTGGAGATTGTTGCCGACACCTTTGTTCTCGACCTTACACTCAACGCCAGCAGCCTTGAGAACCTCAGGATCACCAATATCGGATAACTCCAGAATTTGAGGTGTCTGGATGGCACCGCAAGAGACCACGACTTCGCACTTCACGTCAACACTGTGAGCTTTGGCCTGGTGTGTGAAGTTGACACCGACAGCCATGTCACCTTGAAGCTTTACAGAGCTCACTACAGCTTCGCACAAGACATGGAGGTTTGGTCGTTGTGCGTTGGCAGCGAAATAGCCTCGAGCGGCATAGCTGCGCTTTCCCATGTCGGGGCCTGCACGTACGATGGTACCAAGTGTGTTGAAGACGCCGATATGGTCTCCAGACCAACTGAGTTGCCACGTTAGCACTTGATCGGACATAACTGCAGTTTTCCGACACATACGGGTCCATTGGCTTTCGAACAATACCTGTGACTTGATCGAATCCCCTCTGGAAGTTGTCTTCGATAGGCAGGAGGGAGTCATTGAAGGATGTATGCACCGGTCCCGAAGTACCGTGGTTTTTAGCGACGAATGGCATAGTTGTCCGGTGTGCGACATGTTCGTCGATGGGGCCGGAAGTCTGATGTTTGCGCATGTAGTGATTCATCTTTTCGCTGCGCCAAGAAGGGTCATCCGCGAGGATAGCTCAGTCATCATAGTCTTGTGTAGAACCGCGGACGTACATCATGAAGTTAATACCATTGCTGCCTCCAAGGATCTTGCCGCGTGGGATGTGGTATTTTTTGCCGTTTGACTGCGACACAGTCTTGAAGTTCCAGTCGTATTCCTCGTTGCCCAGAAGCTGTGTAAACATACCCGGCGTGTCGACCAAGAGATCGTCTAATTTGTTTTTGCCGGCTTCGAGTATTCCCACAGTCACATTTGGATTCTCAGTCAGGCGGGCAGCAATTTCCGGGCCAGCTGTTCCTCCACCAACGATGAGGAAGTCGTACTCGTGTTTGAGGAACTGGTCAGCATCCAGTGCCAAAGCAGGAAGCACCTGCGTAGTGGCACTGTCATTACTGCCGTCAATGGACATGCTGTACCAAGCAAAGAGATGTTGTTTGGATCGAATGGAAATGAGTAGAGCCTAGGCGAAAGCGAGGGGGTCCCCTCCAACTTATATGGGCTCAAGCCTGACCATCTTACCACTTACTATGCAGCACATGCGGCGGAATTCGCTTCCTATCGCTGGTCTTCACAATAAGCTTGGACGCATCAACCGCCTAGGAAAAGGTGTCTTGTAAGCTCTCAGGGTATTGTTCAGATGATCTGACTCTCTGGTGACCCTTCGACCCTTGGGGTACATCATTAGATGGTAGACTAGCCGAAGAGCACATAGGCCTCAGTAAGGCATGTCGTGCTGGTAGTCACCGCGCCGGAGACTTGGAGGTAGATTTGCGTACAGTACCACTCAAAGTATTTTGTCTAGGATATCGTGCGCTGGCTGAAACAAGCAATGTGATTCCTCAATAAGTATGGCGCTAGGTGGTGAGTTGTATCAATTGTTCGAAATCTAAACCTGTTTTGACCGCTCATGAGATCAAACGAGCAACCTTGGAGGGGCATATGCCCGGCGAACCTGGTCCATGAACGGAGTAGCAATGCCCGGCTGGCCATTTGTATTCTGCACAGAACCAAGGAAACTGATAGCAACCAATGTCGCATGCGGCATTCTGCACGCTGCAGCTGAGCGAGTCCCGACAAGAAGCGATATCGAGCTTTTCCTGGCGGTGGCCTACTGAGCCTGACCTCACACTTGCAGAGTCTTATGGGTCAACGACAGGAGAGCCCCCTGCATTTGGAAATGAACATGCGTACTGTTATAAATTGAACACCCTGTAGTCTGCTGTCATACTTTCCAGATACTGTTACGGAACCGTGCAATCTCCTTTGTAGGGCCATGCGCGTCAGACTGGCGGTAAACACGGACGTCTAGGCTTGGCCATTACATGCGAGCGAGCGACTCATAATCGTCATACGTCTGCCACGCAAAGGGGCTCTCTCTTTGCTACACCAATGCAACATTCGAATTCGAGCCGCCTAACTGCAGCAAAACATCCAAGCAGCCTCCACAAGTTCTCACCAGGACGAGTTTGATTAGCAGGAATCCAGACTCCAAATCACAGTCTCTCGCCTCGCAACGCTCTCCGCACGCTGCTCGATATCCGTCGCTGGAGCTGAGCGGCGCCACCAAGGCCCTGATGTCGCGTTCCTGGACCTTTGCCGTAGACCGCCCTAAGCGCAGGCACTCCTTGGGAGAGCTTTCTCAGAAGTCTCGTACGTCTTCTGCGGTGGACCTGGGTAAAGAGTACAAGAACTTGGCGAGTGCTCGTGCCAAAGAGGCAAACCTTCGTGCGGATCTCAACGCATCAGAACTTCGGTGGCGGCGCGCGAAGCAGACATATCTGCGGACAAGAGGACAGTACGAGAAGGCCATCGACCCTTCCAAAACCACCGTGGACCCTTCTTCCAGCACATTGGCCAATCTTCGCAAACTTTTCGAGGTCGACAGAGCATACCTTGAGACGCAGGCCGTCGAGGTTACGAGACAGAGGAAGACTTTCGAGCAAGTGCAGCTAGTTTTGCAAAACAATGAAAGTCGTTTCGTGGAGGCTGCGCGGCAGATGATGCAGCTAGACCCTTTCCACGCTCCATCCCCAATGGTCATATTCACGGAGGTTTCAACTAGGCCACACAACGGCAATGAGGGCAACGGGCGGCCGGAAGCACAGCTTGACAACCGTTCGACGAACTTGTATGAGGAGAAAGCCCAGGCTGACATCTTCGGCGAGAGGCTCGCGGATCTCGAGTACGACTACAATGCAGCTTTCGACTCGCGAAATCTTCGTCGAGACCATGACGAGCCGCTTTGCATCGCCGACGAACAGTTCGAAGCCACAATTGAGCAGGAGCAGATGAAAATCCTGCAGGATTTGGACAAAGCGAACGAGAAAGTCGAAGAGATGAGAGCAATATGCGATGTCGCAGGGCTTAGGAGCAATGTGGCAGACCACGACGATACTGTACCGCCTTGACCTATGCGCAAGTTTCACGACAAGAAGACTACCAACTCGCACTCGACGAGTCTCCATCACTCGTGCCGCAAGCGGCTTTCGAGTATGCTGAGCTCGTCGAAAAGTCGCCTTCCGATCATGGAAGTGACGTTTCTCAATAAGCCCCAGCCAGATGACAGACTGCGCGGATGGTTCGAATCTCTCGCAGCTTGACTACTGTTGCCGCTTTTTACCTTTTTTCTTTCTGTTCTTGCCTTGTACTGACCTGTCCGCTATGACTTCACGCTTCTTGAATGTCCGAAATATATTTTGAGCCAGCGGGTCACCCATTGGGTGACAATGGTGGAGCGTGCTCGATTACTCCGGTCAACATATTGAGGCAAACTCGTACTTCCGATCTTATCCAAAGTCACACCGGAGGGGTTTTTTTTTCCGGTTATATTGCCATCCCAACGAAGGTAGCCAAAGCTCGAAACAGTGGCATGTCTGGAATAGAGAGATTACACCTATTCATTGGTACTGTAACAAGCCGTCTACCGGCCTGCGAAATCAAATCATAAAACCTGTTTGTTGCGCACACAGTGTCACCTAGCATTCACGAATTTCTTTATCATCGAGAACTTCGGGCTTGTTCTGTAACGGACCGACCGATATGCAGCGACTTCTGCGCTTTCACGAACTCACAAAGCAGTCGGTAGGCCCTTCGTTGCATCGGCCAAGCTAGTGCCGCTCTGCATGCATTCATTCATGCATGTACTATGCATGTGCATAAAACGCCAGACCGTTCTTTCGGGGTCACTGCTGCGTCCTATCAGACCATGCTGCCTGCTACACGTCGCAATGGCTGTAACTTACACGACGAGCCTTGCACACTGAGACTTAGAGTCAGCGCACAGCCCAATCTGGAGAAGTATGGATGCGTGGTCTGTCGACAGAGCAAGTGTTGATCAATCACAACCCCGCTGGAAAGTACGCGAGTGTTTTGTGAGTCTGGGGAACAATTTACCATGGAGAATGATATAGTCTGTATCTATATCTTTCGCACATCCTTCTTGCATGCTTTCATACATCGAAGGCCTGGATATCTTCATTGCGACCCCCTCATCACGTGAATTGTCCCAGACGTCTCCTCCGGCTGTTAATCCTCACACGTCGTGCCGCTGAACGTCGCTTTCTTCATACTGCTGCCAACCATACCTCATACCTCACCTTGCACCGCTACTCCTGGCTGGCTCGCGTTCTCCGACTCTTCTCCACCTCTTTCTTCTGTATATTGGATCCGCTTCCAAGTCATTAACCTTGCATTATTCGCTTCGAGTTCACAAACCCACATCTCTCAATAGAATTGAGTTCCATCGTAGGAACAGTACCCGCTCAAGCCACTAGCACCTCCATAACATCGCCAATCACCATGCCGAGAGGCTTCGAGGCTATTTTGCAGCCCTTCTTGTGGCAGTAAGGCGCAGTAGTCATTCACGATATCATGGCCGCGCCCAAATGCTGAGATACTTTCTCTCACCGTAGCATCATAAAGAAGTAAATTGATATCGAGGCATTGAGTCAGTTCCCTCCTCATACCGTTGCGTATCTTGAAGCCGTGGTCTTTGAATTTGGGGAGAGGGATGTGTTGGAAACTGATGACCTTCAAAAATATCTCCCATGCAAAACGTGCATAGAGGTATTCGACGGACCTGCCGGTCAGCGACTCGGTAGGCCGGTGGTGATAGTCTGCATGTAACTCTTCATCCTGAATCATACCGTGCACTAACCATCACTCTTCTCGGCTTCCCTCGGATCATGTTTCCATGCAGGTCACTCCTGATCACTGGACAGTTCTTGGAACCGAAGCCAAGACTGCAGGGTATAAAGGCGACTCAACATCGTTCGTCCTCTTTCCTCTTCTCCCTCTCTTTCCTACGTACCTTCACAGACCACACACACACACACACACACACACACACACACACACACACACACACACACACACAGAGACGTGCGCGCAATGGATTCTCAAGCCAAACACACCAAGCACCGCCTATCACGGCATGTGTGGAATCTATCATTCGACAAGCTTGATGAGCTGTCTCAACACAACACTCTACTCGGCATTTTCTTCGCTGTTGTCTTGGCTGTCACTGCCACTGGGGCTACGAGCGTCGTTATTGTGCTCTTGGTTAAGCTACTTGCATATTTCCCTCCTTGGCAAAGTTCGCAAGCCACATTCAGCCAAGTCTTCCAACCCCTGCTTTTCGGAGTTGCCTTCGGGCCCACCTGGACGTATCTGAGGATGTGTCGAGAATTCGATCAATCGCCTTGGTTAGCTTTCTCTTCGATTGGAGCAAACGGCTGCAACAAAAAGGTGTAAGCATCGTCGACCGAGTGCTACAGTCACGACTGCTTGGATACTTCTTCTGGATACTTGTCATCTTGAAATTCACTGCAACTCGGATTCCTGATCAGTGATATCATCAGGGTGGATTGGTCTAGTCCGGACCTATGAGTGGTCAGATAGTAAAGGCGAGCAGGTGTATCTGTGTTGGCTGATTGCACTTTGGAGGCTGCCTAGTTTGTTTGACTGGGTGACCAGTATGTGTGTTGTTTGTTCGGAGAACAATTTGACGGCCATGTCCAGAAAAGACCAGAATAAAATGCAGTTCCATAGAGACTCAAAACAGTAGAGCTACCACTTGAGTGGTTCTTTCTCCTTAAGTTAATGGGAAGACCTCGTGCTCACAGTGAATGACAGGTTCTGCCTTACGGGCACACTTGTGACACGAATTATAGGTGTCACAACGTCACTGCAGGAAGTGTTTTGGATGTAACTGACAAGCGATGTAGCGTTTGCGTGCGCCTTTGATATCCATTCAAAGCTTTGAACTAGCGTGGTGCTAGACCTTCAAACACTTATTTGGACGCGAAATTGGATAGGCCGCTGCTTGAAGCAGCTGGCGGCCTTCGCGCATTTGATGGTCATCTATACACACTTACTCTCTGCGGACGAGTGGAGAAGTCGATTCAGGTCAGGTAGAAGGCTCACATGACGAAGTAAGCGAGAATGGACTTGGGTATTGTAAAAGAAGACGTTGAAGACGTGCTGACGCAGATGACGCGCTAACGCACATGAGAGAAGTGGGCCTCTGGCATGTTACGACCCTAAGCATAACCCTAAAACCCATTCACCTCGCCAACTCTGATTGCCGGCGTGCATACTCATCAAAGTCCTCAAAGTCCGTCAGGTCGTTCACCATGCGCGGGCCCTGGCTAGCGGTCAAGCTGGCTTTCCACGCGCGCACATCTTGGATCAAGATGGTATTCCTCCCCTGGTCATCAGCAACAAAGTCTTTCTCCGCGCCATCTTCAAGTACGGCTTTGCCTTGAGCGATGAAATGAACTGCGACCTTTGCACGGAGTTCGGAGCCTGGGTGGAAGTGACGGTGGAAGAACTTCTGGAGATTGGGTTTCGTGATGAGGTTGATACTTTCGGCATCGTAGCGTCCTGCGATGGTCTGTTAGGTTTTGAGTAGATGTGTGTAGGTCGTAAATGTAAGCTTACCGCGATCAAAATCGAAGGTCCCAGAACCAATGTGGTCCCACAGGGTTTCACTCTCCTCGCTCAAATTCTGTGGCTTTTCCAGCTGCTTGTTGATGAGACTGATCTTGTGCTTCTCAAAGTCTCCTTCCGACATTGCCTCGAGCTCTTTCTCGAAGTTGACGAGGAAATTGCTGATGCGCTTCTCGAGGAAAGCGCAATTCTGCTCGCTTTGAATGCGAATGCGGAAGCCTTGTGCAGTATTCATAATCATCACCGCGCTACCCACGACGTAGCCAAGTTGTTCTTGGGTGCGTAAAGTGTTGTAGCAGGGTTCTTTGAGTATTTGTGCCATCAACAAGAGACGAGCGCGTTGTGGGCGGTCTTGATTGTGGCCGATCATAATGATGTACTCGATGCAGTGGTTGATGTTTTCGGGATCCTTGAGAGTCGTTTCCCAGCGATAATCACTGCCAGTAGGAAGCAGAATGTTACGCGTGATAGGCCACTGGCTAGCTGGCAAGCAACGAGGCTGCAATGTGTCTTCGATAAGTTCTGTTATGTGAAGAGCGACCTCCTTGTGCGCATTTCCGTGTATAAGGATTTCGGCGTGCATCTGGCGAAGGATTTGCGGGACGAAGGCACGCACGTCCGCCGAGGTGACCGACTCGAGTTCAGCCTTCAGCTCGGACCGAGCCCAGTCGCCCTCAACGAGGAGATTGCGAATGCATGCGGTACCCTGATGGAAGGGTTCCATGTACTCGAAGTTGCGCAAGTCACGCAGGAGTGACTCTTTGACAATTTCGAAACGATCATCCTTGATCTTTAGATCGCGCATACCGAGCAAGACCTTCGCGAGTAGGACTGCAACAAATGACAAAACAATGGTGGCCTTGAGGATAAATGCACACACGATTTCGGGTCGATTGCAGTCGGCATCGACTGCTCTCGCCTACCCAACTTTCAGAAGTTCATACCGATCTCGGTATGTGCCGTGTTAGCGGAGGGATATCCACCAATAGTAAATACACCAATCGTAAAGGTGCACAACACTGTCCGTCTTTGCTTTCGTTCTTTGCTTTCGTCCACTGCATAACGGCATAAACACTTGTTGATGTACTCCCGACAGAGTGGCTTGGTGTTTCACAGTTCTTAGGTGCTGCAGCTGGCTGCCCAAATGATGTCACTGGGATCAGTGGCTGGAAATCCAAAGGCGCCAATACCACCGAGGAGACCTTGCATTTCAGGCTACAATTTTCCTCCTCTCAGCCAGATGCACAGCCCGTTCCCATCGTGACGACCCGCGAAGCATGTCTCCTTGTTCTCCGGCTGATTGTTCGAAGGTTCGAATCAGTAGTCGTGGCACCGTTCAAGTATTCACCACCATCGTGCTTACTACGCTTGTTTGGGCGTTCTTCTGACGTCGAGCAACGAAGGACTCCGCTTTTTTTCAAGAGCCGCTTCCTTCTTCCACCGGGTGCTTCGTCATCGAGCTCTCCTTCATTCAAATCCCTAGATGCTCCTACGCAGCCCTTCGCCGCCACTTGCCGTTTCGTTAATTCCACTCGTTTCAACACTTGGCCATGGTTTTCACTTCCCTCTGCCGCTGCTTCATCGCCACTGTCTTCTACCTGTGCGTATCTATTTGCACCTTCTTCGATCCACATCTTGTTGTACTCATCTGTTACCTTCTCTTGTTCTGGGTTGTCGTCCTCGTCGTTCTTTTCTTGTCCATGTTCACTTCGCGCCTCTTCGACTTGTTTCTCTTCCTCACTCGCGGCTTCCATTGTGGAAAGCTTGACGCCTCGAAGGCAAGGCGAAATGACCCTGAGTACTGGTTGTTCATCATTGCTCGATACGGATCGCGACCAGGCGAGTGACGGAATCACAGCGTCCGAAATGGCATTTGTCGAGGACTTCGCGGACGGAAATTGTCTCGTCGAGCTGGTCTGCTGAAAGGTGTCAATGGAAAGCGATCGGACAGGTTAAGACCCTAGAACCAACAAGAAGGGAGGGGAAGCTCACAACGCCGTGCATAGCAGGGGATGGTCTTCTTTTGCTTGTGTCGTTGGCATTCGTCTCTGACTGAAAAGGGTGCCATCTCGTGTCGTCTCCAGCAGACGAGACAGGCTGCGAAGATTCGTGCCTTTCCTGTAGGCCAGACTGTGGGATAGTGCGTCCCTTGCAGTCTTTGGCGATGGTAGAGGTCTGGCTGTCTCTGTCCAGGGATGGTTGAAAATGATCAGCCATGGTATGTGTACGGCGCAGAAAGCGGAAGCAGGTCAGAACAGAAGAGGAGAAAAGAGCACAAGAGGACCAGCAGCCGCTAAATACTTTTGCGATTCCTGCCAAGTCGCTAGGCCATATCTCGCAAAGGGCCTATAGCTTCCTTGCTCTATTTGAGATTTGGCCACCGCCACAAGCGTAAGCGAAGCTACTGGACCCAAATCTGCGGCAATATCACCGCCGATAAGTTTCCCTTCTTGATGCTGTATCCCGAGGTGCGACATGGGCTGGTACAGGCTTGTGGTTGACCGACTGCAAGACGACGATCGGACAAGTGCTTTTGAGAAGGACGAATACTTCTGGAGGCAGACATTTTTTACAACCGGGAGGCTGTCGGTATGACTAGTAGCGATTGGTGCGCGGTTGGACATTTCCGCTAACATGCGCACAAATTCTGTGGTTTCCGATGCTTTCATGGGAGCGCTGATAGGGCATGATACCTTATATATGCAGGCCACTCAGTTCCCGAGACAGGGAACAGTTGAGCAATATTGAGATTGCAAGCTTTGACCGTTTAGCTTACGTTTCTACGCGTGTCGCACACAAAGCGCTGAAGCTCTTTGATTTTGAGACCTGGCTATGAGGACAATGTCGATGCAGACGCCTTACAAGTACTCGTCGCCTTGAGGGGAATTATTCTTCACGCCGACGATGTTCGCAACGTCACCTTACACACCCGTGGATATGCTTTTTGGAGTGCGACACATCTTCGCCGCTTGTTGGATTGGGCTGATGATTCGACGACGCCTTGGATCACGGATGATCACTTGGAGCTCTGCATCAATGGTTGGGTAGACCAGAGCGGTGATCCCCTCGCCGCTTGTAAGTATATGGAGTCTGCGACGAGGTACTTAGCTCGCCTAGAGAGCGGCTTCTCCCGTCTAAAATCGCTCGTATGTCACGTCGATATGTACGGCTTGGAGAACTCGGAGGACGAAATTCCGGTCTCGAAAGCTGTGTCGAGAGTACTACAGTGTGGCACGAATCTAAGAAAGCTCAAATTGGCGCTCCGCCAGTCCAGCTGGGATCTAGATCGGCACACCCTTCTTGCTTCTTCCAAACTCGCAACAAGAAACGAAGCCGTGAAATAAAAGCAGCGGCGCAACGGAGAGGCGTCGCAAATGGATTTCATTCATGTCTTTGGCGAACGGACAAGAAGACATGTTGAAGGTTGCAAAGTGTATGGAAGTTACAAATTTCAAGCATGGGCAAAGACTGCCCCAGCCTCACTTGCTTTGAATCTCCTCTTTCCGTGCCTGCGCCACGTCCGATCGACTAGCCTCCATCTCCTCCACCTCTCTAACCGTGTTGTCGATGATGGTGCACCACCGATTCATCCGTTTGTCATTAATTTCAACCTCTGCGCACAAATTTGCTCATTCGCCCGTCAGGCACCTCGCTCATGGCTCTGGCCTTATCACTTGCACTTCAATCTTCTTCTCATCCGACGCGTCCGCCGCCACGTTACTATCCTGTTTCCGCTTGTCGTATGAGCCCTCGTTGCTGTAAATCGCAGACACAAACGCCAACACAGTTCCGCTGAATGAGAAGACCTGTCCTTGGCCCGTCCGTCACCAACTACCCTGGATTGCCTGGGTCCGTTGCGCGTCGATGATATGTCGTACACGAAAATCCTTACTTCAACTTCTGCAACCTCTTTGGTTTTACATGCCTCCCACGTTGAATATATCACCACGGATTGCGATTATCGGTCGACTTGCTTTACAAGCGTAGAATGTCTTGGCATGCAAAGTTTACGATCTGCGACTCGAATTTCCACGGTCCCTCGGTCTGCGACACCATTCTCTCCCACCATTTAACATCAAGAACGCGGCAGAGATATCAAGATGGCATTTGCAGTCGCCAGAGTGATCGACCGACTACCTTCTTTCGTTATACCATCAGAGGCTTCTCTTGACCCTCCAGAATCTTATGTGCTGCGACACGACTCCCTAGTCGTCTTATGTGGTCTCATGGTATTGGTTTCCTTATGCTCGACTACATCATCGAGCTTCAGAAGAGACGCATGGATTAAGCAGTAAGTATATCGTTTCGCAATGTCTCCAGAGCTTCATACTGACCCAGATGGACAGGGTCTCCTTCGTCCGCGACTTATCATTCATAGCAAGTCTCGGCCTATTCATCAGCGTCTGCTCTTGCACTGGCGAGGTCCAGGTCGTAGTGTATGGCCTATGGTTATTTTCGCAGCTGATAGTGGGCTGGGCTCTGGTCGGCCTGTTTTTAAATCAGCGGGTTAAACTTGTGGTTCTGTTCGAGATGTGGTTAGTGCTTTGCTTCTCATGTGCCAAAACTTACTTACAAACATTCAGGTTCTTAAAATTGTTGCATTTCCTGGTTTTTAACCTACTTTTCGCGTGGAGGTTCATCAATGTTCCTCAAAATTGGGTTCCTATTGGCAGCGCTAAAATTGGGATTATGGCGCTCATTGTATTGCTCTCGGATATACTATTCGTAGGCCTGGTTGCCACAAATTGCATACGCAAGATTCCAGGACTCATATTGGATGGAGGAAGTGACCACAGGATGAGGTAGCATCTCTCCCAGGAAAGGTATTGGCCAAATGGTGTCATCCTAGGTCTCTGCTAGATTTTCCATGTCAAATTCTCAAACCCTTCTTATCCGGATTGCTATCAATAAGACAGTCACCGATTTTACAAGATCTGATCTCGTTGTCAGATATTTTGTAATTACAGTACATGTGGACGCTGTGATCGCTGCGAAGCAAGGCCATACACCCTCGGAGAGACCTTCCTATATAGACGCCCTGGTGCATCCACAACATGCCAAATTCCATTTCGTAGCACGATTCGATTGTATTAGAGACACAGATGTTCGGTACTATGTTTTCTCTTATCAAGGCGACGGCCTGGATGGTCAGTCTCTATCAGAGGGAAGAATCTCCGAGGCGAAGCAGTCGCGCTCGGATCCGGGTGGTCTAAATGAGCGGGGAAGGGTTTCCTACCACTCCACAAACATCCCCACTTCGCCAGCTCCGCTCAGGCCGCGCAGGATCCTGGTTCAATCCGACCTATCGTGCGTAAATCCACGATTGAGACATTAACACCCAATTATTGGTAAAGCGGAAGGCAAGCGATACGAAACAGCTTTGTAGATGCACCCCAATTCTGACGAACGAGGTTAGTTTCTCTTGCTAAATGAATCGGTAGGGGCGAACTCACTTATGAGCAGGACCTCGCGAACGGCAAGACTTCCCTGATATCAATCGAAGGGCATAGCACGGCCTACATACTCGTTCTTTGCCCATGATCGCTTGACCTATATGCAGAGGATTTATGATATCCTCATCACGAACTTTTGGTTATCATGATTCGACACTGTCGATCAATTACGAGACTTGCCAGCTGAGTCAGATATCGCCGACTCGGACAGAACGCTTCACATATGTGCAGGCCATATGTCAGTCGACGGCTTGACTGAGAAAATGCAGCTAGAGACTTGCATAGTCTATGACATTGAATGAATCAGGTTGACCGTCCTTATGGATTGGTGAATTGATAGTTCCGCCATCGCTTGTTGTTCTTTTTGGCAAGGCAGCTGTGACTAACCTGACTAAATCCATGAATACTTGCATCTCGTTACACATACCGGACGGGTGACCATTTTGCACGCTAGTGACCGAGATATTTAGGCAAAGCGAGCTTTGCCCTGCCACTGTGAACTCGCCGACGGCGGTAGTCCCAGGTGCTCTACCTGCGACCAGCCTTAATTACAGCATAGAGCGCCAGAGGGCCGTTTCTGTGTGGCATATCCTAATTTTTCTAACACTTTAGCAAACTGCAGACGAAAAAGTGACAAATGAATAAGCTGACAAAACCCCATTTTCCGTCTGTAATAGGATGAATTGCGCATGGTTCACCACTGATGCATGAGGACTCTTTAATGCTCCCAGAGTACATCCAGTATCCTATCAGAGTTCAAAACGATCATTGATTTGCACGAGATGTGTCAGTCCATCACCTCGAGCCTTGATGTGATAGTGAACCGCTTTGGTCGCGGCTGCAAAATACGGTCTTGTTCAGACTGCTGATTGTTTGGAAGACTTCAATGGAGTCACAAGATCGGAAGACGAATTACGATTCTCTGCAGATGCACTTTTTGTGGCTTTATTCGCGCCTTCCCTTACGGCCTGTTGCTATGTCATAAGAAATACCAAGAGTTTCAATTCCCGTGTTCGGCTATCTCTCCTCCTAACAACGCTAAAAGCACCGCAGCCCGACTTTTAAATGACTAATCAGGGTCGAGGCGCATCCAGGATTTCTTAATCCCTTGTTTGGGTCCACTAGGGGCGACCAACACGAATTCATCCTTGCCCTGCGACTTCCCTGCTGCTCGAATTATCTCCGCCTTCCTTTTCTTAGTCATATACGGACCTCTTCTTCGTCCTTGAGCAATTCGTCCTTCCGAGGCTCGTCCTTTGCGGATATTCGGATCTGGAATGCAAATTCAGCTGTCAGAGGCGTTGCTAATTCTAGTACAGAATCTTTTTGCTGCCACAACACTCGTAGGCACATCACGTTGTCCCGTGATGTCACGTACAAGAGCTCCTTTTGAAAAGATGTTGCCGCGTCACTGACCTTGTTGGGATTTCTCTCTCGCAACCTCTCCCTCGAGCATGAGTATGTAGGACACACACCGTTCTTGTAAGACATGGCTTTCCTGATTGAATTCACGGTCCAGACTGTTTGAGTCTGTAATGGAAGGAAGGAATTTTCCATAGCGCTTAACGAACGCTGTGGCTTTCTCCCACAAAGGCGGTATGCTCAGAAGTAGCGCCTTGCTGTCCTTGCGACCACGAAATTTATGTTGCGAATAGGTGACGAGTTCCTGTAGAGAAAGACAAGCTGAATTCGAGCTAAAAGACTCAATCGGAACCAGACATATCGTTTGGTCACTGTTGGTGTGTCGTTGGATCCCGAGCCTTCCATACAGGGCTTCCAGTTGCTGAACGTTGTCGGTGTATCGAGGAACTCCGAGCCTCGCAAAAAGAGCTTCCAGCCCCTGATCACTGGTCTCACCCGTGTTGCCAGCCATTGCATGTCTTGAGGTTTGACACAGAATGAGAAATATTCAAACATAAGAAGGACAGAAGTTCAGACAATTGGTTCGGCGGAGACTATACTTGCTGTCGCGTGGTCCCAAGCATGTCTGCCTAGAAGCCTCCTTAATTTACCTAGCCGCCATCATACGCCACTTGAATGCGATTACCATGCAAACCGAGCCATCAATGGGAATCGGATACTCGCAGCGCCAATTGACATCGCCTAGGATCATGCCACATTGCGGCAGGGTGTTCAGCTGCACACATGATCCAGGCTGTCACGACATGCAGTCGCAGAAAGCACATCGCCTGTGCAGTGTGAGTGACATTAGCACGGCCGTCTTCTTGGATGTGGTGGTGCGGGGATGCCTTCCGCCTCGTGCCCAATTTTAGGCAGGTCAGTACAAGGATCAACGTTACTTCAAGGATCGCTATGAAACGCGGCACGGCAGCGGCACCCACGCTCGCCTCAGTCATTGCAAGCTTATGGATAGTTCTCGACTAATTTAGCAGCATGACGATCTGGCTCACGACGTGGAAACAAGAAAGACAGTGCGGCAGCAATCGCTGCTGCAGGACGTCGCACATGAAGAACCGTTTTAGGCACCACGACACTCGACACTCATTCACGCCATGCGCGCTGTGCACAATATCCACGACCGTCGCCCATGTCTCATGTGTGTATCGCGAACTCTCTTGAGGTTTATACACAGGAAGACAAGATTACTGCTATTTTCTTGCTTTCAACTCATGGTTCATAGCGCCTGCTTGGTATGCAACCATGCCTTTTAGTGACGAAAGTGGGTGGCACATAGTGACACACTGAGTATTGCTCCATTCTACTCTCAAACATGTCCGTGACTCAGGTCGCGCTCTCTGCATCGGTTGGAGCTGGCCAATTTGCAAGGCTTGTACGTAGCGAAGCTAGCATGTGCCAGAGATACTTGCGATCAAAACGTCCTAGCTCAGGTCTTGAAAGACGAAAATAGTCAAGTCTGCACGGTACTGCTTCGCAGCGATAACGATCAGCATGTCACGATTGCCTTTTTCCTCAGCTACTGTGTGTCTAGGGCTGCGATAGAAAGGGGTCGACTGCGATACAACGTGGTTGGTCAACCCATATAAAATCGGTCAAGCCACAAAGCAGTGGATATAACCCTGTATGAAGCGATCTTGGCTCGGGGAGCGGCGGAAGACGTGGGTACGCAACAATAAATACGATAGCAGCAAGCCAGCCACGACGGTCCAGACGAGGCGATCGAACCTTCCAATCTATGTCGATGCGGCTGGGCATCAGTGCATAGGTGATGAGTTGATTAGTGGCTGCATCATCGCGATTCTTGTCCTGTGAACCCGCCGCCTGTCCCGATCGTGGATGCGATGCCGTGGTCCGCAATGGACGCCTGCTCCTTGATTACTCAATCTCTGTTGTTCCCTAAATAGTTGTCGACGGGCCTGCAATTTCATAGGTCACTCACGACGTGCTGCGCAGGCCTTGATGCAGCTATCTAGGCACTCTTAAGCTTTTCGAAGGCCTTTCCTCGCCACTTTTGCATAGGTATAGTATACCTGATGCTATCTAGCAATCATCGGAGCATTTGGGAAACCAACATCTTTGACTAGGAGGTATATTGTTTTCCCTGGGCCGAGCTGGCTACGAAAATACAAGCTTACAGCGCTACATATCTCAGACACTCATGCGTAAAACGTAATGTGGCTCGTTTTCCAAAGCTGCAGGGATTTTTGTGATGGTCTTGCATCTGCATGATACTTGCGTGGTACTAAAGCACTACTGATGCACGGTGATATTGATAGGCACACCATGGTCGCCTTTTTTTCCCTCAGCTGTTGCTGCCAATTTTGAGGCTTTGTCACGCTGAGGCGCATGTCACTCACGATTGATTGGGAGGCGACCTGCCTCGATAGGTAAGCGCGGGAACTGTTCTCTGGTGTGGATGCCAGACCATGATTTGGCGCACGGGACGAGACCCGAACAGATACTTGTCATGCTGCGACAGGTTCGCCCTACATAATGCGAAATCTTTGTTGGCTCGACTGGCAGGATTGATCGCATAGGAGAAAGGGCGCAGTGCTGTCAAGGACTGTGAGTCGGAACTCGGTCAACATATAAAGTCCCGATGTGCCATTATCTTCCTCGAATACCATTTTTCATTTTCAACTTCCTTCTTGGAAACAACGTCTTGACAGCCAATATGCGCGGAACAAACGACATTCCACAGATGAATGAGGCTCAGTTCAACCACTCCGACGTTGCTTTTGCTGTCTCAAAAGCATTGGAAGGACAGAGTCTCGCGAAACATGGCTCAAGGGCCCCAATAATCACGCCACGTGTCAGTGACAACTTCGCCGCTCAGGCCGCACACCAAAATCAAATTGAACACCACAATGTGAGAAACATCTTTCTCTGATGGAAAGCAGATTTACTGACATGCAACAGCCTTTCGTGAAACATGAGTGTCCAGGATCATGGTGTCCAAACGATCGGGCTCCAACTCGAAGAATGCCACCAGCTGCGGCATTTCCGCCGAAGAACCAATGGCACATGAAATGTATCTCATGCTCATACAAGGTTGAGATCCACTTCTCGCACGACGTTTCGATAACGGACATTCTACCCAAGAATTTGTTCGGCAAGAAAAAGCCTCAGTATCCCAATGGCACGTCGACGACAACGTGTCCTCCTTGTCTATCGAGACTCGCAAGAGATACGAATGCCTTGGGATGGGTGACAAATGTCACCAACGACTTTTTTCTCCATAACTCTTGCCTCGACCTTTCGAAGTTTGTGACGAGCTACGGTGAAGAGCTACCCCTGATTGAGAACAACTCCAAGGTTCTCCACTACGACTCTAATGATGCAATGGACTTGGTTAAGTCTAAAGATCCACACATGTCCGTCAGTATTTTACCACCATCAAACACTTCTGACTGATGATGGTTGGTGCTTCGATCAATCAAGGCTTGATGCGGTGCACTAAGAGCCAGAAATTGTGCCTTACCAGCAACCTGGGATGTCGAGGCTCAGCTAAGGATGCACGGATGACAGGGCTCTACATCATGTGGATGGATTGACACAATTAGTTGACCGATTTTTCCGCCGTAGCTATACCGCACATCTATCGTGTCTGACATCGATGATCAGGACGTGACCCAAGTATACCTGCTTGTTTGAAGTGCTATTCCGCGCACAACCATGATTCGAGTAATGCGAGGCATTGCTGTCGACCGGAAGTATGTCTGTCACAATCGATTATGTGTCGAGTGAAGCTGAGAAGCAGGGTGGTATAGACTACATTTCACTTCACCTTCGACGGCACCCTAATCCGTAAATTCGATCATGACATAGTTCAGAAATTGAGCGTTGCGATGTGCGATCGCTGTCGTCAATCAGCCCAAGGCGGTAAACATGTAGAAACGGGAGTGAATGCTGCGCAGTATCGGATCGTCCTCTTCCTTACCGCGTACCGGTTTCCGATCCCATCTGCTAAAGTCGAGCGTGTAGGCATGCTGCAACACGTAAGTGAATTTAACATGCTGAACCCTGCGGCCGCCTCAGTTAACCAAAGCGATTCCTCCACGTTCAATGACATTGGACCAGAGCAAAACGATGGCTTCAAGATATCCGGACATCATTTCCAGATGGTACAGAGCCCCACGGATTCTTTAGAGCTCGATCCGGCACAGCCACTCTTGGCTCCCATTGATGACACGAGGTTGAAGGCCTCATAGGGACCAGCTCCTTTCAAGTCTGGGTCTCAGCACTGCACGTCGCGACCACAAGCTAGGAATTGTATTCTGCGTTTTGCCGGGACCAGAAGGACTGCTTCAGCTGAGTTGAAACGCTCAACGTGGGCTCACTTACCTAATTTCGATCCTCGATCATGTACCTAGGTCGACTCCATTGGCAATGCCCAGCATGGACGACCCAGTAGAATAGAGGCATTGCTAGCAGCCATTGGACAAGCAAGGTATCGCAGCATGCGCACCCTCTCGATTCGGCACAAAGACATAGCAGACATCGCTGTCGTAGCAAGAAACGTGACCACATATACGCTAGCTCATTCCGTCCATATGGGATACGGGAGGGCTTTGTGTCGATACAACTATGAAGAACGCTATTCGCAGTCATGACCGCAAGACTCCGTCCTAGCAAGCTGTAGGTGCTAGCTAGCATTTCATTCACCATGTGTGTGATCGTGTATCAGCGAAATTAGTAGTTTTAAACGCCGACACCGTGGCAATATCGTGACCTATGGACGTCTGTCACTGCGCTCATGATCTCAGCGAGACACTTAGGTCGCCTTAGATCTGTCGTCCTTGTTCGCACGGGTTTGCTACCTAATCATTTTCCTGTCACCTTTCTTTTGCGCTCACTGCAAGATTTCCGCCATCGCAGTGCATATTGATCCACTAGACTAGTGCCTCCATGACCCGAGAGATTGATATACAACACACGCAGTTTTCGACACTATAGCGTTACCATCACATCCGACACTCGCTAAGAATAGGTCAAACAACGATTGAATGGCGTTCGCTCGGGATCCACCCCGACATACATCGAGCACTTGTCCAACGAACCTACAACAAGTGCAAAGAAGCTCACGGCATACCGTACAGCCGAACGATGCCGACGTCCGGCCTTAACACGATGTATCCTAACACGCGGAGCAATTGGGCCTCCGTGCTGGCAGTCGTTTTGAGAGACCACGAGAATTACGATGCGGCGACGAGTTTGGGGCTCAAAGCGCTGGAGCATAATAAGAAAACGCTGGATACCTGCGATTCGTATACCTTAGCGTGTGCCAGTATTTTGGTAACACTGCTTTATGAAGATGAAGACTTGGAACAAGCGGGAATCTTGTACCGTTGATTATTGGGGAAAAGTGAGAAAGCTTACGGGAGAGAGACTACCCAGACAGTTCTACTTACCAGGAAGCTGGTGTTGGCGCTTTCCGGACGAGGCAAATATGCTGAGGAGGAGGCGACAAGGACATGGCTTCTCGAGTTTGACGAGAAAGTGTTAGGAAGGAGACATCCAGAGACACCAAGGAACCTCGGTACACTGGCTTCGTTGCTGTATGTACTAGGAGAGTACGACGAAGCCGAAGAGAAGAACCGCTCACTACTGGGAAGGCAAGAAGCCGCGCTGGGAAAAGCGCACCCTCAGACGCTAGTCAGCATCATAGGTCTAGCGTTGAGGCTGAGCAGGCAAGGGCGGTCCTACGCGCCTGAGTCTACGCTGCAGAGGCTAGATCCTGTGTCTTACCATCTAGTGATAAACACGGCAGCAAGGGCCCAAGCAGGGAGGCACCCCTAGATATGGAGCGGAGCTGTCCTGATCTTCGGACTTAAGACTTGCCTGTAGCCTGTCGCTTTGATACGACATGTACCCGGCAAGGGAACTTTGCCAAAGTAGCCACCAGAACTCTTCCATCATGGTACGTGCACTGCCAACTCGTGATCAATTCCTGATCTCCTCCCTGTTTCTGATTGAAGATGAAATGATTGTCCGTACATCCTTGTTCGAAATGAACCAGCAACAGTTATTACCGTGGCTCTCTCTGGAAATGTGGGCAAAGAAAGTGGCCCGTCGCCTATTCCACCAGGCAACACATGTGGCCTTGTACGGGGGGTTGAGACGCGGGTGCGAGTATCACTCACCTTTGGCGGCGGGCCGGACCTTTTGGGATGAAACACCCGAGCCACAAACGCTCAGTCAACCTTGGCGCTTCTTTTGTCCTGTATATAGAGAGCGGAGCATGTTCCAGCTGCTTACCCACCCAAGTAAACATTTCCATCTCTCCTTCTAGCCAACCACTTTGAGCTGATTCGTTGCCAGAGCGACGAACTACACAATGCTTGCCCGAAATCTACCAAACGGTCACAAACAGGTGTGCCAGAGGAGGCGGCCTTCCAGACCTCTCAACTTACAGAATTCACCAAACCTCAACAAAACCATGTATGTATTGCCACCAACCTTCGTGTGCCCGACGAAGCGCTGACAGCACTGTAGCACTGCTTCCAACAGTGAGTCATCGCCCCTCCTCAAGCTACCCGAGGAGCTTCGCAAACAGATCTATGGCTACGTGTTAGGCGGGCGTACAATCCACATCAGAGCTACTGTGGCGCGGGATGCCTTCGAGGTCAGGGTCTGCAAGTCAAGTAAGGACTACGATGTCGATCAAGCCACCTGCAATTCCCTTCAACGAGATATACCCAACGTCGATCGCCACGCAGAATGCCGCGAGTCGCTTGACCTGGCATTTTTGCGTACCAGCCGTCAGGTATACAGCGAGGTCCGCTGGGAGCCTTTCTCCTCAAACCGATTCGCCGTAAGCTGCGATCGTGTCTCGAAGATCCATAATCCTGGAGCCTATAACGACTTGCTGCAGTCTCACTGGCGCAACAGGGAGCTGATATACTCGGATTGCGGAACGCTCCTTTCCGTATTCCTCAAAAATCACCTGATGCCTTCACAGAGTAGGAACATCGTAAGCTTGATCATCGAGGAAGCCTGCTCATCTTATGACATGCATCCTGCCAGTGAATGGCTCTCTTCAGTGCAAGGTCTTAATCGTCTGAAGTCCCTGGATATACGATTCAATGGACTCCTGGAAAGACCGGACGACCTCGAGCTACTCTTCAAAAGCTTCATCCAGGATTTCAGACGCTCTTCGCTACTGAAGCAACAAGAGTGCTGTCGGTCAGTCCGCGTCAGTCTCGAATTGTACACCACTGCGGATTTTGTTTTCCCTCCCGCAACTCTTACGTCCGCTCAGTCACGCATCAAAGATCATGCCTCTATGTGGGTAAGACAGAAGTGTGGCGAAAAAGACGAATTGAGCGCGCGGCGGGAAAGGAAGTACGTGAGACGTAGATCTGCGCTCCGCCAGAAGCGAAACCTTCGTCCGCTTTGATTTTGGGGAGTTACGGTCGTTATGTGTCATAGCTGCATCGTTAGCAACCATGCTGAATGCCCAATCTCTGGGACCCTGACAGCAGCATGGCTCGAGACAGGCTTGCAATTGACCGGTAAAGGACGGCTCATAAATCACAACGGAGAGCTACCTCAGGTGGCTCAGCTGGACCTCATTGTTACCTATCGCCTTAGTTGATGTATGCAGCAGGCTTGCTTGACTTCTACCGCTGCACCTCTATAAAACAGGACTTTAGAGCACTAGAGCTGCGGAAAACGCCATTGCACCACCTGCTGGTAGCGCCAGCCGACAGACACTTTTAATCATCAAGGTCCCCTCTGTCTGCAGTTTGATGACGCCTTCGTTGTGCCCTATCGCCTAGGAATGGCGCGGGAGGCCAAGGCTTGGTGATGACCCCTTCGAGACGTGCCATGACACAGCTAAGGTGCATGTCGCACAAACAAGCCTTTGCAGTCACTCCTCATATGATTGCAAGAAGGTATCGTACTCGAGCAACATGGACCGCTGTGTTGTGTGTTGAGCCTTTGCTATCGTTACGATGTCCATGCCAATTCTTGACAGCTTGAACATGCCCTTGACATGCCCTTGTCATTCGTCTAGCAGATAAAGACTGCAATATGTGTTCGCTTGTTTGGGGGACGGGCTGCAGCGTTTCTTACTCACCAAATTCCGCATGACCATGACTGATGACTCAAGCCTTCATCGCGAATGAGAGCGGGCAAAGATGCCACCACTAGGCAGCATAGAGGCAAGGAGGAAATCGTACTGCGCGACTGATGTATTCCTCAAATTCGCGAATGGCTGCAACTCGCATGACCCAGCCCTGACTTTGTGAGATGCTTTCGAAGCAGTCTCGCATGTCCATGCGCGTGCGTGAAGTCTCATCACAGACTACGAAGGCATTAGCGCCATAGACGCCAGGATGTCACCTGTCAGCCTCGGGTAGGATGCGGGCCGGAAGAATCTTGGTGACCACTACCCGGCGCAGAGACCTGGTTGAGGCAATAATGCAGCTGCAGATGGCACCCTGGGGCGAGATGGAAGCGCCTTCGAAGCAAGGTTCGAGTGACGATATGCAAGCACGCACACGGGAGCCTTGGTGTCCAGGCAACCACCTGCGGCTGCACCATCGCGGTTGCCCATTTTGTTGGGTAGCATGTTGCGATCCATCGACACCCAAGGTTGCCTGCGAATCATCGCCTACAAGAAGACTTGTCGCACCCGCGCCCATTCCATCCCAATCAACGAATCACCCAGAGTTTCATTCCAGCGGGGCGTAGACCATCGCGCTTTGCCTTGCTGTTACGCGTGGCGAGCGAGTAGAAGCCATTGCCCCATTTACGGCAGGCGACGCCCCTGCGACCGAACTTTGCCACGCCGTTGTCGTCGGCATACAGCACGCAGACCAGGCCGCGCTTCGGCGAAGCAGGCATTCCTTTGCGCTCAAACATCCGGTGGTTTGCTGGCCTCACGCTTGCGACGAGGATGGGTAACACAGAGGTGTGCTCGGCGATTGATGTGAGGATGTGACAACCACTGATTTTGTTCGTGAGCCAGGCGAAATTGGCTAATTCGTCGCCACCCCTGAAGCTCTCACCGCGCTCACCATCCTTGAATATGGAATCACCACGTTCGCCAATCTCAAATCTGGAGTCACCTCACTCGCCATCTGCGAAGATGAAGTTACCACGCTTACCCTCTCCGCCGTCGCATCCAGACAACGATTATCTGAGGGGCGTCAGAGATGGACGCTACGTCAAGGCAGCCAAGTGCGACGAGATGCCCTCTATCCTTCCCTGCAAAAATAAGTTCACCGAGGTGTCAGACTGGCAAAAGCTCAAGGAGTTCGAGGAGCTAGAGGAAGGGGCAGGGAATCACGTGTGGCTATGCTTCTGGGACAGCTTGAAGAGAGCAATGCTCAGGATGGTCGGTACACTGCAAGGTAGTACTGCGCGGGTTGTCGTCATCACTTGCCCATACAAGAAATTGCGAGAGCTCCCATTGAACGCGCTCTTGCCGGTGACTTTCGTTGCCTTACCTGTCTGTAGGGACTTTGGTGGTAGGCGGATCCCTATGCGACCAAACTGTTCTCGGATGACGACTAACACGCATGTAGGATCCGGTGCCGGCTTCCAACTCTGCGAACTCGAAGCCCTCACAAACCAGTGCGGCGTCCCTGGCTACGCTCCCTTCCTCACGATCAACGATCTTCGAGAGATCGATTTCTCTTGGTCGCTCCGCCACATAGATCCGAATGACCTTGAGGAACTCTGGACTTGGGCTGTACAAGAATACTGGGTCGAGTTTGGGTATGACAAGGGCGGAGAGGCGAACAAGGGGGAAGCAAGCCCAGATTGCGAGGGCGAGACTCTGGTTAAGCGGAGGGTGATTGGGAAGCCGACTGTGGTTTGTCCCGACTAGGGCTCGCGGGAGGAGGAGTTGTATAATCATGAGCAGAGACCGTGATAGGGAGCAGCAATCCTTCTGGTCACACTTTTGATATCTGCGAGGCGAAGGCTGTTATAATATTAGTGCTTCGATCATATCTCTTTTGACAAAATCATCTCTTTCCTGGACAGAATAGGTGCAAAGCATGTTGATGTCGATCAGATAGACATCTTGAAGACTCAATCATCTGTCCATTCGATGGCCACAAATGGTGTGGTCGATTTCTGGTAGTGTCGGACTGCTAGCCGTGTATTTGTTTTGCTTGCCTTCGCCTCCATCAGACGTAACCATCATCTCGTATGGCATCACCTCTGCAGCTTTACAGGGTTTTCGCAGCAGTATGACGGATGATAATCTTCCACAAGCAAGGCGGACCACATTTTCCATAGAGTAAATTCCCAGATCTTTGTTGCGGCTGTACTGCTCGAGCGATCGTCCTATCGCAGGCGTTTCCTCTGGGTGCAGGAACTGATTTATCGAGTGAGAAGAGATCATACTGGAAGTTATTCTCGAAGCCAATTCTGTTAGAATAGCATACAAGAAGCGAGCCAACTCTACTTGTGATACGTACTTAACGTGGTGTTTGCCCGTCCCTGATAGTGGCAGTGCAATGACTGGTGAGCTTTTGGAAGTTATTCGAGAGACGAACGCTCGACCGAGATCGTCGCTGGCCCAAACGTCGATGAGTAATTCACACTTAGACTGTTAGCGTCTCCACCCCGATCTTATTAATCCAAACTCTGTGAACACACCATTGTTCAACTACTAACGTAACATCGTTTGCAGCCAATCATGTACCATCAAATTGTTCTGAGATCTTTCTCTGTCCTTAGCGTGACATGGGCGACTTGCCCCGCTGTCTGCGAAAGAGTGCTAGACAGACGAAATACATGATCTGCCGAAACATAATAGTGGCTTTTTCATACACAATGTGAGCTTGTACTGTAATGGAAGCTGGAATCGCGCTCGGCTTTACAGCATCATGTCTCACTGTTCGATGTGAAGGCCCATCACGCTGACAGCTTGATTCTTAGTGGTCAGCGATGATACACAGTACAATACCGCTGCATGAAGCTTGGGAGTTCGTAAGCTAACTAGCTCATTACTACGCTCGCGTCGATCAGATCTGAGATCTTTTCCTAGCAGGACATATCAGCCAACTTAGGCGAGTGTCGTGTTAATGATGCTCACTTACCTCAGCATACGCTCATAAACACAGTCGACGCAGGATACGACTACTCGCTGTTGCTGCTGATAGTCTGATAGATCATGACGAATGCGGACAGCAGGAAAGACAGACCCAATCTCCAACCTCTGACTTATCACGACAAAGAGCTCAAGAGCATGATCGAGAATCGAGTTTTCGCTGACCATATGGGCCTCCACGAGATCCTCGGGGTGCTGATCGACGCGGTCACGGCGAGAGGCAAAGACTATAACCTGTGCTGTGAAGCATCGTACACCTTGAGTGCAGGCCCTATCACGCTTGCCAAAGGGATTTCCAAACTTCTCGTGTGGTGGAACGATGTAAGGGTTTGCCACCTCTGCACCCTCTGCCGTTACCACACGCTTTCGGAAGACTCCGACTGCAGAGTCCTCAGCTCGAGGTCCATCAAACATCTATCAAAGCTGAGGGAGTATAGCGACATCGAGGCTTGGCTCACGGAGCTGATTACAAGGAATCAGCACTTCATATTCAGGGTCATCTTTTCATGGACACATACGAAACGGTTGGCCTTGTGAATTGGACCGGTCATTTCTTCCGCTAAAATCCCCTTTTCGCTCGTCTTTAGTAGATGATTATAGCTAGTGGAACACAGCATTCTGTTGAAGATTGTCGGACAAGAGTAGCAAGAGCACCACAGACCTACTGGAGATGCATAATAACGAATTGCCCAGTATTCGATATATACAGCACAATCAATCTTCTCATACCCACACATATAAGCTTCGAACACAGACGTTCGGAAAGTCTGAGAAAGCTTGTCGCAATGTCCTCCAACTCTCATCTTATGCTCCAGCAAAGGCATGCGAGTGATTTGCGCCGTCGCAAATGCTACGATGATTTGAGGTGACATTATATGAAGCCTAACCTTGAGACCGGCAAATAAAATTGATGTCCTGAAGTCCACAGACTTTGTTATATCATTTGAAGTCTTCACGTTATACCCCAGATGAAGTTAGTTGATCATGTCATTAACTGCACTTGCAGAGCGGTCTGAACCTCCTGCGACCTGAGCATGAATTTCCATCACTGTTCATAGATCTGCTTGATGTAAAGTAGTCTAAGTCACTACGGTGAAGACTCGTCGGCTAGGCATTCTCCTTCTGAGTCGTCAAACAATCACTTCGGCATCATCACGAGCTTCCGGGGCGTGGCGTTGCGTTCGTCGTCTTGAGCTGTCAGCTGCGACGTTCAGCAAGATTGAGAAGCACGATCTTGCTTTTGGCTGCTAGCTGTTCCAAGCACTTTGTTACTATATTGTGTTGTACTGTGAATAGTTTAGTGCAATCGATAATGGTCTGCCACCGTCATGTGTCATTCATTCACCTGGTGCCGCAAGCTGCGTATAGACTCGATGAATCATCCAGTGTATACTGTACTAAATCGGGTCTGCCTTTCATAATATGCCATACATCAATCGTTATACATGCTCTACGTTTGATTGTGTTTTTGGTCGGCGGCCGTGTCAGAATTGCTTCTCCTTGCCCGTTGTGTCTACAGCAGCGCGAGTGGCTATTGATTTAGCATCGCACAACGTCGCATACTGTGAACTCTATGTTAGACGGGATTTTGCCTGTCATCGCGAGCTATGTCTGGCATCACACCGTTATTGCATGCCGTATCTGGTCAGATATGTCATCCCGAGCTGAACGGGTGTGCCATCGCGGAAGTGCCGCGAATTATCGGAGGCCATCTGTAACATGACCTCTCGACATGAAAACGCCGCGTGTCATCGAAAGATACGATACTGCCACTCCTCGTCACAAGCTACATCTGCTTAGTCCACTTGCCAATCTAAGCTATCATTGGTATCACTCGTAAGCACTACGTAAATCGCGCTTTGTCAATGCTATTGTGTTAGTCCGTCATTGGAAGGTCTGACGACTTGACTAGCCGTGAACTTCCTGCACTCCAACATCGCTCTTGCTCCACCGTAGATCGATTACTCCTTTTGCGGTTCTGTACGGTGTTACTATACGATAATGCGTTGCGGCTTCAGTCAGCATGATTCTCTCTGACTTGCGCATTCGCCTTCCAAGCTGTGATTTGTTCTTGGATTGCGCGATTAAGTCGTAGTTCGGATTTTTCGAGAGGTGCTCTTGTGACTGGGCATGTGCCATATTCATCGATACATCTCTCGATGACTTTGCGGTCAAATGTGTGGCCACTTGGGGTAATGACGGCATCGTGAATGAGATCGTGTGAGACGATGTGATCGATCAAATGTTCTGGAGGGCCCACATGGCGCTCATCTTTGGTGATATTCGCAGCAGCTCGACCAGGGATAGCCAGCGGCTGAGGCAAAGAAGCTGGTAGGGTGAGGGGTTGAGTGCCTGAGATGCTTGATGCGGCTTGTGCGACAGACTATATCATATGTCAGCAAGGTCTCCAGCGGAAGCCACGCACATACAACAATACGATCGAAGCAAGATCTCTTACCTCATCAAATCTTGGTGGCGATATATCTTGCGGTGGCTTTTCGATTACTCGTGCGTTTGTGAGATTTACGCCTCGCGGTATGATTCCAGCTTGCTCTGCTGCGCTGAAAAGCCCTGCGCGCAGAATATGCGCGATTTCGTCTTTGTCTGTCGTGGCAAGTTGTGGTTTGTGTGATTTCGACCTTCGAGCCTGAGATGTGTGTCAATGAATGGTCAACAAGAACATAAATAGTGAAGCCGGTGCTGTACCTCTTCGGAAACTTCAATACCATTTGAACGTTTGCGCTTTTTCGGGCCCTCTGCGTCACTGCTTATCGGATGCTCGAGGGTGACTCTGGATGGAGTGAAAACAGTCTTACGACCCATGATGAAGCGAGAGAATTGTCGGTAGTCTTGTAAAAGGGATGGCCACCATTCGGAACGACCACTTTATATACCCAACGATGCCATCCCATGCGACTTCTGCAGCGCCACTCAATGCACCTACTATTGGAAAAGCTGCATCACGCTACGCTGCGCACGTCATCTTACCACAAGGTTTCGCCGCCTAGTGTTCAGTCTAGGTTAGACCGGTCCGAACGCTTTAGGAAATTGGCCAACAGGGATCCGACCGCACAGCCTTGGTCAGTCTTGTTGCATGACCCTTTATCTCTAGCCCTTCCCTGATTGAGTCTAGGTCGCCGTGATAGAGCTGCATGTGGCATCAGCTATGTTTGTGATACGAGACGAAATTGTCCACCGCGTTCAAATAAAGCGAGAGACTCGTCAACATCGACCCACCCAGACAGTACTGACGGCTCGCTTCCCGGACTGAGGAAGCCACGGCATCTCAGCCGTGCTTCCTCTGAATGGTCGGTTCCTGCGAGTGGTTCCTGGGACTTGCAGTTGGCGCGTCAAAGGCAGCTCACGAGGCAACCAAAAGGCGACTCCAGGATGGCTTAGCTGGACCTCATCGTTGCCTATCACCTTAGTTTATCTATAGAGCAAGGATGCTTGTCTGAAGCAGCGGCGCCGACACAGGCTGAACGTTTCATAACCACAGTCAATTACGTTCATATGAAACAGGATTCTTCCCGTTGCGTCCCTATCACACAGAAGTTTGGAGCACTAGAGCCGTGGGAAACGTCATTGCAGCACCTGCTTGTAGCACCAGTCGGTGGACGCTTTTTGTCATCAAGGTCTCGGTTGCTTGTAATCTAATGACGACTTCGCTGCCCCCTATCGCCTAGAAACGGCGTGGTACACCATCGCTTGGTGATGACCCCTGGAAGACGTGGCACCATCCGGGTTAGGTGCATGTTACCGACGTGCCGGCTTGTTTGAAGACAAGGCTGGAATACTTGTTAGGCATTAGATTCTGCACGACCAGGACTGGTGGCCCAATCCTGCATCTTTGAATGCAGTCCTGCACCTAGTCTGCCAAAGTATCCATGCGCGTGGGTGAAGTCTCCACGTCTCAGCCTCGGATAGGATGCAGGTCCAAAGGGTCTCGGTTACTGATGTCCCGCACAGAGACTTGGTTGAGGCAATAATGCAGCTACAGGTGACATCTCGGGGTGAGATTGGAGTGCCTTCGAAACAAGGTTCGAGTACTCTTTGCATGGGCGCTTCAATGGACAAGACTGCGATTGTTCTTCATCCTCACCAATTTCGTTTCGAGGCGTCTCATTACACCTGGTCCTTGCTTCTGCTGAGCGCATACTCCCGGCTTGCCTGCTCGAAACAACTTCCAGGGCATTGTGCTCAGTTGCGGTTAGTCTGATGTTGCTTCTCAATACGTCGTGACTTTTTAGAGACTGGCATCCCGTAGATGCACTTGCTCTTTGCAATGACACATATGCTTTCGAATAGATCACCTGCGTAGTGCATTTCCATCGCATCAGTCGCAGCCCCGTCCGACTCTTCTGACTCCGCTCGGGTGACGATATGCAGGCACGCGCACGGAAGCCTTGGTATTGAGGCAACCATCTGCGGCTTCGCCGCCACGATTGCCTTCTCTCTGGGCAGCCTATTGCGAACCACGGACATCAAAGGTTGCCTGCGAATCATCGTCTACAAGAAGAGTTGTCACACTCACGTCCACTCCATCGTCAATCAACCAAACACCCAGAGTCTCGTTCCGGCGGCGTATTGGTCATCTCTCCTTGGAATTCTCAAGCTATCCTTATCCGTATAAGTCCTCAACAGTCTCAGGCACACGGCGCCATGCACGACCACACGGTAGCGTCCGTACCACAGCTATCAAAATCCCCGAGGCCATCCGGCAGCTCATCACGAAACTCTGTGGGCACATTGACAACCCAGTCAAATTCGTCGCACCAGAGCTCATCATCAGCAATCCTTCACACATTTGCAAGCAGATCCCATATGCCGACGAATGACCAGCAACACAATCCTCGCAGTGATGGCTGCGGAGCTCACATCGGACCATGTTCGTGTGAGACTCACAGATCGCAGATCTCCAGCCCAGCAACAGCATCTACTCAAGTCAGCCCGCAGAGCCACGCCAAAGCCGACTGTACCACAATTTGGGTTTCTGTGAATGAAGATGTCACACCATCGCAAGAGCTGCATAGGATTTCCGAGGTCTGCATCAAGGAAGAAAAGTCAACAAATGCAGGCGGTAATCACCATGACTCTGCCGAGCCAGACTCTCAGGCATTCAACCGACAAGCCCTCAAAGCGCGTCGAGAAGACCGATGGCCAGGTTTCGCGTTGCAGCCCGAGTTCTCACCCATTTCTCAGGAACAACTTGCTGCTGAAGTTAGAGGTATATATGCTGGCTTGGTGATGGTGGAGGCCAAGTGCATGAACATCGACGCACAAAGAGCATCACAGCCCAACGACGAACTTAGTACTGAGCAGTGGCAAGCCCTTCTTGCGTTACATAGGACACTGCTATACGAGCACCATGATTTTCTCATGGCAACGCAACATCCTTCGGCTAACCCTGCCCTTCTCAGACTTGCAACAAGATATTCAGTGCCGGCACGCATGTGGAAGCACGGGATCCACGCGTTCTTGGAAGTCTTGCGACGTCGAAGACCACACTCGCAAGAGTGTATGCTGGCTTTCATCCATCTTGCTTACCAGATGATGTCGCTGCTTCTCGAGACGGTCCCTGGATTCACAGACACATGGGTCGAGTGTCTTGGTGATCTGGCACGGTACCGGATGGCCATCGAAGAAGACAGGGAGATCCATACTGTATGGGGAGGCGTGGCGGGGCGCTGGTATGTGAAGGCAGCTGACCGCCACCCACAAGTCGGGCGACTATACCACCATTCCGGCATTCTTGAGAGACCTTCTTTGCGCAAGCTCTATCTTTATGGGCGCGCGTTGACTTCTGTCTTTCCGTTCCTTGACGCGAAGGAGTCGTTAAGCACGTTGTGCACTCCCATTGTGGAAGATAACAATGCCCTTCGTAAGGGCAGTAAATCCCCGGATGCTCTAGTAATTTGCCTCCATGCGAGGAGCTTCCTTTCACAAAATACTGAGCTCGTGGGCCAAGCTTGTAGCGCTGCATTGACATCGCTCGAAGCTCAATCTGAAGATAGCATAGGTTCATTTGGCGTTCCTTTGGCGGTGACGAATATCTCAGCTCTTCTCGGCTTCGGATCACCAAACAATGTATACCGTCATTGGTTTGACATTGCACTTAACCGAGATACTCTGAACTCGAAGCTTCCACGAGGCCATTCTGCTGATTTGCCTTCTGCCAGCAGCTTCACTGCTCTCGGAATCGACGAGCTCCAGCATCCAGCAGAGATCATCTTGGACTTCTGCTATCACTCTTTTAACAGCATCATACGACGGACGCCACGCAGAAAGAATCTCCCCACTCTACTTCCCTATGTTCATGTTATGTTAGTATTCATCAAAAGTCTCCATTCGTTACGTTCTCGGCTTTCTTCTGACGACAACGCGACCGACACTCTCAACGACATTCTTTCGCCTGATCGCCTGGACTGGTCAGCACTTGCAAGCTTCCTCAACCACATCGCGAAGTTCTTCCCCATCTCGTTTCGCACCGAGTCCTTCGCGAGCGGCGAAACCTTCCCGGCTGACGGTAATCCGCTGCTTGAGGACTACATGATACGTGGACTGGTGTGGGCACAGTGGTACTTTTCGCCTGACTGGTTCAAAAACATCGAAGAGGACGACGGATCGCGCAGCCTGGAAGATGAGAGCAAGAAACAGCGCCGCGCGGCGAGAGTGCAGTACCTTGGCATGGTCCTGGCTGCAGAGTCCAACCACCTCCGCTACGATCGTGTGATGAGGCAATTCTCCACCACCGTGTCGCTGGAGGTTGATGAACTCGAGTCTACCACATCGTCTCTGCCGTCGATGTCTCCCCGCAGCGGTGGCGACGCTTCGATCGAAAGCGACTACGTGATGGTCTCGGGGTTTTCGCCGAAGCGATCACCGTCCACATACGCGCAGGAGGCGGGCTCTTTGCATGGATTGGGCTCCAAGCGAGACAACAGGCAGCAGATGTCGGTGTTGAAGATGAGGAATCAATCACATATGGAGTCCTGTGTCGACATTGTCGATGCGGATGAGATGGGCGGGTTTTAATCTTGTCTTGTTTATCGCAAAGACCCGAGTGTCATGTTTGGTCGGTGTAATAGTATAGCGTATGGGTATACTGATCACTGGTGCTACTGAAACCCCGAATGGGCGTGTCGCGAGTCAGCAACATACTACGGAACACTGCTAGGTAGATGCGTATCAAGGTTCACTTCCCAATATATGCTATTGTGATTTTCTCCCGCTCATCTTGACAGACAAACATATCTCTTCCTGTCAAGCACTACGTCGGGATACAGCCAACGTATCTCGATAGCGTTCTATCCGTTTCAGATTACAGATGAGGACATGGGTTTTCATGTGCTCACGTACCAGATGCGATCTATTGGCTGTGAAGCGACACGTAGTGTCATACAGAATCTCGCTCGTCGTATGGTGGCCGCAAGGTGGCATTCGTCAAGTCGCGTGTGGAGAATCCGGCAGCGGTTACTTCGTTCCAGCAGCCAACATTTTGTCAAGCACACAGTTAATCCAATACTGTGGAATTACGGCTTTAACAATTTAATTCTGCTAGTGCAATGTTATATTCTAGAATGCAGTTCATAGACAGCTAAGAGGTAAAAACTTGTCAAGTGATGTAGAATCAGCGCTGGTGATTATTGTCGCAATAAAATACTGCAATGCGTCATCTGAAGGTCCGCTTCTGCATAGAGTTCGGCAACCCCTTCATTGGATAGCTCACCTGAAATCTCCCTTCGGAATAGTAGGCGTGCTGCATTTGGAATAGTGATACAACGCCTCCTCAATACCTCGCGAAAACGTGATTCAAAGCTAGGTCCCGCTTTACATCCTTTTCCCATTGGGTAAGAGAACTGCTCCAGAGATTGTGTCACAGCCTTGAGGTATGTAATGTTGACGACGCTTGAGTCCTGACTAGTCAGAGGTTTGACCGGCCGGTCGTGAATGCCGACAGCGATGTGAGCCGCTAGCTTCCACATATATTGCATCCGTTCTCCATGCTTACACATCTGTCGATGGTTTGCCATGGATAAGAAGAGCTCAAATCCTCCACTCCCCCCAGGTGAAAGTTGAAAATGGAGGTCTGGCAAGTCCGTGGTGGAATCAATGACTGAGAAGGTAAAATTCTGTCCACTCGCAGCAGAGATCCGAGCCAGATGCTCACGTACCCAGGTGTTGGGATCTCTTCCAGCCAAGCTGACGTCGCTTCCAAATGTTGTGGCCTTGTGCTTTGGATCTTTGCATTTCCGAGCTCGGTACAGTACGGATTAATATTGAAGTGTCGAACATCGGGCGAGGCCAGTGGCATGGCGACACAAGATTGCGACGCTTATTGTCGGAAGGAACCATCTTATAAATCTCCAGTCGGATTCCTGGAGGCAGTACTCCCAAGTCTCCCAAACCGTTACCATCACTCATGGACATGGTGGCCCGGGGAGTCTGACAGTAAGCGGACGCAGTTTGGCTGTCTCTATCCCCACCAGCGCTGACGGAAGTAGCGCTGTACTCGTCTCTTCAACTGTCGAGTGGCTTGTCTGTCTTGTACTTAAGGTCGGCACCGGCGCACCGCTTCAAATCTTTCGTGGTGGACACCCCCCCAAGTTCGTAGGCGGTGGCTTGCGTGTTGTGGGCATGAAAATGTTGACGACCGACGGGAGTTCCTGTCGTACGATACGGATCTCGCTTAGTTGTGATATGATAAGTTTCGGGCTCGCAGTCGTGGCACCTCTACGAAGGTCTCTTCCTCTGATGTGCTTCTGCGAGCTCAGTTGAGCAAGGTTTGTTCAGAGTGAGCGGGCTCGAATCAGTAAGGTGAGGTAAGTTACCAAAAGGCTTTGGCGACAATGTGGGTGCGACAGACTGGAGAGCAATGACGGAAAAGACAGAAAAGCCCAATAGACAGGCAGACAGTTTGTAAGGGAGGACAATGGAGGTAATAGAGCGATTCTCACTTCAGCGTCGGCCTCTTAATATGGATGCAACATGCAGACCTGGGTGAGGCCCTGGCCGATGCTATCATGTCCTGCGCGTGGCTACATTGGCGAGTTACAACCCACGGCGCAGCTCTAGTGGAGACGCCAGGCTCCCCTGCCTGGGTGCAGGCTTCCATGCATGCTCTAGGCAGACAGACGGACTTCGATCCCTGCAAAGTACGCTGAGGTAACGGATACGATCATCGTTCGGTCTGCCTTCATCAACGACGTCACCCTGTATAGAGCACGGCGTGCACAACAGATCAAGACCTCTGTCCTCGCGTCACCAAGATTATCAAAGCAACCGCTCCAAACACGTTTGCACAACATACGAATCATCGATGAGCTTGAGCGCCAGGCTTCTCAATCGCTCCTTTTGAGGAGGTAACCAAAGTATGGATATAGCATCAAGTACTGTCCCCGGCTTCCTTTCGCGTTCGTATCTGGATCCTGCCCAGCTCATGCACGCGAGGCCCACCCGAGAGCGCTAGACGTGAACCGACCTTCCAATCGTGGGCACCTGCAACAACGACGCCAAAGCTCGTACATAAGATTCAGTTTCAGCGCGTCATGTCTCATCGTAGGGCTTCGCCTGTGTCGGACGCGACGGCTGGACTCCACAACAGAGCAAGCGCTTCATGTAGCATGACACGGCTACTTGGCGGGGACTGCGAATTATTTAGTGGCTGCTTCCTCTTTTTTTTTTTTTTTGAGTCACTTGTCACAGCATTCTGATTTTCCCCGAAAGACCACTGGACTACGGTCATTTGCGCGAAGCTGCTCTTCCTCAATGCCACCAACCTCTTTGATCATGCAGACGATACACGATAGTCGTTTTGAATTTTGCACCACTACGAGAACGTCCGAAGCACCGTTACCAATGATTGTCCATCATAATCGCAACCGAGGCCAAACGATCTACTTAAGGATCGCGTATGATGCGAACAACGGCGGCGGCTTGACATTCGCTCATGGCACTCCAAGGGCTTATCATCTTGACGAAGTGATGGTGACAAAAGTGGAATATAATGACCGGCGCGAACTTGTCTTTTGCACAAGCCAATGTCTCTCTCGCGCTACGATCGAGATGCTTACTGAGAAGAGCGCGTCCTACAGCTCGCCCAGAGGTGACGGAAGTGTCATTCTCTGCAGTGATGTGCCTATTGACAGTGGCATGCTGATGGACTTTGTCGATCGACATAACAAGAATGGAGTCACCCCTTACCTGCCAAATTCTTCTCGTCGTGAGCAGACCAGGAAATCACCAAACTACGTTGCTGATGCGCCGTCCAGCGCATGCCAAGGTGAATGCTTCCATGCGCTAGAGGAGGCAGACCACCGCAATTGGGATCTCAGCCAAAAGCTTGAGCAGGCACTTCACCGCAACCGGGAGCTCAGACAAAAGCTTGAGTTCTACGAGCCTTTAGCTGCTGACACACAGTCGAAGGGCGAGGCGTTGAGTATTCCAGCGGTTAACGTCACATATCAGACTCCTTTAGATGGAACTGAAGCTCGAGCTCCTCTCCTGCCCGACTACAAGTCTCGCAAGCAGGCGAAGACGCAATCAATGGATGTTTACAGCAAATGTAAGAGGGATGAGGCGTCTGGCAAGGCAGATGAGCGTGCAGTCTCCGCGACATCCGCTGCACAGACTCAAGAACGTGCAGGGTCCGTTAGCACTGGCAAGAAGAACTTGCATGGAACGTTGACTCCGGCCACCGCGCTATCAAATTCTCCGAACTTCGACGTCAACTTGCCCGCTGCAGCACTCACGTCTGTACGAAGCAGAGCGAGTGGTGCCCAGTTGAGACACCTCTTTGTAAAACTTCCAATCCGCATCGAGTACAATGTACATGGCGGGCCCCGACTCTCCTTGCAAAGAGGTAGGAGATGTCTCCCGCGGAAGGACTACCGTGAATTCGACTCAGA
This sequence comes from Cladosporium oxysporum, assembly GCA_035771495.1. Taxonomy (NCBI): domain Eukaryota; kingdom Fungi; phylum Ascomycota; class Dothideomycetes; order Cladosporiales; family Cladosporiaceae; genus Cladosporium; species Cladosporium oxysporum. The sequence goes on along the minus strand of JAWNKS010000018.1, from coordinate 337,948 downwards.
CGAGGAGGAGCCAAAGCGAATGAAGCAGGAGAAATTCGGCGATGACTGTTCACGAATTATAAACACGGACTCGGGGACCCCGTAAATCAGACTAGGCTTTGGGAGGTGGGCGCATGACGGCTTGACATGGCAACATGGCCTCCCGCCTTCCCAGGGACATTCTTCGACACAGACCACAGAAGATGAGGTTCTTGAAACCATGAACAAGAAGCTCAAGAAACTTGTACGGCAGTTTCACCCAAACCTCACAAATCAGCAGACTATCGACAAACATGCCGATTATCTTCACGAGCAAGTAAATGATATGTTCGAGATTTCCGGACCTACCTTATGGCAAGGCACACGGCCCCAACGACCATGGTACATTCACTCAAGTTGCTCGCTGGATTTCGGGAAAGAGTCTGACCGCGATGTGTATGTAATCTTGTCGCAAAAGGCACAGCAACGACTAATCATTGTAGCCTTAGGAAACTGTTTCACGACTTTGTACACCAAACGATCAACGTATCTACCTGGAATATGCAACACTTACTAGGCCCAGTCTCAGCGAATGTTACGCGTTCTAAAAGAGCACCGAAGCGCAAGAGGGAACCCTCGTTTGGCGCCGACGCGCCAAGCTCGAAACGCCGTGATCGCGACAACCAGTCTGCTTCATATCACGATGTCATACATGTCTCCGAGCGGCAACACTTACTCAAACCTCTCCCGAATCCAGCACTGCTGGCTTCACGCAAAGGGCGAAGTGCGACAAAACGCCCAACGGTTTATAAAGACGTACATAAATCTGTAGAGACCGGCTCTAGCCTGGGATCGCGGTGTGCGAAGCGTGCGAGCGGCCAAGTCGCGTGATTCGCAGCGGCGCGCTGTCATCAGGCTATAGCGGCGGGCGCCAAGTGGCGAGAATCGAATGTTCCATTATGACTGAGGTATCATGATGTTTTACGTATACGATGCTGGTGGTATATGATCGAACAAGGCGTAAAGGCCCGCGATGTTAGGCTTAGCAAACAGCGCCGAACAAGCTCGAATATAATGCTGTTGATCAATTCGACTCAGAGCGTCAAGGCTTTGGCGGACAGAGGTGCTGCAGTAGCATAACATAAAGCTTTGTGTTGCTCGTTAGCTTTTGGAGCAAAGACTCACTTGCCGAGATTTTGTCTGCAACTATCATGGAGCATGTGATGGTGCAAGTTGCCGATTTGCTCTACCTGCATTAGGTATATCCCTACTCGTTCTCTTAGCTGACACTATGACGTCCGCTCACTACGTCGGTTCAATGCAAAGTACAAGTGTAAGTTAGACTATACTTTGGAGCATGCGAGACTGCATCAACGACAGACTGCCGTCGGACATTTGGTGTGAAGCACCTTGGTGTGCAGAAGCCAGTCTCGCAGGTTCCTCAGGTCATCATGATTCATGTGCTCGATCTCTAGCTCATCAAGAGACTCGAATCTCTGGGTAAACTTATTCATCCAATGTCCGCGGTCCCTCTCCGGGTGCCATGGGTCTACAAGTCCTTCTTCTTCTTCTGTCCTGAATCTAACAGGAATGGCAGCACCGCCAAAGGCACTGTCCAAACCGCTCACTTTCAAGATTTTGACTGCTTTTGGAATTCGATACAGACTTAGCTGGTCCGACGAACCTTTGGGCCAAGTAATTGTACATTCACTGGTACGTACGTTCTCGAGCTCATGCTCAAGAGCTCTTCTGGTATCGGCATCGGCACGGAAATTTAGATCCGAACGCAGTGTCGTGAATAATGATGTGTGTCGTTTCCTTCTCTACAGAGCATGACACCAGCTCGGGTCTGTTGTACTTCGGTAGAGAGATGACTCCAAAATGAGGGTCCCGGATGAGCTTTCCAGCTTTCGTGATCTCGCTCAATTGGTTCATATCGATATTCGGTATCTCGTCTCCCTCACACAAGTAGATACCATTCCGAGTTTCATCGTGGAGCGATTCTGGTCTCTTGTGGTTGCCTTTTATCTCGCGAACCTTGGCACGCCTTTCAGAACGGATACCTCCAACGATCAAGTAGACCCCAACAACACCCCAGCCTTTTATGTCATTGATCAGCTCGTGAGCATGAATCATCTTTTGAAGCTCTTGAGGTAATTCTTGGATATCTTTTTCCTTAAGGTGTCGGGACGCCTGTCTGCAACAAAGATCGAGCAAGCTAGGGATTTCCAGGTAGTTCGCCGCCTGATTCTTGGTCATTTGCTATGCATCATTAAGCATATCTCAGACTTACCTCCGTGATGTCAGCGAGCAAACCACGGTATCGTCTCATGAAATCCAGGTCCCATTGCTCTGTTTTCGTAAAATGACCTTGAAACGATGATCTTGATTGCTTATCCTCGCTATGATGTTCACTCCACCTTTTGATGGCGTGGAGAACTTTCGTGGAAAGCTAGACGACTTAGTATTTGTGACAAGACGAAACAATGCAAGTAGCATAGTTACATGAGATTCGATAGCTTCCTCATATTCCCTCGGGGAGAAGAGGCTCGTATCGTACAAAGCAGATTGTTGCTGAAATTGGTCTCCTGAGATAGCATATGAGCGGAGTTGGATCGTAGAGTGAGTGCAATGTCCTACTTACCGAACTCCACCACATCGCCGTCTCCACTTTGAAATAGAATGCGCATCGCAAGCTTCCAAGTGCGAATCTCGTTTTCAAAAGCATAGGTGAGGCCATTAAGCATTTTATAGAGGAGCAGAATTGGCTGCAATGATTGAGTTTGGGTTAGCCGATGACTAATGACACCAGTACTTGCTTATAGCGAATATAGAGACATGATGAACTGTGATTACACTATGAATTACTTTGGGGTACTCAGATGACGGAGATGGACATAGCCAAATACTCACGAACGAAGACATCCCGCGCAATTTCCAAAATGAGCTCTACTTCAGTTTACCACACGTAGGTCGGAGGGTGTGGCGCCCCCGAAAGATTCTTTGACCGAACATTATATTCTGACCGATCTTGTGAGCTCATGTGTATGAGCCATAGTATCCATATCATCGTTGCTTATGCGGAGAGCTCGATTCAGTGTGACACGGTGAAAGGTCGAAACCGCTCTCCATATCCAGAACCGCCACATACTAGTGCAATTACCGCAGAGTCCGTCTACGTATTGAGCGGACACACTTGTACAGTATTAATGCATTACGAGTGGAGAGTTGGTCTATATGGAATATATGGAATAAAGCTCCTTGAGGGGTAAATGGCCAGGTGTCCTAAGTACTGCTCGGAACGTTGAACATCATAACCTCGCTGTCATGATAGCGAATATGCTGACATCACCCTTGTCATTTCGAGACCAGAAAACAGAAAGTCAGCATCATCTCAGCATTCTCGTGCCACATTCCTTGCTAAACACCTTGCATTGTCATAGTTCGGACTTCGAGTACAAACTTTTAAAACTTGCCAAGATACGCCCAAAAAAATCCAGTGAGCTCTCCAAGAGTCAGACCGACGTGTACACTAAAAGACGTGAGCATATGACGTACTGCTGTAACGCTTAGCTCCCCAAGCTGCTTCTTACAAGTCCATAAGCTGAGCGTATGTCTAAGCAGGATGACATTCTGTGACCTCGGGGCCAAAAATGGCCATACATGTTGGTAATCAGCACATGCTACGGCGTCGACTTGAAAATCAGTCGTCCTTGAGAAACTTTCCTACCAATTCCAAACACAACTCCGTTACTGTACTGTACTCACAAGTCTGTGTTCAAAAAATGTGAGAGGTGGTGCGTGATAATCTTCGTTCAATGCATGCGTACGACTTAGATGATATAGTCTAAATCCTTTCGAGACCGAACTTCGCCAATTGCCTGTTATGTTGGTCTCTGAGCTGCGCGGCTTGTTGCTTCAGCAGCGACAGATTGCGCAATCGTTCTCGGGCTGTGTTCAAATTGGTAGATGCGACCTCATGGTTCACAAAAGCTGCACTGAGCGCCTCTGATGCCTCTTCGACTGTCCGTCTACACTCCCGCTCGATGCTCTCTGTACGAACAAATTCCAGTTCGCATTCCTCCAGATCAGGCAGCGTAACCTCTTCATCCTGAACACGTTGTTGTGCCGCGTGGTACTCCTCCTTCATCTGGCTTAGTTTCTCTATTATGCCAGCCGATTGCAGGTTTCCGCAAGAAGCCGCAAAGTGTGCCGCACTTGTTTGACCCATATCAAAATACATGCTTCCGGCATTTACAGGACTTCCAGGGTCAAAGTCCTGCACCCGCAGCAAAGATTCGATCGGCGGGAGTTGCAATGGAGACCAAGACTCAGATCTCAGATCCGACAAGTATTCGAAACGAGGCGCACTCGAGGCGTGCTCATCTTCTGACGACGCACCTCCATGGCTTGTCTCTGCAGCTCTGTCCCTTATCGAAGGTGTTTCGCGGGGCGGCTGTGCGATTGCTCCCGTCGTCATGTCCTGCTTGACGTAGGTACAAGCGGTTTGACGTTTTACACATCGGTCACACGAAGGCTTTACCTCGTCGCAAGACACTTTCGCTTTGCGACACTCCATACATTTAAGAATCGGCCGTCCTCGTCTTGTAGGTCGTTTCCTGGTCGTACCAGATCTTTGCGATGTCGTTCGAGGCATATGAAACCCTTTGAGAGAGTTTAATCTTGTGTGGCAATAGGCGGTAATCTCAGAGGATATATTGGTGGTAGAGACTCGACTTATGCTCTATGTCGAGAGGTTTTCAAGGCTTGAATGCGAAAGACCATTGAGAATAAATAGATGTCAGTATGTTGGCTGAACTAGGGTGATACTCTTGCTTTAATGTGTTTTCCGACACACCATTAACGTGACCTTTGCACCCACATCTCGATCTCTCAGCTTTGACGCTACTACAAGGTTGTAATGCGTCGAGCAAGCCATCTAATTTCCGTCTATCTGACGCCACGTTTTGCTCGCCTAACGATCTCCTGCCATACCCTCTGCCTCAAAACGAATGCCCTTCTGAGTGCGATTGACCTATCTTTGCGCTTTGCCTCTTAGAGGCAACTACTGTTGATCTATTGTGGGCCCCACACTCGGCCTCGCTTGTCTCGGCCGAGACTTCAGGACAACCCATCAATATTCCGAGAAGCTTAGCGACCCGGCCGCTCACATATTGCATCTTCGGTAGGACGCAATGAGTAGCAAGTTTCGCTACGAGCTTCATAGACGGGCGGAGAATCTTGCTATCCATCACATAGCCAGACAAGCAAAGTGTCACGTCAAGGCTTCGAACATTGGATCATTCGTGTGACTGTGTCCTGTATTTCGGCATGCTTTTCTTTGGCGCACTTCTTGCCCTCGTGACGAAGTCTTGGAGATCCTAGGGCGAAGCAGAAAATGTCGCATGAAAACGTGCGCGTCGGCTCTCTGTCCTTGATGAGACGGGAATGACAATTTTCGCCGGATCCAGAATGTACTTCGATGCGAGAAGATGCCAGTCACCCGCTTTACAAGGGTCGAGTGATGCAATGGCCAATGACAGCAGTACAGTACAGTGGGACGAAACACTCTTGGATCAATTTTGATGATGCAGTCTTACCTTCGCCCAGGGAAGACCGCGATGTCTACAACACGTTCATCGGCAATTACCGCTGGTGAGAGTGAGAGACTGTTTTTCTATCTTGTACTGTGCACTTGAAATCATAGAGGGGGGTTTCGTACCATGACGTTGCAATCATGTTGGTGGTCACGAACATTCTACCGCAAGGATCTAGTTCGCGAGTTGTTCTACATGACTCCGAACATTTCCTAGCGGAGAATCCCGTGGCACCGAGCAGTGACCATTAGTGCATTTGAATACCTGTGGTGTGTATGCAATGCAGTCCTGCCAACTGTGGCAGTGTCGTGAGCTTCAAGTTCGAGGCCATTGATGTCACCCCAACCCTTACCCGACATCGAGGGAACCGAGGTTTAAAGGTTCCCGTCGAAAGTCCCTTGGGAAGCCATCAAGAAAAGATAATTGCTGCAGACACTTGAACAATCATGAGACGAATTTCTCGAGATTATGCCAGCCACCAGGAATCATTTCTCAATAGTTGGTCGATTGGATTACGTGGATAAGATTATACACGATACCACTTTTCGAGGTGAGTTCCTCAGCAGTCATGCCAATCGTGTATCGATGCTCCTCATCAGAAGCCTGAGCAGGAGTAAGTCCGCATACTTCGTCACAACTGAAGGCAAGGGACACGAAGACAAGAAGTCCATCTACAAGGGTGGAAGGCTTTTGGACTTGTAAGCGCCGTACACTCAGTCCCAACCTCCCTCCACGCTAGCAGGTACTTCCACTTTGCACACGCGTCGCTCCACGAAGACCTAATCATTTTATTCGTGGCGAGTCGCGAAAATTTCTCCAAAGCTTTGCGCTTCGATAGAATATGGTCACGCCTTCTATGATGCGTATGCCTGTCGTGCTACTGCTTGTCAAAGTTGGCGACTCCATGGTGCTGCTGCGCATGGCACTTGGGGGATGCGGTCCCACAAGCTATGAGCACTTCGCGCGTCGTCGAAACAGACATCGCTACATGCTCCACGATACACCGGCCGACCTGCAGCCAGCAAGAGCGGGCAATTTGCAGAGGTGGTAATCGTTCCTGCTGGTACTTCGAAGCGGACGAATTGACGGGCAACCCGACCGAAACAGCCGGTTTGGCTGGCGGCTGGCGGCCGGCCGGCTGGTCCTGAAAACTGGGCGCTACCAAGTACCGATCCATACTTTGCGAAGCCCTGCAAGATGCTTACTACTCGGTGCTTCTGCCGTCCATCTCACATTTTACGCTCTTCTCGATGCCGCAAGAAGTATGGTTTATGTTTGGAAAAATCACGGCTCGACGGATAGGCGTGAAGCAGGACGCAACAAACAGCTGACTGCGAGGTTGAGACTTCAAGGCTCACTTCACGGCTTGGGTGCTGCCCAATAAGGCTTAACCTGCGCCTTTATTACACTCTACTGATGCACAAATAGTTGGAGAAGATGATGTGATGGGTCGTACAAAAAGAAACCGCGCGACTATAGAGATGTTCATGGTAGAAGACGAAGCAACACTTGGCGCGAATTCTGGGCAGGAAGCCTTCACAGGTAGGGACTGAGTGTACTTGACGCAAGAGGCCCAGCCGGATTGACAAACACTGTGTCCAGACATGCGAAAGCTTATATTATATTGTGGTGCCTCATCCCTCATTTTTTGCTGACGCCATCGAACACCCGTGCTGTTTGCGGATGCCTGCCCCACTAGACTCATTGCTTATCGTCTCGAGGCCAAACGCCGACTAAGCTTCGTCGATACTGTATCTGCTTTACGTGCTCCAGTCTGCAAAGACAATTCGCCAACCGGACATCGGTGAGGTGGCTTGAGCATGTTGAAGCATAGGCTCGGCTCTGTGACACCGGCAGGGACGAGCCCACGTGCTCGTGGAAAATGTACACCCCGGCTCTTGTGTCAAATAGGGCTCTACACACCCATACAACGACAGGTAGTAGGGTTTATCAGCATGTCTTTAGGGTTGCAACGTCTCGGATTTCTGAGCCGGTGGATTGGCGTGATGGTAGACCACGCGATGGAGCTAGCGCATCGGCGTGCCCGAAATGATCCGATCTATCACGGATGAGCTTTCGGAGCAAGTGTCGCAGTATACTTCTATTGGTCAGGTCGAATAGATATCCTCATCGTTGATGACACCACGGATGGGATCCTGCGGTGCTCTGCCTGGTCCTCAAAGTCTTGTTCACAGTAGGTGTTTAGGTCGCTTGTGAAAAGGCCCAATACTCTTTTCTCCAAAACCACTTGGGTCTTTGCCCCATTGTGCAGGGCAGATTAAGCGGAACAGCCAATGCCTATCTTTCTTCCCGAGTGCTTTCAGACAGCAATCATAACATGCAAAGTGAGATCATCGCAGGCTTTTAACTTGCAGTATGCAAGCGTGAAGCACAAGGCCCACGTGTGAAAGGACTCCGCGTACCCCTGTAGCGTCAGGGTCAGGTGGGTGTTAGCGTTGCATCTGCAGGAGTATCGGCTGAAAGCATCAGTCAGAAGATTGCCGCGCTCTCGAGGTTTTGCGCTAAATTACTCGAGTCATGTAGCCATTGGTCTGGTTCGCGCCTGATATCATAGCGGCTGTCACAGGTCAAACGTGTACGACGAAAATCTTCAACGTCTTGTGGGACAGTCCGTGAGAAGCCACATCACGCTTCACGATGGTAAAACATCAACAGAAGCATGTCCTTTGAGAAGCTCTAGTGACGTACTTGTTGGGAAACTTCGTCGTCCCTCACGAAGCCTTTCACTCGCGGGGGCGGGCGCTCGAATTGTGATTTGCTAGCACTAAGCAGGGGTCACAATCAAGTTTGCCGCGGCGAAGGATTCCAGCCGCGTTCGTGCAGGAAGTCACGGTCATGTGAGGCTCCTTGCGGCGACGCTTTTGCGCATATCCCACCCGTGGCCGTGATAAACGACCTTCATGCTGTGAAGGTACCAAGAAAGGAATGAGCAGTCTGAGATATGGTTTTGCTTCGCTGTCATTATCATTGGAACAGCCATACGTGCTAGCTCATGATCACCTGTTTTGACAAACACGCTGTCCCTACAAAACGCGAAGGACCCGAAGATCACATCACGCCTTCACCAAAGTGCATTGTCAAAGACAGCGGCTCAAACGAGATAAGGTAGACTCCCGCAATGTGAGGCCCACTCAACGACCACATCCTCCGCACCGTCATATTGCGTCGCCTCCACCTCCAATCTGTAAGCGGTCAATGGATCCACCAATTACACGTCTGTGCACCAAGATCGCTACAATGACCAGGCTAGTTCGTTTGCGCACAATGCTTCGGCGGCGTGTCTTGTCCAACAAAGTGCTCGCGCGGTCTTTCCGAAGCCCTACAGATGGCGCTTTCCATTAAAGCCTTCGCTTGAGCCCGCGTCGAGAAATGTCAGTCTGGAGCAATCTTGTCCAGCATGTCTTTCGACGACTTTCCGCGCGATTTATTCGATTCAACCCTATTCCTCTGCCCTAATATACGACCAAACCTGTACCAAAGCCACCCTAGCCCCCATCTTCGCCCCCGACACGAGTCCAAAAGCAAAGCATTTTTCAGAACCAGTATAAGTGTGCCTTTTGTATCCAGTATCAGGGCGCCTCGCATACTCAGCATCAAGGCGCCTCATATACCCAGCATCAAGGCGCCTCATCTACCTAGCATCAAGGCGCCTTATATACCGAGCATCAAGGCGCCTCGTATACCCAGCATCAGAGCGCCCTCCATTCCTCATCGTGCCATCCCTGGAACGACCAGATATGTCTCACCAGGAGAACAACAGGACAATAACCAAACGACAAGCGCTTCGCGCAACGGTCGAGACGGATATCCGACCTCTAAAAATGGAGTCCTATTGCCAGTACACCACAACGGAAGCCCTATGGTCTTGGGAACCGCGCTCCAGGTGCGACAGGAGTCTGAATCTGTCAGTGGTTCAGAAGGTCACTGCGGGCGTGTGATCTGCTCTCGGGGCTGCTTGGCCGGAAATTCGAGCCAAGGATGCACCACAGACCTGCTGAGTAAGGCGTATACTATGTCTTTTCCAGATTGGCCTCTCGTTTCCAATACAAATGGATCGATGGGTCGGTCGGTTGATGACTCCACATTCAGAGGGACTACATCTGCTGCCATACCAGTTGCACATGTAGCGATGGCAGCTCCTGTCCCATCACCACTTGGATTCAGACAGGGTGCAAAGAGTCCTTCTGTTTCGTTCGGCTGCACGAGATCAAGCTTTGCAAGGGCGTCGACTATAGCCATTGGTGGTAAGTGAATCCCGAAAATTGCGGACGAGATCGTTCCATGACCTGACAGCCAAGATATGCCAGACCAAGCTGAAGACTACGAAATGCAGTCGACTTTGCCCAGCTCGTCTGTCGATACGTCGGCTGACCGGGAGTGGACCTTCGAGAACCTCACTCCCCATAATCCGCATCGGGCTATTTTACAGTCATCTCCATCATATGAGAAAGTTGTAAGAGTGGCAAGGCCGAAAGTTCAGCATCTTTCACCAAGTTTACGCGCGTGTCTCATGTGCCAGCTTCACAAAAGGAAGTGCGATTACGGCTACCCTGGACAGAACAGGGCCAACATAAAGCTGCATTCGAAGAATCTTCCTTGCACGCGTGAGTGTTTCGCAACACGTTTCAAGTCTTTCAAGTTACTGACAGAGAGACAAATCAGATTGCAAACAGATGGAAGAGAGGCAAAAGCCTGGTTATCCATCATCACTGTACTGTTTTTATCCGAAGCCTTGTGAGAAGGCAAACGACGGATGCGGTCGATGTGGGTTATTGCGCGAGCAGCTACTGGTGGGCAGACCGAGATCCATTTGGAAGGACGTAAAGAGGAAGTTTCGCGTGAAAGATCAGAGGTGGTGGAGGACGCATAGTCAGCATACAGATAGTCAGCGAGATACGCATTCCGGGAGCAATCCGATGCTACAGGCGATGTAGGCTACTATGAACGAGGCATTTTATCTGTGCAATGTGCCAACCGTTCGCTCCTGTCTCACCCATGAGTAAATCTCATCAAGCTGGCGATGTAGATTGACGGCCTGACAAGGCTAATGCACCAGATATAGTGGACCGCCTCGCCTTATCGCAGACAGAATTACAGATACCGCCAGTGGCTTGGCTTAGAAGCGTACCTGGATCGTCACAAAGATGCTGCCTCGTGGCCACAGCTCGCGCGCCCACAGTCCTGCGGTTTCAAATTTCTGCGCTAGTTCGTGTGGCTCCAGATGCTCATTTTGAGATACTTGTTAATCGTGCAAAAGCAAAAGACTGAGAAAGAGAAAAGCATTCATGGACTATGATGGCAGTGATGGCAGTGACGGCAGTGATGGCAGTGATGGCAGTGATGGCAGTGATGGCAGTGATGGCAGTGATGGCAGTGATGGCAGTGATGGCAGTGATGGCAGTGATGGCAGTGATGGCAGTGATGGCAGTGATGGCAGTGATGGCAGTGATGGCAGTGATGGCAGTGGTGGCAGCGATGGCAGTGATGGCAGTGATGGCAGTGATGGCAGTGATGGCAGTGGTGGAAGTGATTACAAGTCTTGATTTCTTTTACGCGGCATATTGGTGGTGAAAATGTGGGTACTCGAAGAGTCGTATGTTTTCTAATGTTACCGATACACCCGACTACGGGTATAGTATGCTTCTTCCATGCAATGGTTTGCCAGTCCCTGTAGCAGCATCAAATTGAACCTTTTTTCTTAAGCCTTTGGGTAGATATTCGTCTTGACGCTCGCAAGGGTCGCATTTTGCTCGCGATACGGCCATCTTCAACTGCTGAGATGCAGTTCTTCATATGCCATTCGATGTGTCGTCTATAATCTGAAATCTCCTCGTAACTCAAAGCCCTGCCAACCACCACACACGATATACACCTTCTTTCTCGTTGCATGTGATCGGTAAGAAGCTTGACGAAACGGCTGTGTCCGATTTTGTCGCGTCGAAGTGGAGGTACGTTGTAAGCGCTCTCGCTCCAGAAATTGCGCATCAACCGCAGGCTATCGTCGAACGGGCGTTTGAGTGCGGCTTCTACCGTGTCAACCAGGCGTGTCACAGCATAGGACTCGGTGGTCCCAGCAGCAATGTCCGAGGAGATCAGTGGCACTCTCGCAAGTGACACACCAGGACAACTCGCAGTCAGGAGGTAGCATGACTGAAGGGTGAAAGTCGAATGTGCTAGATCCTTAGGAAGCACGACAGTCTCCCCATCTCTCTGCGCAAACCAAACGGCGCCCTCAGCATTATGCAGACTGTGCGTGGTGTCTCCGTATGATGTACGCGAGCCGCTAAGAGAGAACTTGTGCGTGTGACCAGGAGGCCATACTATCCAGATTTTGGCAATTGACCTCTTGCCAGCTGGCCGCGCGTGCGACGCTATGCCTCGCACAGTGGAAATGACAAGGTCCTCATCGTGGTGAACAGGCACTTCAGAGCTCGCAGGTGTTATGTTCACTTCCGTCATGATGTTTTCGGAAGGCGTGTTGACACCGAGCTCTTGGAGAAAGAGATCTCTCGCTTCGAAATAAAGGTCGGTCCTAGAGGGCGGCAATGCAGCCTGTGGACTCAAGTTCAAAATCTTTATTGTGTGTGCGTCATCATGGTTCTGGAAAATTCTGCTCAGCCATAGCAATACGTCTTCTGTGCGCGGTGACGGGTTGTGTTTCCCGCCGATCCAAAATTCACCCTACAGAGATCAGTTCCTTGTCGAACACGCCAGTGGTCGCGTTACGTCCTACCAGATCCTTGGAAACCCTTTCAGCTTGAGCACAACCATAACCAACAGCGGCTGCCACTTGAACCACGACCTCCTCGAGGGAGGGCAGTGCTTGTCGCAGATCGTCATTGTCGAATATCTGTAGCTTGGGTTCTCCCGGCATGTCAAATGACGTTGTGCGATCTTCCAAAAGGCGATAATTCAGCAGACGGTTCAACACTTTGCGTTCTGCCGGCCATCGCTCCTGAGGTATATTGCAACTTTCCAGAACTTCACTGAGTGTGCTCCGAAATTCGAGGCTATTCTTGTGATGCCTCTCGTTATGCCGTTTATCATTACCATGCGTAACCACCTTATTACAGACTTGACACTTTTTGTTCAAATTGCCGACCATTGTGATTGCAAGTGCTTGACCTCTCAACAGTCCGTTTGCATTGCACGAAGGGACTTCGAGACGTGAGTGGCTTGGCGCGCCAAGAACACGGGACGCAGGATACTGACGCGCCAGCTCCACAGCATGGAACTATATACGGGTCACGAATGAGCACGCGTGCCGCAAATACCCACGACGACAACTTTACCCAAGGATATGGCGAGGATCAAGGAGACAGGCCAGCCGAGATATGCGGCGACAGGCAAGAAGCCAGGCAGGCCGAACAGCAAACCAGGAGGCGCCCGCGTCAAACGTTCTACCTTTACCAACATTTTACGCGAACCCGCAAGACCTGAGCCGACGCCGACCGTCAAGGCGCGAGAACGAACGAAAATTGTATTCGAAATGGGCGCATCGCACAGCGGGGCCATGCGAAAAAGGCCTGGGCAAGACCATTGGGAGCATGTCAAACTTGGAAGAGGGGTGGGTGCCAGCAGTATTGGCGGTGTGGACGTCGTCCCGACGATGACTGCCGTGAGGTCACAAAAAGGATCACAAGAAGGATCGGAGAACGTGCGGCACGGTATTTCTGCTGTAAATGCGCGCATTAGCGACAGCCGGTCGTGGCGCGTTTTCGAGTATCTCAAACATGCCTACATCGACAAAGCGCCTACCGACGAAGTTGAACAGAAACTTCAAGAACAGCGCCGTATTGCGGAGGAGAACGGCTGGAAGATCGAAGACCTGGCAGATCAGTACTTCTACGACATACTGAGCAAAGCTGTGGGAGAGGATACCGAGCCGCCGATAATTTTGACCAACATAAACGATGCATGGCCGAACAAGGTCGCTCAGCGCCTCATTCGTGGGTTCCAGAGAACCATCCCTGGTGCCGAAGTACACGGCATTGACGAGTGCTTTAGTAGCCTCATGGGTGCTTTGTCAGGGAAGCTGGCGTCAACCGCACATCCCATACATCTCGTGTATGCGGATTGTGGGCATTCCACAATGGTGAGTATGCGCGAATGTATTTGCGAGATACCCACGGGCTGACACTAGCAAATAGGAACGTTGCGCTGTCGTGGTGAATTCCAAAGAGCCTCGCTTTGTCATACGCGAAGGGTCGTGGGACACCGTGGAATGGGGTGCCGCAGTCATTGATATGGCTGTCGAGGACGAGCTGCGCGCCATAAACAAAGAAGCCGGCGAGAGTGACATTGACAAGGGTGTCTGGGAAACCTTGCAGTACATCAACGAACATGTCAAACCCGATATGAGTCTCGACTTTCCCCCCCGATTGGGCTTCACAGAAGCCAGCTGGGGGAGAGTGCTGCGCGTGACAAGAAGTGCTGAAAAGAGACTCCACACAAAATGGGTTGATCTGATCATAGAGCTCATCAGGAAAAGCCACATTGCAGGCGCAGACAATTGCCTCTTACTCTCTGGGAGGGCTTCACTCAGCCGCACGTTCAATAAGCAAATCAAAGATGCACTGCATGTCGAGTTTCCTGACGTGCGACTTCTTCACGAAAAGGAGGAAAGGTGAGTGACTGAAGATTGTCGATGATCTTGCTAAATTGGCTTACTCTATATAGGACATATGTGCAGTTGGGCCTTGCCTGCATGGCCGATGACCCGAAACTTTTGTCCGTAGATACAGCGCCACTGTCCCTCTGGATGAGGAGTGACCCTGACGCGTCTGGAGACGATAACGTAGGCAGCGAGCGAGAGGAGAGCCAAGAAGATGGTGAATCACAACGCGAAGCGGTGCGTATCTGCAGACAAGGACAAGCGCTTGACCCAAAGACAGCAAGCGAGTCCGATCGCAATCCTTCACACCCCATCCACTTTGAGCTTTCTTGCAAGCATGGGCGGCCGGAAATCGATCTCACAGTGTTTGGAACGCCTCCTGCATTGACCGACGAGGATGTGATCGTGCGCAGAGGGATTTCTGACGAAGCGGACGATTCAGACGAATGCCTTGTCTTTTCTCAACCTGACAAGCTCACACGTTTTGGTGACTTTTGCGAGGAGCTTCCGATGCAGAACGAGCGAGCTGACGGCATATATCACGTTTACGTGTTCTCGAGGATCACCAGGGTTGGCATAACACTGTTTGCAGTCTTCGCAGAGGACGGGCACAAGATACAGTTGCTTGAAACTCAAGACATAAATCTGGTCCTACAGGGTGTCTCACTGTCAAGCACATGGAAGTCCCATAATGGCGTGAGAATGAACGTAGTCTGGCTTGGACAGGTGGCGAGACCAGAATTCCTGGTGGGCAATTCGGGTAGCGATTCGGTGCTACAATCGCACGACAAGAACACTGGCTCGCAAGAAAGGAATGCATCGAAGCCGAAAGAGGACAAGCGCCGTAACAAGCGAAAGCGCTTGGTTGACGAGCTGGTCCTTTGAAATGCCATGCAGTAACTCTGCGATTGAAGCCGCTCCTATCTCCACAGAGCACCATGAACGAGACATTCGACGACAAATGGTACTCGTGGGTCAATATAGGGCGTGTCAAAATAGACCTGTCCTCCGAGACCGCATTACGAGCATGATTGAACCTACGACACGATAGCACAGATTGCGGAGCCGTTGTAGTTCGAGAGACTGGTCCGCAGGTCTATGACTTCCAATCAGAGATAACAAATCAAACAGAACATAGAAGGCAAACAGCTGACTAATATTGCGGTCTGTCAGCACTTAGCTACAGAGTTGTGTATACAGCATCCACTCCCGAGACTTCTTACCTCCGTTAGATTTGCTCTATTGTGACGCGTGGTGGTTGACCGTAAAACCCACTGGTCAGCGCCGTCTGCTCTGCTTTGTGCACACGATCTCGTACCTCCCTTACAGAAACCTCAATCTTCTCAAGCAAAGCTTTCAGTGAATGATCCGGCTCTTTCTCCAGAATTGATGCGAGTTGTCTGAGCTTTTGGGCAAGCCCGGCACGGGACCTGCACTTGAGGTAGTGTACACCTGTGGGGCAAGGCTTCTCTTTCTTCGTTGGGTTGCCGATAGGTCGTCCTCGTCGTCCATCGACTACCGACGCAGTCCCAGCTTCGCTTACTTCGATTCGCACTTCCGCCGGAAATGATTTCGATGACCGTCGTCTGGTCTTATGAGTCGATCGCCCGGGTTTGGGTGCAAATCCGACAGAGCCTGGAGTTTTCTCGGTGGACAATAGTGACTTCATCGTGCCGGCCGAGCCAGCTCCTTTGGATCTTTGTTGAAGCTCAAGGCTAGTTTTTGCACATCAGTTTGGGGCAGCAGGTGGGCCCAGTAGACTCGAGAGATAAGGGGTGAGTTGCACAGGAGACGGTGGACAAGTCTCAAGCTACGTACGCCCACTGTACTTATATGTTCGCACGTCCCCATGCATTGTGATTGACTCATTCGTCGCACGGCTCGATCCGCTTCATCCGCAAAAGTTCGTGGTCAAGATTACTTGCTGCGAGGCTGTGCCCCTAGAGCGTGGATCTCTGGAAATCTGGCAGAGCTATAGCATGCCCTCGCTTGCTGAAGCAATTGTACGCCACCAGGTCATCAATGAAAGCCTCGCCCTTATTGTACGCTACTGCGAGAAGGCCGAACTAACCATTGTTGATCACGGTAGATCTCGAATCTACTGTCTTTCGCTCCCTCTCAATGGTCACCCAGAATCGGCGAGTGCCGCAACGCCAGTGAGTGATCACATGCTTCAAACTGATGTTCTTGGGCTGGAGTCTTCGGAGCATGGGGGAGATCGGCAAATCGTGACAAGGCTCAAGAGTTTATTCGGCGAAACCAATACCAATCCCCTCATCCCAGCTTGTTGTGACCACCTTTGACATTACCTGTCTAACAAGCTTAGGGTAAGGGTTGGGTCAGCCGCACCATCGCTTTGATAGCACTCGACCATCCCCATGTTTCAGGAAGAATCTATCTACTGCTAGATTTCTATGGTAGGGAGAGAGTGAGGTAAACGAGAGCCGTGCTTGTTGATAAGAAAGCAGCGTCAAACAAGAAAGGAAGTAAGTTAGGTGGTATCTTTCCATGTCGCGTGCTGCCACTCTGAAGCCGATTACGACTTATGCTAACGATGCACCGATCATTCCAAGGCGCCATACCTGACAAAGTTGTGAATCGTTCTCATAGTATAACGGTGCTATGTATAACGCAGACCCGATCGTAGGCGACCATCAATCTTGTGGTCATATTGCTGCCGGATGATACCCTCAATGCACATCTGATGTACGTTGAACTTTCGTTACCGGTCCTTCGTACGTAGATCTACCTTGAGTCATATACATGAGAGAAGCAAACAACATCAACCCCACGAACAGCACACACGCCCAGTTGAAATTGACTGGAGTTACGTGGTAGGAATTTGGGAAAAAGGACCACACGAAGCACCAGCATGCGTAAGTGAGAGCAACGAGATTGATCGGAAGACCAGCTTTGCCCAAGCTCCAGCGGCATCTCGGCAGGGCGTGACCGTATAATCTCCGATAGGTGACGCATCCTTGGAATCTTCCGTTAGCAAATCGAGCTGTGTAGTCAAGAAAGTTCGACGATTACCGATTGATAGAAGATACGTTCCCATCATTGCGGTCGACGCTAGAGAAAGTACGGCGTTGAAAGCAACAGTACTTCCAACGTTGATCAATGATACAACGCAGACGAATCCCGCCGTCGCGATGATGGCATGAGCTGGAACGCGAGTCCTGGGATCGACCTATTTGTCGTCAGTCATCATTCTGATGAAGATCTTGATTGCAGGGGGTGAGGTACTTACAGCTCCGAGCCATTTGGAAAAAGGTAGTCCATCGTCACGTGCGAAAGCGAAGAGCTGCCGGGAGCTAGAAGCTAGAGCGCTGATGGTGATCATGACCAATAACACCAACACCACGATGACAAAGCCAATAGTACCAACTACGCTTTTGGTGGCGTTCTGGAGGACGTAGATGAAAGGGAATCCAGTTCTGCTGCTCAAGGCGGCACTAATGTCACCGATGCAGAAAGCATAACTAGTAACAGTTAGCGAGTGCGATGGAATCGATGAAGCAGATACTTGCGTGATCAATAGTACGAAAGTGAATGGCAAATTCCCGAGGAACGAAATGACCATCGCCTTCGGTACCACAACTCCGGCATCTGCAACTTCCTCGGCCATGTGTGCGACGGAATCTTGACCGAGGACCACAAACATGCTGGATACTTGCCCAACTAATACGGTGGCGCCCATATTTGGCCAACCAGCGCCGTTGTCAGTGAATTGTGTGAAAACGCTTGAAGCGGTCTGCTTGACCGGCGTCATCACCCAAAGGACGGTTATGACAGGAATGAAAGCGAAGAAATGTACGCAGCAAAATAATCCTTCGGCCAACGGAAGGTGTTTTGCGAAGTAGATGTTGAACGTGGCGACCATTGCGGCCGCAGTCCACGTAAGTAACGTGCCTTGCCAACGTTGAGGAACATAAGCATCGTCGTTGATCACGATGATCGCTTGGATCAAGCCACCCACAAGGAACGAATCCACTGCGATTATAGAGAGCCAGGATATCGTGGACAACCATCCTAAACTTGTCAGCAGGAGTTTTGCGTATCTGGACGTGTTCACAAACCAGAAAAGTAACTCAGTAGGCGCTGTGCGGATTTTGGAGCAAATTCGCTGACCCAGTGGTACTGCCCACCCGCGGTCTGTGGTATGCGGGTTCAATATTTGATAGATATGTACCATATGATTTGATCGGACTCACCGGGGCCATCGAGGCCATCTCTGCAAGCGACAGCACGATGAATGTTTGACCAGCATAACACCATACAAGCGACCAAAACAAGCCAGCCAGACCTCCGGCCGTGAGCCCTTGGGTGTTCGCTCTGTCATGGCATTAGAAGGTGTCAGCTTATATGATGTCAATTGCTTACGTCAAATATATCTCCCATGTTCCGTAGACACAAGTGGCATATCCCACTGTCGAAGCAAAACGAAAATTCCGCCTGCTGAAAGTTAGCGGATGTCAGCCTGAATACTGATAGACATGCCTGAGTTCCTGCGTCTTTCCCATCCTCTGCATATCCCTACGATCCTCTTCGGTATAGCCACGTGCATGCTTGCTGCCAAGTTGTGCTACAGCAGTATCGGCCTGCGTGTCCTCAAGTCCAGGGCGATTTCTGTTCGACAACATCACGGGAAAGGGAGGGGACTTTGCTTCTATGAGGAGAATGAGATGAGAGGTCTTGCTGTAAACCAATTCGTGGAAGTTGACGAACGGCTGTTAAAGAACTGGTCCCGGTGCGAGGCCAAGCCTTTTGGGCCCGCAACAGTCTGGCCGTGAGGGGAATAAACCAGCAGATTGCACTTGCTTTTACCCCTGTAGCGGATGATATCCGAGATTGCCGGATGAAGTCTTGCATGGTGTCATATATAGATCGGAGCAATCAGCATGCCGATCTATGTTACATTGCATATCTAGTCAACGCCATCGGCTTTCTGAAGCATACACGGTGGCGCCTCATAACACACGATGCAAACCTTCCATATAGCGCAGCGGTCCAAAATTAGAGCCTCGTGATTGTTTTGCAAGTACTGTGCCACGTGAAATTCGCGTTACAACGGACCAAATGCATTAGAAGTACAGGAAGTTTGGTTTACAAACAGCTCGATCCTCGCAGTAACGCGAACATGTTTTGACGAGGACTATACCAGGCCCGCCGTGCCAATTTGCAGGCGTCGATCTACCACGACGATCGCGTGGCGGGACGTGACCAGGCGACATGTCTTGTCTCACTATGCTACAATCTTATGCCAGAAAGCACACTCCACCAAGCAGGGTACCAGAGTTGCTGAGGTCTCTGCATACTGATAAGACCATCTGCGTATGAGGTAGTTCTAGATATTTCCGCTCAGACGTCTCTTCCTTTTCACCTGTTTGCATTGTGCGTCGCTTTTTCAAGAAATCTTTTGGAATCTGGTGTTACATCAACATATATCAATAACACTGCATCTGGAACAATGAGCTACACACAAGCTGACTGGAAACTCATTGCTTCAGTGAACAATGCCCCCAAACTCCTGACTCTGTGCACCACATCGATCGTAGGTATCGTCTGGAGTTGGATGGTCTTGGGAATACGCATCTATGTTCGGAGCAAGCTCAACGGACCGATCGGGAAGGACGACTACGCAAGCATATTGGCAACTGTCGTAGCAACAGGACAATCAGTCTCAACGTTGTCAATAGTGTTCATTGGTTTGAGCAGAAGCAATGGTGACTGGAGTTTGCACTCGTACGACATGATGGTAAAGGTCAGTACCACTTGTGACATGGACGGGCATCTGGATGCATCACTAAAACTCTTCAAGGCTGGATATGCTTACACCTTGTTGTATATGTTGTGTAGGTACACGTCTCAGCTAGCGAGCTGTCTGTTCTATACACGCTTGGCGGCCAAAGCAGCACATTTGACCTCCGCGAGAGCTGGGATTGTCGTAACTCTCGCTGGGGGATTTGCGTCCACGTTTGTGATTGCCTTTCAGTGTCGATCGCCAATGTTCTGGAGTGTGGTAATACAGAAAAAATGCATAGATACGGTAATGAGGAACGATGTACTATGCTGCAAGCAATACATGCTAATGTTGTTCTCTCAGTGGAACCTGTGGCTGGGCCTCGAGCTGAGCGCCACCGCTCTTGAACTATTCATCTTCGGTATCTCTTTCGTGCTGGTCTGGTCCTTACAGATGAGTGTGAGGAAGAAGGTGTCTGTGGTTCTGGCGTTCTCTATCAGATTGTTGTAAGTCAGTCACAAAAGCGCAATCTAGATGAGTGTATAAAGACAAAGCAATCTCGAAGGGCTAACATTGTTGCTCCCGTAGGGTTATAGTTCCCGTGGCCTTCCGTTTGAGCCACATTCACGCTTGGGGAGGCTCGGCACAGGTGGTCTACGCCAGTGTATCTGTTGCCTTGACCACGACGATTGCTACGCACGTCGCGAACATGGCTACAACGCTACCATGTCTGAAGCAATTTCTCGCGATGTTCGAAAGTGGCATGATCCGCGAGTGTGGTGACGCGCCACTCACAGCTAATCCTCGAGGCATAGGAGCGGAGCGGTCGATAGCACTCACAACTTGGAGAGGCGCCGGATCGCAGAACGAAGATCGATTACATCTGGCACAGGGAGCTAGCGAGACCATCGCGGTGGTCTCTGCTGATTCTAGGAGCATCGAAAGTGGATACAGCAGTGCTCCGATGATCAAAAGGACACAAGAATAGCATGTCGCTGGTAGTATGAGTTGAAGTCGACCGGAAATGTAGATAGAGATCAAAAGTTGGCCATTGCATACAGTGGTTTGCGACTGCAGTTTCCACTGCATGAGCATATTATCTTTGAACAACATATAATCTGTCCATGAGGACCACATATATATCGTCTCTACGGCACAAATTTGGAGAAAGCTGACGATAACGCTAAGCTTGTTTCTGGTACGCCGGGTCGTGCCTGGAGACTTGATTGGCTCAGAACACCGTTACGCCAGCGGAGAACTCAGGCGCCCGCAACGCTTTCTGCGGGGTAACCGTTTTCGCCCCTACTTTCAGGTGGGAAACTTTCTGGTGAATGACGATATATAAGCTATACAATCGATAGATGTTCTACAAGTCAGGAAGCTGGAATCGAATCCGGCTGTACAGTATCGGAGACTCCACAAGATAGTGTGTACAAATGCGTGAAGCGGAAGCATGAACCGGTTCGTGTGTCGAATATCCACCTCGGTACGTAACCGAGCACATTTGTGTCAGGACTACTGTCCAGCAACGGCAACATCGCTGTGGGTGTGGAGCATAGCGTAGGTCGGATGCGGCTAAAGAGAAGGTCTCGCAGCCTGCTCTATCTTCACCCTTGCTGCGAAATAAATCGCGCCGACAGACCCGCTTTTGTCGGCTGCACGTCATGACTCGAGGATCACAGCGGCTGGGGAGCTAGATCCGAGCTTGTCGCAGATGAAGATCAGTGGGACGGGGCGTCCGGAAGCAATCATGCCATGCATAGTCAGTCATTTCCAATCGAGCATCGGACGTGCAGGTCAAATTACCTCTGGTCCCCACTCCGTGCTGCGCCCGGTAAACGGACACCTCACTCAGCTTAGACCCTGTATCCGACACTAAAATTCATTCCGCCTAGTCAATGCACAAGGGTTGTACAGCACAGCACATAGCAGCACATGTGCGACGCTGCATGCGGATCTTGATCACATCTTTAGCTGCTTGTGAGCAATCAATGTGGACCTCGTTCCGCATTATCGCCAGACTCCTGTCCCGCAGTGAGTTGCTCCATGCTGTCTCTCTCAAGTATGGTTCTGGACGGACGACCTGATCGAACTTCACGCCGCACGCGCCGCCATAATCGGCTTTTGACATTACACACCAGGGACGCAAAGAGCGACACTCGATGCGATGTGAGACGATGTGGGGATGAATCGTCCCAGCGCTACGCGACAGGGATGCATAGAGATAGACGCCTGGTATTCTTGTCTATGCTCCTCCTGCATACCCCCAGACGCTAACAGCCTATTTCGCTCCCATACAGGTGAAGGGGCGGTGTGTGTGAGCCGAAACAAATATCAACTGCTTTCTTCAATGACCCGTTAACACGATCATATCCATTTACAAGCCTACGCAGGCGTATAGGCCATGCTCAGGAACAATGAGGTCGACGACTCCGCGCAAGCTCGCGATATGAATGACGAACAATGTCATGAACAGGACACGCGAATCGCATCTAACGATCGGCCTCACACCACGAACCTCATAAGTGACGCCAGCGAGAGCTCACGCGCAGTCAGAAACAGCAGTACTTCAAGTACGTCCGGTCAATCATCAAGGGTTCGATCATCATCAGCTTCAGACACCCAGTTTGTGGCACTTGCGTACGAGGGCCAAGGATCGATCTTTGAACATCAGAGCGCATATGAGGACGAGCATCAACATGATGTCCACCATGCTCCGCCAAACGAGATCGAAGTGGACAGTGTAGGTGCCTCTGACATGAATGAGTCTCCATCAGCCGAGCTGTACTAATATCTGGTATGATGTTCAGGATAATGATGACTCTGCCTTGGGAGACGACACGTACGTCAGAAGAGAGAACTTCTCGATCTCGATGGAGCACTTGGGCTTACACTAAATGTAGGCAAAGTATCACAAGGTCGCTTGACAGCTCAATATACAATTATCGTGAAGAGCATGGGAGAACGTATCATGGTGGGCAGCAAACCCAAATTGGAAAAATCTTTACGGAGTCGATATGATGCTGACAATGAGAACCAGGCTACAAGGACGGCAAATACTACCTTCCAAACGATGAGGCATGTTGTAACGCTTTGTTAGTGGCGAGACCAATTTCGGACTGCTGACACGTGTGCAGCCTGAATTAGATCGACTGGATCTCATGCATACCGCTTTCCGAATGACATATGAAGGCAAACTATTCCTTGCGCCAGTTACAAACCTCAAGAACGCATTAGACGTCGGGACGGGCACGGGTATTTGGGCAATCGATCTTGGTCAGTCTCATCCAAATCCTGAAAGGCCTTATCAAGCTGAAAGAGATCTCTGCAGCCGATGAGTATCCCGAATGCCAGGTCATTGGCACCGATCTTAGTCCGGGACAACCCACCCGGTGAGTGACGTTCTGCCTTGTCGTATTGCAGTTGTAACTGAGTCTACCAGGATTCCTCCCAACTTGAAATTCATCATTGATGATGCCGAAGACATGTGGCTGTTCTCTAACCGATTCGATCTCATCCATGCTCGACTCATGGTAGGTAGTTTCAACGATTGGCCAAAGTTCTTTCGAGAAGCTTACAGGTATGTGGGCGACATCTAATAGCCGTAGACTTTATTCTGACCACGTTGTCACAGATGTTTGGAACCCGGAGGCTGGCTGGAGCTTCAAGAGTTCGTGGTGCCTGTGGAATCCCGCGATGGCACGCACAAGAGCACGAACATCTTGAAGTGGGGCGAACTCTTGTGTGAAGCTGCCCGGAGGCTCGGAAGACCAATGGGTGCTGACGTTTGCGATCTGATCGTACAGCAGATGCAGGACGTGGGCTTTGTCGATATACAGCAGCGCAATTTCGCTTGGCCTACAAACACTTGGCCGAAGAACAAGCTTATGAAAGAGTTGGGTCACAGAACTAGAATAAGCTGCACTGATGGTATGGAAGGTTTATGCCTAGCTCTTCTAACGAGGGGATTGGGATGGAGCAAGGAAGAAGTGGATGTGCTTGTGGCACTGGTGAGAAAGGATTTCAACGACCGAAGCATCCACGCGTACATCCCCATGCCAGTCTTCTTTGGCAGGAAACCAGAACACGGTGCCGTGTGAGCTGGAAAGATCACCACCATTTCGTGGATCAGATCAATCTGTGGAATGGAATCGAGTCTCAGCAAGTAACACCACATCTTCAGTAGAGGGAGACATCCCCAGGTTCGCCATTTTCGTATCAGACACTATTGTCATCAGACTTTTTTCAAATGACCATCGAAAGCAGACTCCTGCTTTAGCGTACGATATTTGAGAGAATCTCATTTTGTTGATGGAACGATGGGCTAGAAGGGTCTTTCAGTTGCCATATACGTTGTTCCCGTACGAGATTCTCCATGGACGGCAACGATCTGCACGTAAGGGACCCCAACGGTATATTACAAGCGCAGGACAACACGCTCTGCGGACTGGAGCTTCGATGTCGAGCCACTTTCTATCATGTGCACGTGCGTCACTCTCAGCCAGGCGATGGACGTTGCTGGGAACCGGCCCCATGCAATTTCGCTTCCATTTTCATCGAGGCTACATCCATTCATATAGATTGACTTTCCAAGGACATTGTTAACTTCCCTCCAGTCTCCCGGACCACCCGAGGATACTCCAGCCATATAGATGTGTCAAGACGGCTCAAATTTGCGAGCCTCGCCAACGTGACAGGTCGACCACAATGCGCGCGTACATGCGTCATGCGTAAACCACGCCGAGCTTTGGCATCTTTTATCTTATTTTGCGTGGCCAGCACATCGTTGATCGCCCTTCACCGCTCGATATCGCGAAACCATTACCTATCACCGAGTCTCGTTCGTCAACTTCTCTCCTCGCCTGCTGCGGGTAGTCATGTATCGTTCGACGCCAGCCAGACGGCCTGCCGTGCTCATGGCTTTACTGCCAGAAAAGAACTCGAGCAGCCAGCTAAGATCTACGACTTAGTCCCGCTTTCCACCGAGCTCGACTGGCTTGAAATCCGGCTGCACACATTGGCAGATTACGTCGACTACTTCGTAATAGTCGAATCATCAACAACATTCACCAATAGACCCAAGCCACTGTACCTCAAGGATAATTGGGATTCATTCAAAGACTTCCATCACAAGATTATCTATCGTGTCGTTGAAGACATGATACACAGTCAGCGGATCTGGGATCATGAGGACTTCTTCAGAAACGCCTTATTCCCTACCTTTGTGGATACTGTGGCGCAAGCGAAACCTGGAGATGTGTTGATCGTGAGCGACATGGACGAGATTCTAAGACCGGAAACGCTGCTGCTCCTGCGACACTGCCATATCCCAGCTCGATTGATATTTCGCACACATTTCTACTACTATTCGTTCCAATGGCTTCACAAAGGCTCGCAGTGGTCCCATCCCGATGCAACAGTGTTTCGAGGACTGGCGACCATCAAACCGAATGATTTACGGCAGGGTCTGTTAGAAGGGAGATGGACTGCCAGTGCGGCGTTGCGTCGTTGGTGGGATCGCGGTACTCTGTGGAATGCGGGATGGCACTGCTCCAGTTGTTTTGCGACCGTCTCAGAGACTCTCACCAAGATGGATAGCTTCTCACACCAAGGTTGGAATACCGCAGAGAATCGCGATCCAAGCACACTAGTCTCCCGCGTCCAAGCTGGTCAAGACTTGTTTGGGAGAGCGGACCAGAGCTACTCCAAAGTCACAGCAAACGCTGACATACCGTCATACTTCTCGCAGCAACATCAGATCAATGGCAGATTCGGATATCTTCTGGACCGTGACGGAGTGGGCGCAGGTTTTGAAGACTATCAAGCCCTTGCTACAGCTCCGTTTTCGTATCGACCGCACGCATAGGACTAGACGATAGTCTGGGCAGAGCACCTCTACTTAGCGTCGAGGATAAGTAGCTACGAAACAGCGAGCTTGACACTGCCACGAAAAAAATATTTGCAACGGGCATCAGCAAGGCCGGAGGTCAGAAGATCGGGCAGAAGAGCAAAATCAAAGATCGAGACGAGTTAAAAAGACAGGAAAAACCTTCCATAAGCCACAGAATTCGGATACGTTCTGTCTCTAACAAGCAAACGATATTTGCAATACAACGATAAGTGCAGCCCAGGGAGAACACTGGGACAGAAAATAACCAAGTCCAAACTGTCTCGTCTATCGCTGCGTGTGAGTCATTGTACTTGCACATGCAGCGTCCGACTCGCGCATGGAGTAAGCATGTTCGGGAACCGTCGATCCACCAAGTGTTGTGCTCGCAAAGACGTCAAGGACTACTCTCAATGCTTGGAGCTGGCAGTGGTGTAAGCAGCAGTGAGTGATTGACACCTTCTAGCCGGTGGCGGTGACTTACGGACTCCTGACACAGTCATCGCACTTGCGATGGCCACAACCGGGGCAGTCATCCCCGCGCATGAATCCTGACATACACTTGTCGCACGTCCATCGTACTTTCTGACGAACAAGTCTATGGATTCGCTGTCGTTCGGGGCCAGGTCTTTGTCGTTCTGCAAGGCGTTGGTCCAGGATTCGTGATATCGTGTATGTGTCGGCTGGCCCAGCGTAAGCCGGACATGTCATGGCCATTGTGTGGGAAATGCACGTCGCTGTCAATAAACGAGGGTCAAGCGAATTGAATGTAGTATCCGGAGGCTGTACTGCTTGTGGAGCCCGCCACATGTACCAGCATGTGCACGTTTCGAGAGCAGTTGTGTTGGATTTTATACCTGAGGACTTCAGTCCCCCTTTAGCAACCTTTGCAGTGTACATACTGTATTGCTCACAAGATTGCTTGTCATGCGTCACAAGGTGGTTTGAGTACATGCAGCATGTGATGTATGTCCGCAGTATATTTCCTCGCTTCGATGTGTTTCGTACCTCTGGACGATCGATTCTCACATGTGAATCATGGTGGGAAGCGGCTACCGTAGCGGAGCTTAGGAAAGTTTCCTAGCCTCTTCAAAAGTGATCGTGTTAGGAAACCGCTTACCGTAAACATTCAGCACTACTGCAGCAGCGAGGATATGACCAGCGGGGACAAGTCGGGAACAGCCTCGTTGACCACGAGGCACGTTGCAGATGCCCCCTATCCACGGGCGATACCAGGTTCACGGCGCTTTGGCTATTATAACAAAGGCAAGATATGGTATGCCACAGTGCGTCGATTTTCATGCAATTTGGATGGATACCCCTGCGGTCGCATTGCATGGTGTGTCGGTGGATGTCCTCCGTGGCCATCTTGTAGACTAGCTCGCGGCATACTGGAACGATCATACGGTCATATGGCCAGAATGCGCTCCAAGCGACTGGGCGGAGAGGATGTTCCGTGATCATGGATTGTCTCTTGTTTCTCCTATGTGCAAAGTTTCCAACATACGTCGCCGGGTACTGTGTTCGATTGTCATCGTGTTGGTGCACCCAATGTCTCCACTCTCCGATTGGGCTTATGCAGACTCACACTGCAGCTAGCACCGCCTCGGGGTCCCCGAGACCGCTCAGCTGGGCCACCAAGCACGCGAGACCCATGAATCCGAGAATCCAAGAGTTCTACACGCTGTCGAACAATTTGTCAGCGACGGGTGACACTCCTGCAATACCGTAGTTCCTTACAAGGCGTCATTCCTATGTGTTTTGCCGTCCCTGGTCTCAGGCCGCTTCTCACCCGCCAAGCAGATTTGACACGCACCACCTGGGCACGCTATTATCGGTGGCCTATGATAACCATGAATTGCGTCGGAATGTGGGGTTCGCATGGGCACCACTGAGGGTATGATGATTACGCCGCATTAAGCGAGCCGACAATTGACGCTCATCGCAAGGGAGTAGCATCGTCGCGAACACCCCCCGGCGCAAGCAAAGGCTGCACAAAGAAACAAAATGCGCCTAGTACAGTATGTTGACGGCTTTCTGATCCTGGTGCGATGTTAGCGATGGTCTCGATGAACGGCATCGCGACGATCGCTTCTGGTTCACTTTGACAGGATCAACAAAGTCATACAACACTTGATGTCGGATCATTCCCCGGACCATCCCCAGCGGGAGACGTGGCTATACATCCGGCGCGTTGCAAGCGACCTTCTCGAGAAGTAGTCTGTATATTCAGCCAACCACTCATCTGCTTAGTAACAGTTACCAGGTCTCAGTGTCCCATTGATCAAACTGCTAGTGCAACCAATGACATCATACTTTTGTTTCGAGCATCAGCAATGGGTTATGATAGTTGCGGTGCAGACTTCTGCTAAAGCCTAGTCCGTCAGGATGCACTGCAGACTTGCCAGACCGACGAGCCTGCGAAAAGGTTCCAAGCTTGAGATCCAACACCATGTCTGGCAAGACATCGTCGATCTGTCAGTGGACGGAACTCCGGGAATTATAGCTCGTTTCCTGTAAAGCGTCCGTAGTCCTTGTTCTCGATGGTTTCCGCGCGCCACGCGGTTCTGACACGCACTACTGCGAGATGCTACTGTAGTAGGGGCAGCCGATAGCAGAAATTCAGGTCTGGGCATCATAGTGCACACCATTACACTACTGCATACATGGCCACTACGCCGCGTTAACCAGGTCGATGCCTGACGTGACGATGAGTAAAATTAGGGCTAAGTGAGCTAGTGCGTGCATCCAATAGGAAGACTTTACAAAGGGCGTGGCGCCGGATCCTGTAGGATCTAGCGCAGGCGACAAGCTACGTGGTCATTACAAGTAGCATCTGTCGGGGATATTTTTTGGCTAATGGTTGAGCATGCATATTGCATATTGGCGCGATGTGATGAATGTAAAGGGCTTTTTCTTCTATTGTTCAATATTGACTACATGAGGAATTTATGATCCCCAAACTTGGTGAAAGTAAGATCTACAAGTCTTGGATGCGCACATGTTCCTAACCAAAAGCGCTCCGCCAATCTGGTGCGCATGATTTTCAGAATTTTTCTCATCAACGTTGGTTCAAAGGAAGGGTTACGAAGGCAAGGCCGATAGCTAAAGACCGCGTCATTCTCAATTCTAGACGAGCCACGGCATCAAGCTGCAAGGTAGTTCGACCGTATTGCTTATTATCGCATTGATCTTTTGTGCACCATGATTCGTGTGTAGTGAAATCGCCACCCAAACCCCTATATCGCATAGGATAATACTCTGGCATTTGATGTGACTACTCAATTCGCGTTGTCTCGATATACCGATGTATACGTGATTGATAGTAGACAATGGGAATCTGTAAATCAAGATGGAAGCGGTAGCTACAATCGGGCTGCATTGAGTATTTACGAATGTTGGGGACCTTTTTCCTGTACTATAGTGACTCTACATATGAATCTCACAAGAACAAGTGCGCTGGACGAGGGTTCAAACTCAAAGTTCGCAAATTCGTGGCGATCAGAAGGGCTCAGAAGAGGTCATATTGACCTTGGCTGAAGCACGATCGAAGGTCACATCAAATGATACCTTCTTGCTGATAATCATGGTCTGACTACTGTTATCATCATCATCCACGCTCTCCTCACCACCTGGTCGGCGGTCTGTGCCCTTCATTGTCTCCATCGGTATGCTCTCGCTCATCAGATCGCTGCGGGTATTAAAGTGGTTTCCTTCTTCAAAATGTCCATTGTTGTAGTACGTGACAAGATCGACAATGAATCTACGCGTTGAGGGAAAAGTTGAAGCCAACAAAGAGTAGGTCAATTCAACTTGCGTAAGGGCGACGAACTTCGCCTCTCCTAACGTCGGGTTCGCTTCGAAAGCTGAAGAGTCGAAGCTCGATATGCGAAGGGCTGTCAGAAGTACCACTCTGCGAATGTGGTCAGTCAGAATTTTGAAACTCACAACCCATTTGGATATTTCCACTCACAAGAGACGAAGTGAAAACGGTATAGCGATGTCTATCTTGGCAGACTTTGGTTGTTGCAGCTCCCATACAAGCCACAAAGGTGCGATGAAGATTGCAATTTCGGCAACAGATGCGACCACAGCATGGATCTTCCATCGGAGAAACTGGATTCGTTAAACTCTTTCCTGAAACCAGACTACTTTTCATGTTGACCTACCCAGCTTGGACAGTCTCGGCTGATGAAGATCCATGGTTCGGGCAAAGAGCATGGTAATGCTATTGTGAGTACGAACGCTAACGTTGAAAAAGGTAACATGATAGCGACCAGCTTAGCATAGTGGCGATTTTGTGTACCGCGCGACGTGAGCCGGTGCACAAACAGAATGCTGGCTATCTTGGACATGTCGAGGGCGAGAACGTATGATATGTTGCTCCCGTAATAAGCCTTCGACGATGCGATCAGAGTCAAACTATCAAAAAGAGAACTATCAACTTACCTGTTGAAGAAGCTCTCGCTGTTGCGCTTTCAAAAGTTCTGTGGAAGCCCCGAGTCCATTCGCGCAAGCGATCATAAGCAACGAGGACTGCACAATATGGAGAATCTGGACTTCCTGTTAGTGAAGTGAAACACTACAGATAGATATTTGGGGCGCATATTACAGTTGCGACAACCGTCAAAGTATCATCTGATCCCCAACCTGCGAGGACGAAAAGTCGAATGAATATTCTCGATATGACAGCAAGAATCGTGAAGGAGAGCCCGATAGCTGCTGAGACGATGATCCAGGCTCGATGATCGTCGTCGGTTAGTCGTGCGAAGGGTGCGGACTGACCGGCAGGGATACTTGTGATCGCTCCGATAGCCATCGTTGTGCCTTGTAACGAGGACTCACCGGTAATGTGGAGTCCGCTTGAGGTAGCACAGTGTCTTCTGCAGCTGTGCAGATGGCTAAGTATTTAACAACATATGTAGTCCATACTATGGAAGAAGCGACATACTGATCATCTTCACATGGACGAACGAGGCATGCACGACGGATCTACGCCACCGGATGCAGGCGTAGTGATTTCGCTTCGAGCCGGCCACAAGCGTTCCCCATCTGCCGATGTTCATCCTGATCACACGGCTTGTCGGCCGCCACCGTGCACACAATTTCGAGCTAATGTAAAAGTGGCTTAGCCGGTCTCGCGGGGAGAAACCCTATTCGAGGAGCCTTCTCACATCCGTGATGCTTCATCTCGTTCCTCCAAGAAACGTGGTCGAAGGGGATCGAGACAGCTTGTGGCCATCTGTTCCCTCCTCCTCCCTCGAGTGGTTGGCCCCATCTTGTCTGGTGGCACCAGACTAATAATGACCAGGATGCTGTTCAGCCGACCGTATGTGCCCAACCTCATGTTGCACAGGCCGCATTCAACAACGTGCTGAGTGATGCCATATGTCGGAAATGAGAAAGAATGATATCAATGTAGATTTCCACGCCACTACAAACGAACGTATCAAGTCGGAAGGAACGAGAACAAGCCCTGCCGCTACTGCACTCGCGAGGAGACAGGGTCTTCCACGCCGCTAGCTGTAAGCGAGGGCTGTACGAAACTCTCCAAGTCTCTTGCACAATGACCGTGATGCAACTCGAAACTCTTCCTCAAGACTGTGCTGATTGCACACTACATCTAACATTCCAATCAATTCAGTCCAGCCTTCTCCTCCTTATTGTACAACCATATTTTCACTTCCGCCCATCGCTTCCTTTTCGAGTACAACGATCCAGATGAACCCCACGCCAAAGGGCTCGAAAATCGTGAACTCCAACCACGATGGATCGTCCAAGTTGTCAGTACGTGGCACGATGGATGAAAAGTATCAAGGCACCTCGTTTGATCGAAAAGAGATGAGCATGCTTGGCAAGAAACAAGTGCTACGTCGGCAGTTTAAGTTTTCAACGATGCTGGGCTTCGCCAGTACTGTCATGGTTGCTTGGGAGTTTGTACTCATAGTGGCACCTTTTGGACTCACCAATGGTGGGACACCAGCAGTGTTTTGGGGCATCGTATTAAGCCCTTTCGTACTCCTGCCAATGTACGCAAGTCTCGCAGAGGTTGCATCGATGAGTCCAACAGCTGGAGGTAACATCAGTCGACAAGAACGCATAACCATGAATCCGCTGACCAACATGTAGGGCAATACCACTGGGTTTCCGAACTTGCACCTCCAAAGCACCAGAAGTATCTCAGTTATATGACTGGGTGGCTGACAACACTTGGCTGGCAGACTTTTCTGGCTGGCGTGTCGTTTTCGGTGGTACGTATCTGACGTGTTGTGTAACCGGCAATGAATCTAGCTTACTCAACAACGCAGGCCGGTCTCATTCTTGGTCTTGCTGTTCTCGGATCACCAGGTTATGTCATTCAGCCTTGGCACCAAACACTTCTCACCGCTGCACTCGTTTCATTCTGCGCTTTCTTCAATGTCTTCCTCGCAGCTCGCCTATCGATTCTGGAAGCTCTGGTTCTGGTCCTCCACGTGGCAGGCGTTTTCGTGATCATCATACCATTGTGGGTCACTGCTCCTCGTGGCAATGTGCAACAAACAATCCTAGAGTTTACCAATGGTGGTGGGTGGAGCTCAGATGGACTCTCTTATACCATTGGAACAGTTCCCATGATTGGGATGCTTATTGTATGTATCTCTGTCGGAGCGCATCGATGCACTGTGCAGTTCACGAAGCAATCCTACATTGCAGCTAACTCTTCCAGGGTTACGACTGTTCCATACACATGGCTGAGGAGACCGAGGATGCATCAAGAACCATACCACTTGTCGTTGTATGGGCCGTGGCCGGAAATGCGCTGATGTTGTTGGCGGTCGGCATAACGTTCATCTTCTGCCTTGGTGACCTCGATAGTGCCCTTAACTCCCCTACAGGACAGCCTATGATACAGGTATTCTACAACGCCACTCAGAGTGTTGCTGGGACCTCTGTCATGGTCACCGTCGTCATCATCATCTTCATGTCAGCTTGTATCGGACAGGTTGCAACATCATCACGCCAGATGTGGTCTTTTGCGCGCGATCAAGGTACGGAGTGACAGCCGCCATGCGATCACGAAGTTCCAAAGCTTGTTCCTCATCCTGATACTAATATGGATCCGCAGGATTTCCAGGATCAAGCTTCCTCGCAAAGGTACCACCTGGTTGGAACATACCAATAAATGCAATTGTTGTATCGGCTAGCACGACTATAGCGTTGTCCATGATAAACCTTGGTTTGTACATGATGCCAGTCTAAGAGTCATAAGATAAGGCTAATGTTTGTGTTGTACGACAGGTTCTCAGACTGCCTTTAACGCCTTCAATTCACTCGGGACTGTTTCAATTCTCTTCTCCTATACTATCACAGTATCATGCCTGATCTGGCGTCGACTTTATGGTGCGGCTCTGCCACCGAGAAGGTGGTCTTTAGGCCGTTGGGGACTGCCTGTGAACATTTTATCGGTCTGTCTGACTACGCCAATGTTATTTTTCTACGTCTGGCCCCAATATTATCCAGTCACAGCCGAAAACATGTGAGTCGCTCTGACCGGTACAACAAGCGAGTGTTCTTGCTGACGACGACTCTCTAGGAATTGGTCGTCTACTATGTTTGGGGGCGTCTTTATCATCGCTTGCAGTTACTACTTCTTCAAAGGGAGGTTCGAATACGTGGGCCCTGTGACGCTCGTGAAGCGTGGTTAGACGCGCTTCATCTTAGAAACAGACAAGTTAAATCGAAAGCTCCATTTCACCTCCTAACGTTTCAATTTTCCAAGTCCTGAAATGCAAACAAAAGAGTTCAGGTTTGATTTGGAGGCATGATTCAACATTCACCTTTTGACTGACCAAATACCAATCCATCATAGGTTTATCAGACTCGCATTCCTGTGATATCACAAAGTCGGCAAGCTAAAGTGCAAGTTTTCGAAGATGAGGTACTAGATATACCAGTACTTGTGATGAGCTTCGGACAACATTATGTATTTGATTCCAGCAGCAGAATCAACCAAGCATTTCCATCTATTATTCGGTAGCTCATTAACCGGAACCACTTGCTGGAAAAGGACTGTCGCTACATGCTACCGGCTACCATAGAAAACAGCAATAAGATCACACAATGTCATGCTTTGAAGAATCTGCAGATATGGACCGGGTCGTGAGACTTTCAGGATAACACTCATTGGTGGAAGAATATTGGTACCCTTGCGGAAAGCAACCCTTGACGTTGACCCACTGCGGGATCCTGCCGAATGCCTGACGCAATCCTCAATCCTCCATCTACCATCTTCTTGACTCCACAGATCGCGTTGGGCAAGTTAATTTCTGCCCTAAAACGTCGGTTGCGTACCGAAGGTGGATCCATCGTTAGCGTCGTACCCCTCTTTTTGTGTCCGCAGGCAGAACTACGGACGGCGGAGGCAAAAGGGACTCGACACCCCCGGATGTCTGCCAGGCGATCCACTCGTACTAGCCCAGCAAGCGAGTCAGTCAGACCGAAGAGATCACCTGACTGAGTTAGGACTGTTCGAAGTGACACTGAGCTCCTCATGCTCGATGAAGAAGCGAGCAACCACAAGCCTCCTTGACATGATGCAGAATACTCCAAGTTCCATTGTCTATAAGAGCCACTCTAGATGCGCTCAACTCATGCAATACGATTGAGGTCGAATTAGGCTACTGTGAAAGCCTTTGCACATCCACAGCTTCGCTCCGTAGCCCAATGTACCAAGACACGATAGATATGCGGTCCATCGGTCTTCTTCATAGGGAGCACGTGTCAAGGCGATCTTGTAGCGTGACCGAGTTGTCGCGCATTGTGAACTCTATCGTGTCCGAGTCGTCCAACACCACGTACGTCTGCTGTACAAAGTGAACGAATGCGTGGATGTCAGAGACGACGCTGGCAGCACCAAGGCTAATGCGTACGACACCTGTCGGTCTTCCCAGGACGAATTGGAACGGTGTGCTGCATGAATGGCCGGCATCGTGTGCCTGACGCAGGGCCTCGCTGTCCCATCCCAAGTACGTCGCGACACCTCCAGGATT
Source organism: Cladosporium oxysporum (assembly GCA_035771495.1). Classification (NCBI taxonomy): domain Eukaryota; kingdom Fungi; phylum Ascomycota; class Dothideomycetes; order Cladosporiales; family Cladosporiaceae; genus Cladosporium; species Cladosporium oxysporum. The sequence continues at coordinate 303,099 of JAWNKS010000018.1, read as the reverse complement.
GCAGAGTGAGCCGCTGCGAACGTAAATGTTGCGTTCATTAGCACGATGCTCCACCTCTTTATGACCAACAAGGCTGCCGTCCGCCCGCAATATGCTGAGCGCAATTACGGCGCCCTGGCTGCTACTATGCGTGTGCTGGAAATTTTGATCACCGTAAAGCATTACGACAGGCTTACCATTGCCGTGTCTAAGTCCGAGCAGCAGTCTCCGAAGCTCTTTGGAAAGTACCATAGTGTTCTTGGAGATGGCCAACATCGGGTCAGGACCATAGATTTCCTCATGTACATCGATGGCATGACCCAGAGCAATAATCGAGTGGAAAGGCAGCGTGCCATCTTCGAGTACTTCGTGAATGCAACCTTCTTTCAAAGCGTGCCATGCGTATGGTTTTGATGTGACCATATCAACTGTGCCACCTCCGAAATATCTGCGGCGTCGCAAGAGTGAAGCATGACGCTTTTGTACCACGAGCGCTCCTAGGTCTGGAAGTCCGAATATCTTGTAAAAGGAGACCGCAACGAAGTCCGGGCTGAGATCTGCATTGGCAAGGTCCAACGCTGTTGTACTTGCAAGGCTTGCTGCGTCCATAAGAGTGAGTACTTTGTCACCCTTCTCTCGACTACGGAGGCGATCTGGCCTTCGGAACGATTGAATTAGCATAATCCGATAATGGCTTCTCAGTGAGGACGGATACTCACCAGTGTGAGGGAAGTCTACGTCCGGTCATATTGGACTGCCCCGGGTATCCTAGAAGAAGCAGTGTCGTATCGTTACTCTCAGGATGACATGCGTTTTCCACCCATTTGTCCACTTCATGATCGTTTTCGAAGCATCTGTGAGTAGCCGCCAGCTCGCGACCGCCGACTAACGATGTATGAGAGTCCTGGTGATAGCCATACCACAAATTTTTGCTCTTAGAACTGGAGTAGTCGGCAAGGCACGTAAGTAACATCTTGATGGCGGATGTTGCATTGGCCGTGAAGACAATGTCGAAGTCTTTCGGGTCGGCGTTGAAGAAACGGAGTACTCTGAGCCGGACCGACTTGATACACTCACTAGTATGCAGTGAAGGTGTGGAATCTGAATGCGGGTTTCCGTAGAGATTCTGTTCAAGGTCCGCTTTGATACGATGCAGCAGAGTAGCTGCATATGGCTGTCCCACGTTATCTGATGCCAATTTCGATTATGGGGACACTCTGAGTGTTCTTACCGTCGCTCCACCATGATCCAGATACACTTTGCCCTCTAGCTGTGGGTATTCCTCGCGGCGAGTTGAACGAAGATTCATTCTGAACAGATGCGACGCTCGTAGACCGCCTCTAGGCTGGTTCTCAATCGATCGTCAGAGAGGAATCCTGATCATCCTGTGATTCTTGCAAGGGCAGTGAGGGTGAGTGGATCAATTTATTCGGTTGTTTGATTGGAGAGTATAGCGAAAAGTTGTGTGTAGCGAATGTCTGTGGTATAAAAGTGCCATTGTCGGCATGCGGCTTTGGACTACCGGTCGGCCGCTCCAAAGCATCAATGATCACTACTTGCGCCCCCGAAATGGAATTGCTATATTTGGATTGCATGCGATGAAATGGTGCGGATTCTTTTTTTAGCTCGCAACCCAGCAAGATGACCAGAGTGCGGTACAATTCCAAATATCATAAGACTTTCATTACAAGTATGGTATCGGCGATGCGGCGCTATTCCAAATACCATAAGACTTTCTCTACAAATATAGTATCGGCGATATATCTGACGCCACTCCAAATTCCAGTGTGCAGGACTGAGAATGATAGTCTAATCTCTGTCAGCAGCAAAGCCTGACGACAAAGCTGGACCCACGATGCGTCATACATAGAGACTATCGAAAAATCGCGCCGCTGATGCGATTGGCAAGTTCTCTTGGTCTGACGATCTTGGACTTCACTGTGGTTCCCAACATGAAAGACATATGTGACCTTCCATAGACCGCGTAGACTAGGAAGTATTCGCCTGAGATGACGAGACTCGAGCGAGGGTACCGTACTGTGGTGGCAGATTGTGTCTCCTGTGAGGGCCTCGATCGACACAATATGCTGTGTGTGTGAGAATCTAGAAGTCTTCTCGGTGCAAGCCTACCTGCTATAGCTACTTTGATTGAGTCGTTTCTACTTGAGCTCTGTCTTGCCTATGTCTGCAACGTTTCGCAAGTTCTTTTTGCCCTACTGCGAATCGCTCGATAAGAGATCGGAATGATGTATGTGAAAGCATGAAGCCATGCTCATGAGTATCAAACGACAGTGGACAACAAGCTCAATGCTGACTCGCTTACGAGGCAATGCCTTTACTCGAGACTGGCCAGGTGAATTTCCGTCTTGCTCTACGTCTAACGCAGCGTCTGACTGTTCCTTGGAGCATGAATAGCTCGTTGACCAGGGTTATCATGGATGTCCGGCGTCGCAATCTGTGCCCGACGTCGACAACGGTCGTGGTGGCTAGTCGCTCCACGTCCAGGCCAGCTATATCTGAGCAACGTGGTGAGCTTGTGCAACGTTGATGGTTGTAATCGTGTTGTACAGGATTGTGGTCAAACTCTGCCAGTCTATCTTCGGAGTCGGTCATTGACCACAATGAGATAATCCGGGGCTTACGTTCGAGAAGTTTGAGATAATGGTGTTTTGTAGGCTCAGATTTACTGGTCCGTCTAATGCAAGACATATGCTTCTCACTAATGAGGCTGTATCCTGTAATTGAATTTTCTAAAACTGAGCGGACGCTATATCTATCTTTGCTTGTACACGTTGTACACGTCGCGAAGAAGGCTATCCTCAACTTTTGCAGTTTTGATGGAACAGGATCTTTCGAAGCTCAAGTTGTGACTGAAAAATAGTGTTTGCCGCACACGTGATCTCTGGATAATAGAATCTTGCACGGCAGACCAGTACAGTATTGTGGAAGTGTTTGATGACCGAACGTACTTCAGGCTTCGATCTTGCATTTGTCAGTCATCACGGCGTCTTCCACATGTGCGTATATATCTCCTGCGGAGACCTACAGTACTCGCAAGGCAACCCCATTGACCGATTTCGACCACCAGTACCGAAGCCATGGAGTCTCGGAATCAAAATGTGATCCGTGAAGCGACAATAGCTTTACTCTGGCACGTTTCACAGCAGCATGCTCGCATAGACATGCACGATAGCCGTCTACTTGAGGAACAGTATTCGTCTCTCTGTGCTTTGCGGTCTGAAGACCAGAATTTAGACAGACCCGAGATCACTTCTCTATGGCTTAGTCTCCAAGAGTTGCTGATAGCATTCGGAAGAGGTAATATCTGCCGCAGTGTCTTCTCCTGCATGGTGCCGGGTCTCGTTTGCTGAATCGGAATTAGATACCGTGAGATGGAAAAATATAGACGATGACCCCTTGCTCGCAGAAGCAACACCTTGTATCTGCAACTTCACGACCTTAGACTGGCACGTCTGTGGCTCTGGCCAGTCCCGTCAGCCAGCGAGTATCACAGAGATCTCTCAAATGATATCCGAGCTATATCGAGCTATTGAAAGATAGCGAGACGCTTGATGAGAATCCGGAATCGCTTCGAAACGCAACTAGGTATACGTGTCCTACTCTGTTATCCTTCTAGCAATCTTGGCCGACCATTAGATAGGAAGAATCCACTTCGAGTTTCCCGGATTCAAGCGAAATATGCTGTGGCTATATACAGTAATGCCACAACAGTAGGGGAAATCGATCTTGTATCAAGTACGGCCTGAAAAATCACAGGTTACGGTCGACCATGTGTCCCGCCTCGAATGAGATCAGCTCGCCATCAAGCACTTAGTCTGGTGCATTGCAGTAGCGTCTGTAGACCTGCCATCAATCCCAGTGACCCGTATATGAGGGAGAATTGATCACTAAAACGGCACAACCCTGTGTCTCTGCAAAGTCTGTGAAGGCGAGCTTCCATTCCGTGGTGGTTCGGCGAGCACTCAAGGTCCGAAGTATGGGAGCTGGCTCGAGGCAGGCACCCTTTCACCCCAAACCCAGAGATCTTACTTCATTGTCATACTCTATGTTCGCCGAAGCATGGTCGTCTGCAAGTTTGGCCAAGGAAACCGCGTGAATCTGGCATTCAGTTTCTTTGCGCCTTGCTTCATCTTGGCTTAGGGTAGTTCGCCGTCGTGCCTTCGCGAGCTCGGCTTCAGACTCAGATACTTGCGCTTGCAACTTCTGATGACGCAAGTTGAGCTCGTTGAAACATTTCATGTCCTCGTTAGCACGCTTGATGGATTCTGCCAATGCAGTCTGCTTTGGCGATGTTTGTGCCTGCAAATCCATTGTTTTCCGCTTGTAATTCTCGCACAGGGTTTTGAGGCTGTGGGCTTTCTCCACTCTTTTTCCCAACGCTATCAGTGCTGCGTTCTTGACATTTTCAGCATGCTCCATTTGCTCATGACGAACCGACTTTGCGTTGCAGACTTGATCAACTGGTTTATCGTGGTTTCCAACTCTGTCTTGCTGCATTGGGCTGCCATCGCAATGAAGCGGCGCACCCGCTCTTGTCAAAATTTCACCTTGCTGGGGACTTCGAGCCTCGCGATCCTCTGATGCCTTGTTGTCATGCCAGAATAGTGTCTGTGTCGTCTGGGATGATTCGTCGACTGGAGGAACTTGATCAGAAGTTTCCTGCACCTTTTCGAATGCGGCTCCTGCCTGTTGGCCCTGATCCTGAACTGTGTGACAGGTTGCTTGTGTCTTTGGATCTTGAGATTTGTCGTCGGTGGAGAAGAGACTTGTCGGTCTTCGTAAGACCAAAGCAGTACTCGGTGTCTCCGTCAGACAGTCACTTGAGGCAGTATGGTCTCGCATAGCACTTTTGATCTCGGGGGGAGCCTGGCTGTTCCTGGGAGGTGTAGTCGAAACGATTGCTGATTTATTTTGCTCGTTGCGTTCCTTGACAGCTGAATTCCCACTTTCAATCTGCATCGCATCATCAGGCGTTCTTCCCGTCAAATCTGTTGGGCGAGCTTGCTCAGCTGAGGCTCGAGACATGTCAGCGCCCGGGCTTTTGTGGAATCGAGACGATCCAGTAGAAAGCCGAGCCTGCGAGCTCACGACCCTTGGATGTGACTGCGGAGCTGCGGCATGGTCGGTCGGTGCCTGAACGTCGGTCGTCTTACGAGTCGGAGAACCTTTGATCTCTCGGACCTCCAAGATGGTCGAGTGTTGAGAACCAAGCACAATGTTCTCTGCTGAATCAGGTGACTGGGGAACGTCGATACGCTTCTTGGCTTGTGTCCTGGGCCCATTCTTGCGCTGCAGCGCAATGTATTCGTGGCGGTTTCGAGCACCCTCTAGCCGCCGCTTGTCAACGTATACCGACATCATCTCATTCAAGGCGGTGTAGATAGCGCTTTGGAAGCCCTTGAGGGTAGATTGTTGTTTGATCAGTTCATGTTCTTGTTGTCTGAGACGATCGTGCAACTCTGTCGCGGAAAGACCAGGGTAAGCAGAAGGAAGGAGGTGCCAGATCGCTATTTTCAGCACATCTTTCGGGCTAGTCGTGGTCTGTGCGTAGTGCGAATGGTAAAGTTTTGGAAGAGAGACCTTGTCCGTGGTGTTGGGTGGTTGCGCCTCTGCGACGATTTCGACCGACGAGGCAGCTGAGGGGTTCGTGTTATGCCGCAACCGGTGTGTGTCTCCGTGTATCTCAGTCTCGGCTGGGTACACATCAGTGACACTGCGTTTGGGATAGCCAATCATTTACACTTCCACATACCCTTCCGTTTCTTGCTCTCTGTGATGAGTATAGACTTATCTGAGCCGTTGATGTGTGCCGTCATCTTACAGGCTGGCAGATTGTGTGCTTCTCTGGAAAGAGAAAAGTGTATCGTGAATGATTGTGATCATGAAATGGTAGACGGACAACTGTTGTTGATGGGTATGGGATGTTGAGCAGCCAGTATGCATGAGAGAAGTCGCCAGCGTATCGAGAGGAAGAGGTGGTCAACATTCATGTCAGTTATCCGTGGTGGGCTCAGGGTGTGTATTATAAACAACGCAGATTTCCGACAGCAAGATCTGCTTCTGCGAACTAGGCGAAACACGAGGAGATCGAACGAGCTCTATGGTGCCTTTGGCTTGTACGGTCTCCCCGTGATTGACCTTTACCATTCTTGGCTGAAGAGGCACTACCTTTCGGGAACCCTGATGACGATCGTTTCCCATCGGCTCGCCATTAGTCTCGAAGTTTGCGATTCAAGGTGATGTAGGATTCTAGTGCTGAACTCTGCCATCCAGATCTCACATCGGAGGCAAAGACTTTGCAGGGTCTGAAATTCGCGCCGACAACTTACCATAAATCGCGCCGCTTTTAAGATTGCGTCGGCTGCGATGCATCAGTGGCTGGCCGCTCACCTGAATCATGTTCCCTGTATGCGGCCGCTTCGCTTCGCTAGCGCCGACCGCCCGCATGTACTGAGTCGAGCGTATGCGACACGCACGGTTTCGATTTCACTCCAACCCAAGCTTTTCGCAAGGGTGATGGACGGATATTGAATCTAGACTCTATTTAGAACACAGGTCATCGGGCGGCAGCAGCAATCGGCTACATGTTCTGAACTTGAGCGCGAGTCGTACTGTGACTACCACCTCGCAAGCATGAGGATACACATCCACAGTAGACACTCGGCCGCATGGCACACTGTATGCGATCTAGACAAATCCACATCGCAGGTGTGACTACTAAATAAATTTCCGTACATCGATGATGGCATTGCACAACAGATCCGCTGTCAAAGGAGCATTACCTCGACATGGCCGGTCGTGTACTCAAAACGCTTACGTGCTTACTTATCTTCGCCGAGGGGACACCAGCTTCTGCACCCCAAGGATCCCTCTATCGGGCACCAGGCGAGACGACTTACGACTATGTTGTCGTGGGAGGCGGCACTGCCGGGCTCACTGTGGCCAGTCGCCTGGCGCAACGCGGAAACTTCACTATCGGAATCATCGAAGCAGGATCGATATTTGACCAAGAGAGCGGCAACCACAGCATAGTGCCTGGGTACGACTACCATGGTTTTGGAGGGCCCCTGGGCCCCTTCAACCCTCTTTCCGACTGGGGATTCCACACTTTACCTTCGGCAGAAACGGCCAATCGATCTGTTCTCTACGCGCGTGGAAAGGGCTTGGGCGGGAGCAGTGCACGCAATTACCTGGTGTACCAACGTCCTTCGAAAGGATCCATGGATCAATGGGCTGCAGCGGTCTCTGATAAGGCGTGGAGCTGGGAGAATGTGACAGGTTACTATCAACGTAGCTCGAGCCTCCATGAGCCCGACATGAGACATCGTGGTGGAAACTCTACGCCCCTATATGATGTGGAAGCATTCGCAAATGGACCGATAAATGTTGGGTAAGTTTTACTTATACGTCACAGGCCTTCTTTCACATGTACGAGGGCTGATCCGAGCACAGGTATTCAAACTATCCCTCCCCGATAAGTTCTTGGGGTCTTGCGGCTTTCGAAGAAGCTGGAAGCATCACTCAAGAGCGGGGCTTCCAGAGTGGACAGCTCATAGGACATGGCTGGATGCCTTCCTCGCTACACGGCAAACGGCAAGAGCGAAGCACATCGACGGAGTATCTCAAGGGTGACTTCGGCGGTCGTCTTGCTATACACGCTCATACCTTTGCCAAGCGCATCATCTTTGACGGCAAGGCTGCGCGTTCGGTGCAGGTTGAGACAGGCACGTTGCTATATCAGATAAACGCTAGACGGGAAGTGATACTTTCTTGTGGGGCCTTCCAGACGCCCCAGCTGTTGATGGTCTCTGGCGTCGGTGAGAAGCGCTTATTGTCTGCGAACGACATCCCACTTATACATGCCCTTCCCGGGGTTGGCGAAAATCTGCAGGACAACCCTGGATTTGGACTTTCGTTTTCCGTCAGCATTGACACCGCCGCCAAAATCATCAAAAACCCACCACGCATGCTGGCAGCCATAAATCAATACAACGATCATCGGACTGGTTTCTTGACCTCTTCCGGAGCAGACGCTGTGAACTTTGAAAAGATAGCGCATCACGCAGCTTACGGCCTGTCCCCTAAAGCTGCACGAGATCTCGCTACGTTTTCAGCAGATTGGCCAGAAGTACAATACTGGCCCTTGACCACTTGGCCCGGCCAAGACGTACCAGGCGACGCCGTTGCTACTTTCGTCGCTGGATTGATTGCTCCTCTCTCTCGCGGTAGTGTCAGCATTCGAAGCAAAGACATGGCAGACGCGCCGGTGATCGATGCCGGGTGGCTGACACACCCCACTGATCGCGAAGTCGCGATTGGGGCGGTGAGGAGAATGCAGCAATTTATCGGCACGAGAGCGATGAGAGCTGTGCTCCAAACCAGCACAGAACGCAACACTAGCTCGGCGCATGTCAACTTTGACCTGAAGGACTCGGAAATCTTGGAACTGATTCGAAAGCAGCTTTCAACATTCTATCACGCGGCAGGGACCTGCAAGATGGGAGTGCGGCAGGACGGAACCGCCGTGATTGACAGCAGAGCCAGGGTATTCGGGTTGCAAAACCTGAGAGTCGCTGATCTCTCTGGCGTCCCCTTCCTTCCTCCGGGACAACCACAAGCCACCGTTTACATGCTCGCGGAGAGGATCGCAGACTTTATTCTCGAGGATGTTTGAGCCGAGAGGATCAATGGTGCTTTCGCGGCGAGCCCGGTCGGTCGATTGATACGGAAGGTTTCTAGGATAGAAGATGTTTCTACCGTTCAAGCTTTCCGTTGGCCTGTCAATTGAGCCCAGAGCTGTGACTCCTCCATCGTCATCACATCCACCGCGAGCTGAACATGGTGATTGCATGAACATGGCGTTTATTCTGAAATCTCTTTCAGGCCTGCCTGTGTCGTGAAGGGATCAGGTGTACATAAGTCGATGCAGATACTGTAATTGAGACATTTGTATAATATGACTAGTCCAACGCATGACGCTATCAAACTCCCAGTCTATCCATGAAACTTTATGCTTAGTGGCATTGAACCCACAGCGCATCAGTCAGCGGATCAGGAAAATGACAAGACCCAAGATGAGGCTCACGCAGCGTCTACGCCTCCGACCAAAGACCAGTCATCGGCATGTGCTTGCCGTCAAGCCGCCAAGCTTGTTGCAAGCGAACTACAAGTGTCCACTGTGATCATCTCTAGCCGGCGGTGAACAATTCCAAATCATCATTCTATTTTTATACGTTGCGTTCCAATGAGTAAGCAGGTAGTCGTAACCGATGAGTCGGCTCGTATAGATGATGCTGAATACGAGCCGACAACCATACGGTCTCGACTCCCCCATTGATACGAGAAAGATGCTCGCGAAGTTTCGTAGACACGCGGCCGAAGGCTTTGGCAGTATCCGATCAAAGTCACACAAACACTGTTCGAAGGACGCAATCTTTGCCCTGAATTCATTTGTTGTACACCTGTTGTGATGCGTTCGATATGTGATATAGTCCCAGTGTTGCGAGGATCTTTCCACGAACGAAGCTTGCTGCACTTTGTCTCACACGGTTGATCTCCACAGAGCCCCTATGTCATATTCTATCGTTAAAAACAGTGGAACGCCGCCACAACAGCATTACTTTGATTCCTTGCGTTCCAGCTATGACAACCTAGCTTCGGAAGCCCTTGAGCAGTTGCTCGAGTCCAATACTGCCAGCAATGGCCTTTACCGCCGCCTCGCTGAGCAAAAAGAGTCGGACCCCGCCTTGGAGGAATTCTGGGACCAAGTGACAATTATACCACCGTGGGTTGACTGGGACAAGGTGCGGCGCGGTCAGATCGTCTTCAATCGTTACATCCTGCCGATAGCTTTAGGCTTCGCCTTCCAAGGCTTCGCCGGGGAGATCGCAGCTGCTATAGGGCCAGCAGAAGTTCTCGTCCGCGCTGGAGGACTGTCCAGGAACCACATCCATCAACGGATCGCACGAACCTTACAATGGTTGATGGACGTCACAGAATCGCTCACTTCTATCCAGCCTGGAGGAAAGGGGCACGCCTCTACGATCGAGATCCGTCTCCTTCACGCCCGAGTCCGTCGTCGCATTGTTGAAGCAGCACGATCGCGACCGGACTATTATGACTTTGCTCGCCACGGCGTTCCGATCAATGCGCACGACATGATTCTAACCATGACTTTCTTCTGCTGCAAACCAATTTGGGCACAATTTCCTCGTCTTTGGATTCATCCTCGCGTGGACGAGATTGAAGATTTTGTGGCATTCTGGCGGTACCTCGCGCATCTGCTTGGCGTCCCTAACGAGCACTTTGCTTCGGCCGCTATCGCAAAGGGAACAATGGATACGCTCGATCAGAGGAAGAAAGTTCAGTGCGAGGCATCGCAAAAAATCACCCACACATTCCTCGGTGCCTTCGCCAACCGAGCGCCCGTCAACCTCTCCCCGGGGTTCCTGCAAGCCGGGATCTGGACGATGAATCCTGTGTCGACATGTGATGCTCTGGAAGTACCAAGGCCAAACATCGTGCATCGTTTGACATTCGTCTCACTGAAAGCATGCACAGCATTGCTGATCATTGCGCAGAAGAGGGCCTGGTTCTTCGATGCGATGATGCAAAAGGTATGTTCCTTACCATGGCCAATCGCGGCTATGCTAACAAAGTTTCAAGTACCTCAGGAGGAAAATTCATTCTGCACTCCCCAACAGCCAAAGCCTTCCCAGTCATCCACTGACAGAGTTCAAATATTTCGCGACCCCTCCCGACGTTGAGCATTCGGGACCGCAAGAAGTGTGTGAAAATGTTGGTCTTCTGGGTCTCCTAAGGCCACTGGAGACCACTTTGAGAATTTTGCTCATTATTACATGGATGCTGGCGATGGCTATTATCATGTCAATCGTCAGAGTCTGGTCACGGGGCTGAGCAAGACTTCTGCCCGAGGGTAGCATAACGAGCGAATCGGATTGGGATACATGAGGCATCGGATTTGCAATCATTGGAGTGAGTCAGCGAGGCAGCAGGACAGTCAAACGAGACTACTGCATTTTCAAGTACATTTGAAGTGATTATCTGAGAGTGGAACCACCACGAAGCGCTAAGAGGTCAACCATTGCAATCGATACTGCAATCAATGGCCAATCTTGCTCGCGTCACTTCGATCGCTGCCCACTGTTCGTGTCTTCTGTGGTGGTGAAAGATAATAGTTCTCATCTAACAGATCCTACGGTCCCCTCGGTGATTCCTGCTTGGAAAATTCTTTCGATGTTGCGAAATTTCTTCAAAAATTAGTCGTGAATTTGGCAAGATCTAGGCAACCAATGGATGTGTCACCTACTCGCCATGTTTATCGCTCCCTGGGTCACTAGTCACGATCTTTTCGTTGAGAAGATGTGCGATCCTCATTCTCTTGTCGATAGTGTCTGCCTGTCCGGTCATCCGCAACCTGCCTTGATTTTGTTCCAGCTGTTGCAATTTCTGTTGAAAATCGAGAAGCGCGTTGTAATTTTTGGTCTTCTCCGCGCAATTCTGCATCTTTCGGGACAAGGTTCTGCTGGCTTGTAAGGCTGAATGTAGTCAGTGCAACGTACGCTATACAGGCAGCGTTGTATGTACGACAACTGACAATACTCACTTCAAGGACAGCACAAAGCTTGCTGTGACGAACCCTTCTCACAGAGAAGGTGTGGCTATAATGGCCAGATATAATCGGACCTGATGCAACTTTATCGTCTGGTTGCTACTTACTCATGCCGTTACGGTGCTGATTAAGAAACCGTGCGTCACGTCGATGACTGGTTACATTCACTACGGCGTGAGATTTCAAGCAACACTCTACTGGAATCTTACCTACTCAGTATTTGCAATGACTGGTTCGATGGTGCCGCAGAGCTGGATGAGACTTGTGGATCCTCCATCGCGGCCGAGTTTAGTGGTCATGGGCTGCAGCCGCACCTTCTGCTCTTACGAGAAACTCTACAAGCGAAATCCCAAAAATAGGCAATGGGCCGCCGTCGTCGTTTGCGCAGACGTGTCTCGGGACGAGAGAAGACGCACGTGGTGCATGCGGCAATGCGTGAGCGGTCGCGCTACTGCACAGGGGCAAGTGGCCTTGTCGAACAGCCATGACTCGGCTCAACCTCCTGCGCATGATCCGACCAGGGGAGACAATATAGAGGGTGTGAAGCGAATGGGTTACCATCACAGTGTGGCTGGACATTGACGTTCGACTTGTACAGTAGGCACAATAGAGTCCTTCGAGTCTGCTGTACTGTACTCGTGAATGGGTTGAAGGCTAACTCACACGGCGTGAGATCCGCGTGCCATAGCCGCTCTTTCCATTCCTTGTCGTGGGACATGCACCGGCATGCGTCACAACTCATAGCCACCAGTTCAGGTTAGCATGATCGCTCGAATCTCTTTCTTCGCTACACGTTCTGTCGTTCAAATCAATCATAGCAGTCGCCAACTATCTCTTTCGCTGCGTTGATCAGGCACTATTGCTAATATTACAGGCGTAAGGTACGGGTCCTGTGTACGACTCCATGGTGATCAGAGGCTGACATCTCCTTTTCGAAGGACGAAATTGTTGCTAACTACAAGGAGCATCAGCGCTGTAGGTCGGTCAGATCGCTAACGTATCTGTCGCCTGACCAGAAGCAGAAGTGAGCATTTTGAACGAGCAGAGCTTACTCAAGCAATTTCAAATGGATGGGAAAGCTATTTGCGACGTTGACGTGAGGCTAGGAGTAGGTGCACTATTTCGTCAACATGTGGCAACGGAAATGTAATATCATGCAATGACGGTTGCATGGCAATTAGGGATGACACGTAAGTGCTCATGTTATTGCTCAAGCCTATGAATCTCGCCATAGTCATCGCTCCATCGTTGCCTTTAAATTCGGTCCCCGGTCTACGGTCTGCGAAGATATCCCAGACATTCGACCTACCGTGCCAGTGAGCACGGTGTGATGCGACCAGCGTAGTGCACGATCGAATAATCAGAGTCTCACAACATCTATATCAACTGCATTGCGCCGGGTATGGTCGAAGCGCCTTTGGCCAGACATGAACGGTATTTGGACTCATTCTGCTCAATATTCCTTGTCGTCAGACCAGCAGGTGCCTTAAAATCTGCAAAAGTGATCCAGTTCCTGCTCAGACAAGTCAGTAGTGATGTATGTAAGTAATGCTTTTGACCATTCTACCTGCATCACGCCACGACGTCTCGCATGTCCGTTGACATTGGCTGCCAATCCTGACGCATCATTGGATACCATGGATTGGAAAGATCCATCGGCGGGGTTGGAATCGCATGAGCGGAAGGTCCAGCACACGTATAATCCGGCCCGATAGTTCTTTCAGTACCGGAAAGCAATGAGTTCCGGCCTGCATCCCCTAGCGACCATTGCGGCCAAAGGGTTGACTTGTCTAACCAGGCATTCTGGCGCGTTGTTGCGATCTTGATCCCGACCTCTGCGGCTCTGGCGTACCATTCTGCAGATTTAAATGCAAGCAATTGTGCGTTCATGTAGTCTGCTGTGATAGCAGCCAGCGTATCGGGCGGTGAAGATGTGTCCGGGACATAGAGTGCGTCCATCGGCATGTTGTGAGCAGTCAATGACATGCCGTCACACGCTGGACCAATCGACGATATCTGATATTGCGCAGCATTGTCAGGATTGTAGTTCGGAACATAGGTGTGCCCATGATCGGCAGATGTCGATGGCGGCTCGGAAAATGGTATGTCATAGCCATTGATATCCGAGATCTCGGGTTGACATGAGGCAGGAGGCAACCCAGAATGCGCCGACGATGAGAGCGCCAGAAGGGAAGGGTCCAAAGTTCCATCGTCAGGAAGCTCATTCAGCATCAAGTCTTTGCGGTCGGATCCAGATACAGCCGGAGTTCCAAACGAGGATGCATCCAAAGGTGCTTGAGGTTGGGTAAAGTGCTCCGGTCGTTCTGGGCCGACGCCCGTGCCGGGGGGCTTGTCATCTGATGTCTTCAGCTGCGAAGCCTTGATTGAGTCAAGCTGTGCACGCAAGTCTTCGAACTCTTTACGTTTCCTTTCACGAAAACTTTGCTGGTTGATTCGATTTTGCTCCCGTCGGTCCTTCTTAGGGGCTGCGGCCTTCGTCGCTTCGTTACGTCTCGTCATGATACTGATTGCTGACGATTCGTATGGTAGACATCTTGACCGACATGTTCTTATCTATCACGGCATGTTGTCGTAGATGACTTAGCATTGCGGCAAAAACGTAAGTTGTAGCTAATCCCAAAATCCCAATTTCAGTTACGAAATTGACCTATATTAAGCTGAAACATGCTTCGCCCCACGACATATCTTTAGACAGGAATGACGAACTACTTACAGCTTTAGCACAAAGATGTAGACAGCATGCGCGATCGAAATCAGAAATTTGTGGAAAAATACCCGAGGGTATATTCCATGAACCTAGGGTCTCCTGGTAAAATCACCCCGCGCTTGCGAGAAATGCTCGACAACGTGAATTTCAGTTAGGCTCATGCTAGATGCTTGGGAATATTCTACGAACAGGATTTGTGTTCATACTGCAGTTCCAGTGTGCTTCTCTCTGCACTCGACGCCAATAGATGATGAGTTGATCGGCGTGTGGTATAGTACAGTGGTGCTTGTACGAGAACTCGATACGTTGTCAGCTTCAATGTGGCGTGACGTGACACCATCAAATTGCGGATGGGTCCGCGAGTCATCGTACTGCTCTCTGTGTCTCTAAATCTGGCAACAGGGTAGTCCAGACCAACGGACTATGTTTCTTCGGTAAGGTCTATCATTGGGAGTGGCTTCGCTGTGGTACCGTAGTACAAGCTAGGTGACCAGATGATCAATGTGCGCGTTCTATATACGCGTAATGTCATCGTAAAGATCTGTCATAGAGAGCTATAGATGGAAACACCACATTTTGACAGCTTAGCCACCATGGAGAGTTTTGCTTTTAGCAGGACTACTGTACACTAGACAAAGTAACATTTTTGACATTACTGCAACCACTTTACATACTTGACGCTGCGAGAATTAATGGCTCGTCTCAATCTGCCATATCTTTGGTCGGTCGTCGCCTCTTTTGGTGCAGCTATAAGCGACCTTTTCCGGCAGTCATCCGCAGCAGGAGCCCACACTGAGACCGTAGTGGTACCAAAACCTGCTCAAGCGGATCTGGAGTGCTGGAATAGCTCGTCTTGTAGCTCATGTAATAAACCGCGACACGAAATTCGAGAACGTTGCTGATTTTTCCAAGGTACCACATTAGTCGAAGCAGAAGACGAATTCGATTTCAAGCCGCAGGAATAGATATCATGGGTGCATGTTTGATATTCATGTCAGCTCTATATCAGTGATGCACTCCGTGTCTGGCGTATACGGGGGTTGGATCAATGGGATCTTGTTGCAGATGGAGATATCAAACAAGGCATAATGGCAAGCATGCTGACAGAACACAATACGACCTTTTCGTCAACGCTGGTTGCGAGAGTTCATACTGTCGCATTGTCGACGCTGTCCCATTTAGCTCCAAGGCTTGGCAGGATGAAGACGGGTGGCACCAGGCTTGCCACACGACATTGTACATACATGACACAGCACTCACCCAATAGACTCTCATTCAATTTTCTCGTTTCTTAGACCGACGTCTCGTGGACAGCTGACAGAGATTTGAGTTCCAGACATTCAACCAACGCATCCAAACATCTCTCGAAAGCTTATCCCTCAGATGTCATTGTATATATGCTACTGTACAGTATCACGATGTGACATGCTGCTGCCAACTGTGAACAACCTCTGAATGCTAAACTGGCACGGCCAAGTCTTATCATAGCCATCTTAGATGGAACAGAGAAAAATATGGTTGTCTGCCTCGCGTGATCGACGGTGACTTGGCCCATCACGAATATTGTCCTCGCACAAACATTGGCATCCTGAAGAGATCTATATCAAAATCTGCATGAACGTGAGTAACATGTCGATACATTTACGACATGGCAAAGCCCATTCGGTCCATTTTCGGTGACCTACACCAGAGTTTGGTGACAAATCAACCCTCGATCCCAGGTTGTCGCTCGATCACGTACAGTGCCAAGTCTGTCTGTCGTAGCGGATAATAGATCCAGAACAGAGTGGGTATTCTAATCCGGGCTACAGGACGTTCAATATGGTTGCTCGTAAGCACATCCACGTACAGTACTTGGAGAAAGCTGTAAGTGGCAGTTTCATCGAGCGGCAAGATGCTACGCTCTCCTTGCGTACGATCCGCACGCTACTGGATGAACACGCTCCAGGAAATCGAAAGTATACTAGGCATCTTCGAGATTTCATACAGGTAGATCGCGGTAATCCAGTGAGTCTGCATCGGCCACAACGTGGGAGCGACTCATGCATTAACAGCGTGGACGGTGGAGAACGCCAAGCATCAATCGTGACAAATCGCTTTGTCCAACCGGACGAGCCTTGGTTTTCTTGAGATGATAAAACTCGTTTGCGTGTAATGTAATGCCGCAATCGCATCGTTCTCCCAACCTCAGAGAAGACTCAGATGGCTGCAGTCGTTGATGTCAGGGAAGTTGAAGACCTCGAGCTCGACGAGGTCAGCGCCGAACCCATACATTGGCAGCCTACCGAGTTCTCATGGCTTAATATCTGCATCAACCGAAAAAAAGAGGGAAGGGGAAGCGGATCTTTCTCGAGTGGATTGTCAGGTACCGCGCAAGCAGGCAGATTGTTTGCCATACTGGGTCCTTCGTAAGTACAAGTCACAGTGACAGTATGCATGCAGTCACGAGGCTATCACATCTCATGAAGTGTTGAATTCCGCTGACCTCAACGAAGTGGTGCAGGTAAATCGACTCTGCTCAATGTCCTTGGCCAGAGGATCGCTCCCAGCACAGGTGAGATCCGACTTGACAACTTCAATACGATTCGGAATTCCCGCGAACGACAGCGCCTACGAAGACTTTCAGCATATCTCGAGCAAGATATTCCTTTCATTGGATCACTTTCGGTCAAAGAAACCCTCGAATTCGCCCATCGCCTAGCAATGCCATCGGTCAGAGAAAGCAGCCAGCGTCGTGCACTGATTTCGAGGCTCCTCCGCGACCTTGGCTTGACCACGGAGACTTCGAATAAGAGAATAGGGTCGGCATGGGGTGGCGGTCCGAGACTATCTAGTGGCGAACAGAAACAGTTGGGAATCGCCACTCAACTGGTCACCCAACCTGCAATTCTGCTGCTAGATGAGCCAACGTCAGGACTGGACTCCGCCACTGCTTTGGCCATGATACTGAGGTTGAAGGATATAGCCAGGAACCAAGGCATGATTATACTGGCCTCCATCCACCAACCTTCAAATGATGTCTTCGAAGCATTCGATGACTTGCTCCTGCTGCATAAGAGTGGCCGACAACTGTTCAGTGGCTGCATTGCAGATAGCGCATCGATAACTCGCCATCTGAGCCCGGAAACTTGGTTACATGCGAGCAAAGCAGAACAACTGCTGCATGTCGCAACTCAGCCCTGCTCTGCCATGTTTGCTTCGCATAACAGTCGGTCCACCCCGCAGGTTAGCACTCCTTCTGCACTTCCAAGTCGCAGGGAGACAGCAAGTACTGTGGACCAAATCGCTATCCTCTACATACTTGTTCACCGCGGTTTTTTGAAGGCTTTCCGAGACGCCACCGCATATGCGATCCGAGCGGTCATGTACCTCGGACTCGCCCTGCTGGTGGGTACGGTCTGGCTACGATTGGAGCCTACGGATAGGAACGCCCAGTCGTTCATCAATGCCATCTTTTTCGGCGGCGCATTCATGTCGTTCATGGCGGTAGCCTCCGTTCCGGCATTTCTTGAGGACAGGGCCGTATTTCAGAAGGAAAGAGCAGACGGACTCTATGGACCTTCGCTGTTTGTCCTTTCGAACTTTCTTGTCGGCCTCCCATTCTTGTTGAGCTTCTCAGTACTGTTCTCGTCAGTGGCTTACTGGCTGTGCAACTTCCGGCCATCTCTTGCAGGATATTGCGCTTGGATACTGTGGCTTTTCCTCGATCTCGTGGCAGCAGAGTCTTTGGTTGTGCTGGTCAGCTCGGCAATCCCTATATTTGTGGCCTCGCTGGCTATCACCGCGTTCTGGAATGGCATCTGGATGTGTACAGGGGGGTTCATGGTTCATGGAGATGTTCTAAACCCTTTTTGGAAGTATGCTTTCTACTATATCGATTACCAGGCTTATGTTTTCCAGGGGATGATGGTTAACGAGTTCGAGCGTCGTGTCTACTCATGTGCTGTAGGCACAGATGACAGCAGCAGATGTAGTTGTGTTTACGAGAATCCTTCTGCTGGAGAGTGCTCGGTGAGTGGACGCCACATACTCCAGCTTTACGATATCGACCCTGACGGGTTTGGTCAACGTCTGGCTTCCATATTGGGGATCATCGCTGTACTGAGGATGTTTGGATGGTTGGTGCTTCGTTTGCGTAGATGACAAAAAGTAGTCCAGTACTGTAATGACCAGCATCAAAGTCTCACACGCTACACAGTTGACCATGAGACCGGCCTACACTTGGGCGCCCTATGTATGAGTAAACATATCCTGACCAACGACCTGAAGCATCAGGGGACTACATCTACAATCATCCGTAGTGCCGTATCTGAGAGTCGCATAGCAATAACTCCATCCGCCGCAACCTATCACGCTGCTACTGATTCACACATGGATGCTATATTCGACAACATAGCTCGCTATGCAACCGATTTGTAACGACATCCCTTGGTGACAAGCTGGTAACAGGACACTTATCTCATGCCCGACCTCAGAAAAACTGGCCAACAGCTAGTTTGAGAACAAAAAATCGGGTCGAAACGAGTACAGTACATAGCTGGACTTATCAAAGCCCTCACTATGCAATATATCGCAGCTTCGGGAGTGTTCGATTTACAATAAGTGCTATCATACCGTGTTCATAGTGCTCTCAAATCTAATATCGAAACATCATCATCTACATCTTCGCCCATGCATGACTTCTGAAAGCGAATCTTCTGTATCTTCCGTGAGCATCTGTTGATTTTCTATCCTGACGTACACATATGCTATATCGAGCGTTCGACGTCTGAGTCAGTCTTTAACATCCAGACTTCCTCCTGCGCTGATGATTATCTCTATTGATGGAATCATCTTCTGACACAGCCGTTGCATCGACCACATTTCTGTCAATTCGAGGAGATATTCACATAGTTCTTCACGAAGAAGGTCCGTTGAATTGCTATAGACAGCTCCGATCAGGGAATGAAACCACAGTGTGACGCTATGGGTAATATCGGTGCGATGTTAGGGCTACAAAATGTTACAAAACGTGGCCTGCGGCTCTCTCAGTACAGACGGGCGCAATTAACGGCAATTTTGGCTGCTTCCTTACAAAATTTTAGCGTGCACCTTGCCAAGTCGAATATTGGGATTTAGGTATCATTGCACTGACAGATGCAACGGTCCTCGCGTTCCAACACATTAATGCGCAGCGACGATGAAGTACTTGATAGTGCACGACTGATAGCAGCGCGTGGGAAACCAGAACGGGAAATAGCACGCACTACCCTAAATCATAAGTCCTTGTAGCGCTCCATACCCTGTTAGATATAGAGTAGCACGTGAAAATCTCGATATTCTTTGGCCATCTCAATTATAGTACTTGAGGCGCTCTTTACTTCAGTTGCCATATATTGCCACCGCATCGACCCATAGGAAAGACAAGCGAAAGCCTGAGGATATTCTGGCGCAGATGGTACTTTAGCGTTGCTCCAAGCCAGTGTCAAAGACTACGAACAGCCAACTCGAAAATGCTCGTGACGGACATAGGATTCCTCCAGATCTTTACAATCTCAAGCCCCGCTTTGACAAAAATCTGGCCGAATTCATCTTCCGTCCGTTCCCTCGCCGAAGTCATCACCCACATCTGCATATCTACAGACGTCTGGAGACGCGTGGCTCCACAACCCGGCATCATGATATCGTTGACCAGAAGTTTGCTGTATCCAGGTATCATCGCGTCTCTGATATGACGGAGTATTTTGAGGACATCCTCCTCGCGGCTCCAGTCATGCAAAATGCTGTGCAAGTAGTAGGCGCGCGCACCCTTTATCGGTTGCGGCTCAAAGAAGTTATGTGGGATTCGTTGTATCACGGGATCGCATGTTGCTTTTTCGAGGACCGAAGGCATATCTTCAAGGAACAACTGTGCCTCGTTACCTGGGTGTGCCTGTTTGAAACACTGCAGATCGTCGCCTTGACTGCCTCCTATGTCCACAAGCAGAGGCCCTTTCTCATAGCCTTCGATGATCTGTTCCGTCTCGTATATTGATGTCCATGGGATTCTGGTAGTGCGGTAAGATGCCACGAACTTGTTAAAGATTTCTGCTTCCGCTTGGTTCTCGATCTTTTCATGATATTCGAAGACCGTTTCTTTGCAGCCCTTTTGTCTCTGAAACAAACCGTCTCGCGGATCGCTTGTAGTTTGGTAATGAGCTGCTCGCAAGAAACCAGGAAGCTGCAGCCAGAGCTGACCACAAACTGCGAAGCTGGACGGACATCAGCGTAGTCCAACGATGACGAACAGACTGACTTACTAATATAATATGCCTGCACGTTTGGAAGGGTCGCATAGCGCCCTTGACAGCTTGGTCTGTATGTAGGTCTCGGTCTCGGTGCTGACTTCTCGTATCACGCCGTATGAGGAAAGATGCCTCAGCACGCGCCCTGACATCGTTAGAAACGAATCATGTATGCTTGTGAGCCACTTACTCATCGTGCCCAACTCACAATCCACAAGCCAGCTGAGCTCTGTGAGTGTCAATGGTTGGTTGGCGAGAGTGCCTCCACAGACCTCTGCCCACAACTCGAACAGATTGACGTCCAAGCTGATCTTGACAGCAGCAATGAGCGATGGTTGACCAACGACCATCTCCCACAATCGTTCGTGGGGCGTCTCATATTCTAGTAATTGGTCTCGCAAGAAACGCACTTTGTGTTGACGCTCCTTTTCGCTCAGAGGCTTGCAGTCATGATCAGTGGTGTGACTCCGCGTTGTGTCCATCGGTGGGACGTCAGGGATTTTCAGGCGATCCATGTGGAAGTCGTGCATGTCGTAATAGTTATTCTAATGGTAGGTACAGACGTTGTCAGTACGACGGTGCTGAAATGACCACATATATAGTCGCATCTAAGCCGTTCACGAAGTCCTTCCTCGATTTCATGTGACAGATGTCGGCCGCAGTCGAGTTGCGGCGATTAGGGCAAGTCGCCCGCTGGCTGGATCTAAGCGTGAAGGTAACAGTAGGCTCTGTAATTTTCACAACCCCGTTTTTCCCGTGGCCGCATCCGATATTCTTCGTTGCGATACTGTCCGAGGCGATCTCAAGTAAGACCAAGTTCGGCCGCTGAATGATCTGCCGCATCGCAAACCTTATCCGCTGGCAATTTCGGAATTCGCCACCTTGGGCTATCTTGGGCAGAAGTGACTAATTCGGATGCATATCAGCATTGCCAATCAACTGTGGAAATACGTACCAAGAGACTCCAGCATCTCATGATTGTGTGGTACAATGCTTTTGCACGTTCTAAGGCATGAACCTCGCTAGATTTAATATTGAGTTCAACTTCGATCTCGGCAAGAAAATCCGCTTCGTTTGTCAAAAATGAAAATTACAACGCACTCTGCAAAGATCTGGCGCGCCGCTTCGAGGCTTTTGAGAAAGAAGAATTCGACAAGAGGTCGAAACGTGATGGCATGCTCCCGGATGAACGACTTCAACGTCGTCTGACGTCGAAACGATCGATATTCCAACGAGTGGAGCATACATCTGCTCAGACCGACAAAAGCATAGCAATCATGATTAGTCGAGAAGAGAGTGATGACGACTCTTGGAAATTTGAAGTGGTGGACTCCTTCGGGATAAGGCATTGGGTCATTCATCGCCGCTCTGGCTCTCATGAGCCTACCAACTGGCGACCTGGTGAATATGACGCATATCAACTTTTTCGTTCCATCGGCATGAGATATGCTTTCGAGAAATAGGAAATGGAAAGCATGAAAGTATCAGCGCAGTGGAGCAAATTGACGCAACGTCGCCGCACTCCCTCTCGATGTGAGCCAGGTTTTAGAGAAATGCGTGATGGAAAAAGCTAATGCACCTCCCAAGCGATGTAGATTGATTTCATCCTGTAAAAGCCCTGACAAGGGTGATCGCGCCACTCTTCGCATCTTCCAAAATTCATTCTATTAGGTTACATGAATCTTGCACGTGTCCATGAATTCGGTCGCATCATCGAGCAAGCCTAGGATGTACGATCCATCGATGATTTGATTCACGGCTGCAGATCAACCATGGGTCTTTGGGGTTGAAGAGAATCCTTGAGGCGCATCAAGACCTCGCCTTGCACGACTAAGTTACTGTGATGGCGTGAAGGTCTATGGTAACGTCGTTATCGACGTAAGCGGTATATCTTGTACCGCGCATGCAATGAAAAGTCTCTAGCGCCACCCAGGCTTAATTGGTATCTGTGTGATTATTGAATTAGCCCAGTTGTGTACTCACCCAGGGTTGTCCCTGTCCAGCCATACAAAAGCGTTTGCTGACTGCGACACTCGTCCCTCATCACAGCGTCTGAGCATGCTGTATCTATTCGGCACGACTCAAGTGCTTCAAAATTGTTCAAGACTTTCTTCTTTAACTTAGCTTTACTGAAAAATGATGCTCAAGCAGTTTCCTCGCATGATACAAGGCAGTATTTGTATGAAGTGCTCTGATGTTCTCGTGTATATTGAGCAGATCACCATGTCACCCAAGAGAGCCAGATCTGTGCTGCGCCAGGGCGACTGCCACAATCGGTCTGCGAGCCGTTTCCTCCATCCGTGCATGTTATCGTCAGACAATTGTAAGAGGAATTACGTATACCGTCGAAACATCTCCCTGGAACAATCTCCTTTTCTGCCCTCATATCATCATTACCACCCACAACTCCTCCTCCTCCCCCTGACAACATCACCACCACCACAACACGATGGTCGCGACGCGCCGATCGCTCGGCGACCAGGCCTCTCCCGCAGCCTCATCGCCGCCAGCAGCAGCAGCACCCGCCCAGCTGTCGCGAGCGCAACAAGCAGCGCTCAAGAAATTAAACATAGCTGGCACAGATGCCCTCAAGGGCGATCCCAAAGCTGCCCAAGCAGCTAGAGAGGCGATACAGACGTACCACTACCGCGGTGCTGTTTACGCCGCCGGCGCCAACACCCCTTCGCCCTGGATCGAGAACCGGCCGAAGCGCTATTTCAAGCGCTCAAGAGGTTCTGCCTCGGATGTTGGGGAGGCTGGTGAGGGCAGCATCGCGGTGAGTGAGGGAGATCACGACGTTCCTTGAGATCCAGCGACTCATCGTCGTCATCGCCCCAAAGGGCCCGATGTTCGAGCTTCAATGCTTCTTTAGCTGTAATAAGAAGCTGCATTCCCACGATTTCCTTGAGCTCGATCAGTCGGTCGTAGATGTTCTTTCCATTGTTCGAGTCGTTATCAGCGAGATCTTGCGCCTTTTTGGAGCCTGTCTCTGGGGTTATAAGATGGTTGTCAAATGCTGTAGCAGGCGAATTTTCTGGATCTTCAATGACAGTGCCATTAGATCGGTCTTGCTCAGGCCGGATAGGCTGATTTTTCTCGTCATAAGAATCATAAGAGGTCCACCTTTCTTGCCTGGGCATATTCGACGCGAGGATACTCCCGACTGGATTCTACCTGGGCTTCCTGGGAGGTTGTGGGAGCAATGACTGTACTTATATGTGCTCATATCGTTGTCAGAGCACCGCAGCCGTAATGAATGAGTACGATGAGCTATGGACAATATGTGTGAGGTCTGAAATCGTTTCTTCGAAGTAATGCAGACAGCCTACTCATCATGGCTGTCTAGCAGACTGATTGAAGCACATGACTGTATCCATCCGCAAATGGATCAAAAAGTGTCACTATTCTGCAGTCCATACAGTCAGGGTCTCGAGTCATCCACTCATCGTCTGATGAGTGAATCAAGCACGATTTGTTATGAATGTGAGTCTTAGTAATCCGAGTTTGTCGGCAGTGTGGTCGGTTGGCAACCATTGCTGATCACTTGAGGTTCTTGGCCAATGCTCAGAATTGAGCTGGTAGCAGGGAAATTATGTACCTTGTGACACACCGCATTACACAAGAGCGATACGCGTAGGCATTACTGCGTGACTTCTATGTCCTTATCTGATATCACATTAGCTCTATACTTCATAGCTCTGAGCCTGATCACCAAAAGGCTATATACCTAGAATAAGAGAGCACCACCAGACAAATTAACAAGTATGACGCGAGGTCGTGTACCATTCAAGAGGGACTTTAAAACGAAGTTCAGATCCCATATTTAGTATCTCATTGTGGCCATTTGTGTTCTAAGTTATAGTCTTTTGCTGTCGGCAGGCTTTACGTTCCGTTAAATCGGTCTTCCAGGATGGGGAAATGCAATCTCAAAGCAGTCGCATTCCCATTCATTTGACAGCCCAGTCATCAACCGTTCAATTGTCGATGACACAACACAGAAACAACCAGTCAGTTCGATTTGCTTCACTTCATACAACAGTAGTATATGGAATTAATTTATTTTAGATATTGCTTTTAGTATCTTGGCTATCTCCTTCCGATTTTTCCTCACTGGGCGGTGAAACACGTGGTCACATGCATGATCCGACTGTTTTGCCAGAAGCTATGTGCTCGTAGGGGCATGACACATACCTTGTCGTTACAACGAACACTTTGATCGTCGTACGCGTACGTATAAGCCTCTGGCCCAGCTTCCACCAGTGCTGGATTAGCATTTGTGCAGTTTTCTGGAGTGTATGGTGGCGGGCAGCAAGTTGAGTCTGTGTGTAGCAGTGAGCAATTTGACAAGCAAGCTTGTGCTTCTGGCAAAAAATTAGTGGGCACCTCCGCAGTTCCTGCGAGGCCTATACGATTTGCCTGGGGACATCGCCAAGCCGCCGGAGGATCTAGGGTGATGTCCGGAAAGGAATTGTCTTGAAACTCCACCTTTACACTGCTCGTGAGACCATCAACTGTGCTTACATCCACATTGCAGTCCTGTTTATCCCGATCTAGTTCTTGAATGGCACAGTGCACTTCAACCAATGTTTGATTCCTAGAAAACTCAGCGTTCTCAGTATCCCACCATAAGCGCCAACCAGATTCCAAGCGCGTGGCGGATCGAGCGAATCGAAAGCCAAACTCTTGGATGGTGTTTGCAGACATTGGTACGGCGACATGATCGGTTATGCTTGCAGTCAGGTTGCTACCATTATTGTATGCCATCCTTTTGTCTTCATTTACGACCATAAAATGCATGTTTATCGGACTGGTTTCAGCCCCACACTTGTTTTCTATCGAGATGCTATACATCGGCATGCTGTTTTGAAGCGTGGCGTTACCATAGGGCCTGTTCATCTCTTTTTGCGTATTTATCATATCGCTCACGCACAATTTTTGCGGCGCGGGATTCGAGTCGAAATCCGCCCTAGCGAAGACGCCTGATGTAAATAGTATCGACATTGTAACAACTTTCCATGTGGGGTGCATGGCGAAAAGATTCTCTAGTAAGTATGTATGCAAATGTGACTTTCCGAAAAATCTATGGAGTTTTATTTATGCCTTCCACTCAGCACGACATCCATGAGTGGGCTGTTACACATCATAGTTGATCGATGACTGATGGTATGATCGCTTCCGCTCGGGGCTCGTCTTTGGTTACGAGAGATTCGGCACAAACGCTGGTCACGCCGACTATGATAAGTCTCCACTAGGGTCACTTGGTGCTGACAACCATTTGGATTGCTGCATCCATGCATCCTGCTGTTACAGCTACAGAAGAAGACAAACCAGCATATCCTTGATGAAGTAGTCTCAAAATGGGGGCGAGAAACGTGGGTACACTCACCACGCAGACGTACTCATCGCATAATGCTTTTGGTAATTTCATCCTAACGTTCAAACGTTTGAACACCTGTCAATAAACGTGTCACTGATTATATTGAACCTCACAGTCTTGTCCGTCTGAAAGGAGGGTGAAGGTAAATATGAACAAATGAAGATGAATGTTAGGCAGCAATTGCCACGCAGCGACGTGTTTGTATGACTAGATAACAAGCGTTCTCGTTCGCTCTGGTGGGAGACATCGACAACGACAGCACAACGCACGGCACTTGACAGGGAACTTCGATGACAAGCACCATGCGGTTGGTGTAACCCCCGTTCTCCAAGAACACGGGCTTGGAAATGATGATTTACTGGGATCGGACACATCATCTTCAGCTGAATTACTTATCAGATCTGTTCGAAACGACCTTCACCCAAATGCTTATTCATCAGCATAGCGAACCACTATAAGAGCTTTCCTTAAATTTCACGATCTATCATTTGATCCTTGAAGGACAATCTTGATTCATCACCTTGCGAACGGACATGCCGAAGAGAGCTTGGAGCTCAGGAAGCGCGTCTCCTTCCCTGGGTCACGGAAGACTAAGGAATGCAACTAAGGTAACTCAAAAACGTCCCCGGGTATTATCGCCGAACGGCAAGGACTTTGGATCTAGGATTAAGGGGAAAACGACGATTGTGATTTCCGATGATGAAGCTCTCGATAGCGCACAAGCGGAAACCCCTATCATCAGTGACTCTGAATCAGACGATTCGTCTTTGCCTGCTGAATGGTCACCTCATGGTAAATCCAGAGCGGAAAGCTTTGCAAAGGTTTACGATCAAGGTGAACCCAACTTCGATGATTCTGACATCGAGATTGAACACGACAAGACAACAAAATCTTCTCAGACAAGCGGGGAAAACAACCATAGAAGCTATCCGATCCGATGCCTGGCAGCCAGAAAGGACGAACTTGAAGATGAGCTTGGAAAGACTAAACAGGTGATCGAGCAAAGCAAGACCAAAGAGTTGGAGTTAGTAGGACAATTGGCCGAGATCAGTCAGGCTATCGAGGCACTGAGCAATCAGGCCGCCATATCGTCGAATCTCTGAAGAGAAAGCAGACCTTGGCGTTGATGGTTCCGGACTAGGAAGCTACTATACGCTATATTGATATATAGATTCGACAAAATTTGACAAGTTGTAATCTGATCCACTACGTAGTACACATAATCGTGTTATGGCTTAAAGAGATCTATGAAAACGTTGTGATAGGACATGTGAGCGTCTAACAGAGGAAGCTTGTTTACAGGTCAACATTGTGATGCACAATGAGTTCTGACCTGGTCTAAGTTACGTGGTAGAGAAGGCATAACACACTCGCGACGATGCTTCCTGAACTCAAAAGCAAGACAAGGACGTCGAGCCGGATCCGCGGATGCGCGGCATCAAATTGGTTGTTCGCGATGCATGAAAATCTTCCAAGCTTGTAACCTAAGTTATATGGTACATGGAATTCAGAAGATATCTATTCGATAAGTCACTGCGGCTGAATGTGAAGCTATCTCTTAGCGTTTACTTCTTTTGAAAAGAGTGCTTCAAGGCATTCTTCTGCATCAGACTTGGGTATATGTCACCTTACAATGCCTGTAAGACGCGCTCGTCCGCAGATTTGCAAGAGCTATGATACACTAGCTCGGAACGAGGATCAGCATCGGCGAATCTACGGTTGATCCGACAGGCGCCTACTGAATTGTCCAAGGTGGAGTTCGAGATTGCATGGAAAGGTGGAGAGGCTGATAGTGAGGACATCTTCCAGCTTTGTTTTCTGCGGCCTTCATGCCCTATTGAGATCTTGATTTCCGCTGGATCTGCCTATACTTAGCCAACGGTTATAATAATGACACACCACATGTTCGCCTGACTAGAAAACTGTTCACGAGGATGTTCATCCTAACTAAGAGCAAACAATGACAGCAAGGCAATCCAGTACGGTGATAAAGGTGGCAAATTGTACACACTAGCTCCTTTTGCGCTTCCCGAGCACACGAGACGTGTCTTTAACGATGTTGTTGCCAGGTATGAGGATAACAGGAATTGGAAAACCACTGATTGACTCGCTACGTCCGTAAGCGTTGAGTCTGACATCTAAATGATGACCCATGGGAACACATGACGTCCGAATCGAAAATTTGGCGTCTTGTTTATTCCGGCGCAAGGGTCTACCATCGATGGAGAGGTGCGCATCTGGCCACTTGCGCCATATGCGCCAAACTTCCTTGTCCAGTCGACAGTCGATGTGAAGCGACATCTGCAACTGGCCGCGTACCTTCACGGTGTCGATCTTCGCAGCGTAGAATGTTGTCGCCACTAGCTTCCAGGCTGCAGATCGAATCTTTTCCTGCAGAGCCTCAGATTGCGAGAGTGAAGTGCGGATCTGCGGAATGGTGTCAAGCATCAGCTGTAAGTTGTCGAGCGGGATCTCTGGCATATCTAGCTTGGGGTCAAGTCTCTCGTAGTTGCGTCTGTCAGCACCCCATAAAGCCCGAATCTCCTCCTCTTTCGCGGGTCTGAGCTTTTGCGCAAATGTCTCCCACAGGCGCGAAAGGCTGCTGCTGCCCCCTTGCGCTACATGCAAGTCACCACAGCCCACCGAAATGACCAGATTCTCTTCGGCCGGACATTTGAAAAGGACGCTAGCTTCGTGTCTTCCAAGATGGTTGGGGTTGTTGTGGAACATGCCGCCATCATAGAAGGCTTCCCCAAAAAGGACTTTCGTTGAAAAGTAACTAAGGAGAATCAGTCTCGCGTTTCTCCAAGGTGAGATCAGTTGCATGGTGAAGTCGGGTGATAACTCACACTGGTGCCGCCGAAGTACATCGTGCTCTACTCTTAGTCAGCATACAGCTATTTCAGTAATGGTGATGATCACGCACGCTTCCCAGATCTTGATCTTAGACGCCACGGCCTCGTCGGGCCAGTCGTAAGCGCTCTCTTTTCCATGGCGACTTTTGTCGTAGTTCGTGAAGATGGTGCAAGGTGGATTCGATCCAGTCGTCGCAGTCACAGCGACTTTTACCGAGTTGACACCGTTTCCAGCAAGCAAGTCATCTGACCCGAAAGCGTCGCGAAGTACATTCTCCAATAGTCTCCAATCGTATATGCTGTCGTACCAATACACTTTTGCAGCTTTAACAAATGTTTCGGACCAGCCTTTCGTAATTTTTGCGAGGCTGGACGTGACCTTGGATCGCTGCTTGAAGATCTTGCTGGATAGGTCTGTTAGTTTTGTCTGGCATTCCGCTACGGACCATTGTTTAACTCCGAGACCAAGAGCAACGATGCCACCTGCGCTCGTGTCAGCACCGCTATCTTTCAAAGAAGTGACACTTACCTATACTTGTGCCAATGATCAGGTCAAAGAAGCACCGCAACGGTAGATCCAAGCCAATCTCACGCTCGAGTAAAGCTAGAACTTCAAGTTGTATGTGCCCTCTCACGCCACCACCATCGAGCGCAAGTACTCTACCTCTGCCATACTCATGGCTCTCCTTTGGTTGTAACTTGTTTTCAGGAGAATTGCACACAAAGCATGTCCGGCCATGACTCTTGCGCAATGAGTTCCGGCATTGATAACAAGTCCCATGACGACCGCATTGTAGCAGGAGCTGCCATGGTC
This sequence comes from Cladosporium oxysporum, assembly GCA_035771495.1. Taxonomy (NCBI): domain Eukaryota; kingdom Fungi; phylum Ascomycota; class Dothideomycetes; order Cladosporiales; family Cladosporiaceae; genus Cladosporium; species Cladosporium oxysporum. Next base: position 273,430 of record JAWNKS010000018.1, on the reverse strand, counting down.
GAGAAATACAGATTAAGCACATCGGTCCATATTCTTGCGATCGCAAGAAGTCGCTGTGTTTGGCAAGATTACAGATGTGCCAATCCTGAGCGCCCGCCCGTGTTCGAATAGAATCCCGAGTGACTTTGCCCCAACGGAGCAATCCTCGGACGAGCTTAGATTTAAGGCTACTTTGGGTGGGATTAGTGAGCGAGCTCATCTGGGATATCCATGCCTGAGCCCTTTGACGCAATTGACGCGGTGTCTGTTTGACGATGGCGTCCGACCATTGCGGCCGAGTTTGAGTATTCCGTCGCAGACCATCTGCCAAAGTCCCAAGTACCCCTTCGCCAACACATACATAGCTTGTCAAAATTTGTGCAAAATCTGGATGCTCGAGCCTGTGTTGATTATTTGCGAACAGCACGCGCATAGCTGAGTGTGTATTGTTCCGACTGAAGCGAGCCCAAGATAGAGCGGGACTCACCCTGAACATTGTGTTCTTGCCAGCTCTCAAATGGTCCAAATACGCTTCCCTGATTCTTCGTGCTTGAGTCGACGACCACGCAGCGTTGAGCGATCTTCTGATCTCAGACGCACTCTGAGCAATTTGCATAATGTCCATGAGAGGAGCGACACCCGAACCAGTGCATACCGTTAGTTGACGGAATGTCTGAGTGGCCAATTGGTCAATCGCGATCACATTCGCATCGGATTGTTGTGAGCAAGCGGCGTGGAATTCCGCCACAGTCACCTGGTTTGCCACGCAATGAACGAGAGCTGCTGGTCGTGGCTGACCTACAGCGAGTCGATTGTTGCAGCTTCGCAGCCACCAGATGTACCGCCGCGAGGCATCGGAGACTGTGCGACCAACAAAGAATACCGCGTCTGTCAAAAGGTGATCAGCTTTTCGCGAAATTGTCTCCTCGGTAGAGGGGCACGTGGAAGCTCGTTCAGTTGATACAGGGCAGATTGAGATTGCCAGATTCGCGGGCAGACTTGCGGTTTCAAGCTCTGTGCGAAGGTCCATCTCCATCGTGGCATCAACTACCACGATGACCTGGGACCAGCATCTCAAGGTCTCAAGATCTGTCGCCGAGCGTCGCGTTTTACCATCAAGTCCCATTGTTTTTCTTCCTGCCACGGCTTATTTGGGAAGTCGACCTGGAGATATCTCAGGTAAAGAGATCTCCGTCTATTACGCTTACGTATATGTGATTAGGATATCGACGGTCAACTGCTAAGCAATGTTGCATCCATAGTCTTGAAGCAAGTCACCAGCAGGACAGGCGATAGATATTTTTCTATCGTCGGGATTTGCAGTAAGGCGAATGACGCTTCCTGGGACGCGTATGCGCTTCAATGCGGTTGTTTTTCGCACTTTCATATACACCAAGCATCTTGTCACGTACCGTAGAATCTTCCAGTTAAAGAGGTTCGGCGAGGTGACTTGCGAACTTCGATCGTTGCCATGTGCCTGTGCCAATGTATCAAACATACACATCTCATGAGTCTAAACACTAATATTTCACTGCGTCACAGGAAGCTGCTGATGTCGAATAGACAGTGATTTGACCAGAGGATTCTGCCAATGACATACCTTGGTAACAAGAGTTAACACCACGTAGTCTGGCGATCTGGCACGTTTGCCTCCTATCACGGCTGATAAGGGGCAATTTATTGCCGAAATCTTCCGCATGATGACCAGAGATCAAATGTAACAAAATCGCTGCCGTAATATATTCATACGCGGTCTCGGAGCTCACTTTTGGTGGAAGATAATTTGTGCATGCGAATGCATGCGAATGTTTTGGCGATAGCAAGAAATGATTTGGACCTGATTCCATGTTGTATGGCAACGTGTAATTGGGTATACTCGGGGCAGGAACGTAGAACGAGGCAGGAAGAAGGTCTGAGTAGCACACTGATCAAATTGCGTCATGAACAATGACTCCAATTGTGACACTTAATTTGAGCACGAGGCTCCTATGAGATGAACTCCAACTATCGTATATACCAAGGAGACTCGTGAGTCTCAATCGATACATCCGTACGATCAGTCTGACCTCTCAACCGGGTCAGTTGAGTTGCTGCCTCAGGCATCAACCTGGATCAGTTCTGCGACGTCCAGTTGTGTGGAGAACCTCCCCACAGCCCATTGTCATTACACAGCGGTGACACACGGATTCGGTCGCAGAGTGCTACGAGCTCGCAGTCGATGACATCTCAGACAAACGTGGAGTCTCGTATGCTAGCACCGACCAAGAAACATTTGGCCGCAACGAGCTTGGGTCAATGGTGATGCCTGAGTACGACCGTGGCCCGATACAAAGTCTCTAGGCTCGTACTCCATGGCAGTTACGACCAGCACGAATCTTGGTCGCATGAGATGCTCTGATGGTAAAGTAGAACAGGTCTCACGATCGGAACATTCCATATTGATGACTGGTATTGCCTATATTCAATCACGTGCGATTGTCCGTCAGCCAAAAGTCTATTCTTGTTCGACGTGAAATTCTTCCTCACCTTGCGACATGCACAACTCCCTGGCATTCTGCAAATGGCCAAGCACATTTTTCATATCGCCATTGTGACAGAGATCCTCGTCTTTTACGATGTAGTCCATGACATCGTCAATCATTCTTGCATATTGCCCCCAGTTTGCCTGCATCAAGCCACCAGCGGAGGACGGCGGAGTCAATTGACGGGGGTCAAATACTTCTTGCCGAGATGATGATGATTCAACGTGATCTCGTGGCGTCGATGATGCTTCCGATATCCCGATATTATGGTCAGCTCCGACCCCCTCGACTCCAGGCGAGCTGTCGCATGCTGGGGACCGACTATCTTCCTCTGTGCGCTCATCCTGGGGGGTAGATGTTGACAACGGTCGGAGATAAGGCATCGCCGGATAGGCTGACCGTTGGCGAGTCGACGGGTGCTTGGCGCTGGATGAAGGCAGCATGCTGACGAGTTGGGCCTGAACCGGCTGTGTATGCGCGCCGTTCCTCTTCTGCAAAATTGGCGCGGTCGTGAGGATAGTCCGCGAACGACGAAACAAGATTTGCTCCACCGTGGACTCGCTGAAGCCTCCAACACGGGGTATGATGAAGCCATTATCGTCAAAGGTGAGCTGGTGCATGCGCATGTACTTGATTGTGGTCGTCTTGTCCAATTCCCAGTGATTGCATCTTATCAGCTCAAATCCGGGCCGCTTGTCGAGCCACAATTTGGCACGTATGATGTCCTTTTTTTCTACTGGAGATGATGCTTTCTTGATGGCGGAGTGGTGGTGGTGTTGCCCGATCAGCACCGCTGTGTTCCTGAATTTCTGCAAGTTGTCGCGATACTCTTTGTCACGATGAAGCATCGCCCAGTTGAGCAGGTACCTCCACGACTCCCAGTTTGAGCATTTATCCCTCACACATTTCAAGGCGGATAGAGTATGGTCGGCGAGACGGTACCATTCGTAGTGATCGAACATGCCTTTCGGTAAAGCAGCTCTGATCTGGTCTTCGGTCTTGATCCTCCTTTCTTTCTCAAGGCGTGCCTTGCTCACTTTGTCCCAAAAGTCTTTTGCTAGGTGCTGCTCCTCGGCCCAATACTTGGAATCCAAGCCGAAGCCATGATCTTCTAGTATTGCAGCTAGACGGTCGATATAGTCATAACTCTGTAGAATCTTACGGAGGGCCTGTTCTGAGTGCTCTGATATCTTCGCAATGATCGCCTCCCGACTATGCGCACGACTGCGAAGCCATATATCAAGTTCCCGCAACGATTCTTCGTCTTCTGGTGACTGCATGGTAAAATTCTCGTGTCGCATTGCAGTGTGGTTCGCCCAAGCGCTGGTGATCATGGATGGGGACACTCGTGTTTCACTAACTATTCGGCAAAATGGTAGCGATTCCGATGTAGCATATGAGCCTGCTGGCCGATCCCGTTATACATAGTAAGAGTGCAGCCATCGAATGCTCCGTCGGACGCAGGGACAGCGCGTCTTGGCCCATATCAAACGTCCTAAGCGAGCCGCTCTACACCGATGTATATGTTGATACTCAATCGCAGCAGAAAGAGACGTATATTGATACCCACGTTGCATTCTCGTCAAAGGAACTGTACTATGGTGTACTGTAGATCGAATGACCGGCCTTTCGTCCCCAACTCGTGACACTACGGGCACAACCGCAATCTAGCGAAGGTGTCGACCACATGATTAGCAACCATCGTTGTTCCAAGCATATCAAGCCGTTGGAGGAAAGCCGCATCTTCGTCACCCAGCCGCTCTCCATAGGCGAGGTTCTGTCCAGATCCGAGTGGTTCCCCTCTCTTCCGATTGCTGACTTTACCAGCTTCTAGGCTTCACCCGTAAAATTTAGCGCAAATTCGGCTCTAAGCGAGCTTGAAATTTGTCGGCCGCTCGGTTTGAAAATAGAAGCGGTACGTGCGCCAATTGACAACTGAGGCTGTAAAGATGCCATGCAATCACAATCGGCGCGATTTATGGCAACAAGCTTTGGCAGACAACGCTTTTCCGTTACTGCACACGATACTCACGCACTAGTGACAATGCACCCGCACGACCGACGTCATCATGCATCCGCATTCGACACACGCCCTCGAAGCGAGCAATGCAGTCCTGCGCGGCACAGTCATCTACTTGGAAGCTGTTTTCTTGAGCATCGGCTGAAGGAATGTGTACTCGGGGATTGCTCCAGGCGGGCAGGAATCTACAGGGTCAAGGGCATTCCCACATCCAATCCAGTTCACAATCATTTCTCGAGCCCTGATGTGCTACCCTTCCAGCTCTGATCAGACTTCATTGGATCTGTGGTAACTGCAACTCTCTCGAAATCGCAAACATAGTTCAAGACATCATCTTCATGATCGTTCCCGTGAACGAATATCGAGATTCTGGTTTTGAATGGTGAAGCAACAGTGCTCGTGATTCGCGACTCACACAACTCAAGTTCAATTCCACGATAGATGTCGAAATCAGAACAACTTTTCGCCTGCCGTGGGCACTCGGAGGAAAAATCAGACTCCTCATGGAAAAATCCGGTCTCGACGTATAAGAACGTAAGTTTGACCTCTCGGACACATGAGATTCGTCGTCAGAGTCCTCCTCACCTGACAATATGCCCTCGGATTACAGATCACAGATTTCGATCACCGAATTTCGACCGGAAGCAAGAAGAGCACAGGCTTAATGGTCATACCCACGCTTTGTGACATGATGATGGATGGATTGAGCGCATCGATGTTCGAAAAGTTGATAGAGGAACAGGTCGACAGCGATTTATCATAAACTCGCACGACGCAGGTGCTTCCGAAGCCATCTTCGTGTTGCGATCAGACAGTCGGCGACGCTCTCACAAGGGTCTCGATGCGGCTTGTATATGGATACTCTCGATGACTAGAGACCGCGGATGGAACGAACCCGTAAGTTACCGCTCTGCTGAAGCATAGCACATCGTAATCACGGCATGAGCACTCAAGCAACCAGAATCGACTGTTTCACCGCGGCAAAACGCTATTCAAAACTCCGTAGAAGGCGCATAGCCTGCAAACTTCGCATGATGTGTCAGCCGGACAGGTATGTCCTTGGTCAGCGAGCAAACGTTGGTGATCTAGAACAAGTCTCAGACAGTCAGATATTCTGTCAAGCAAACGTCTGGAAACATATATGAACAGCCTACGAGCAGATCTGAGCGACTGTGACACGGCCAGCATCAGTATAATATACCTGTTGTCTATCATGAGAGGCATATCTGGTACGACGGCCATGTCACTGGTACTGACCAGTATCTACAGCGTCCAAGCACAAAGGCCGGACTCAGCTGAAAGCTTGTCTGACGAAGCCAGATTTCCAATTTCACGCGGAGACAACTTTACATTCCAACCAGCTGCAGGCTCACTATGTCAATGGGCGGTAGCACAGTATTCTCTCTCGGAAAAGCAGTTTTTCGTTCTGGACTCGCAGCCTGCTTGCGCTCCAGCCGGGGGCAATGTATCCACCACGCTGCGCCTACAGTTCGGAGATGAGGTAGCACCTGGTAACGCCACCTTGACCGTGCAATGCAAAGAACCCTCCGTCTGGAACTTCATAATCAACGATGACGTACCAGAACGAGGACGCAAAACTGTGCTCGACTCTGTCTGTCATTCTGGCGATATCCCCGTTGGCAAAGATGGTTTCGGGGGCGGCTGGCAAAACGGTAGTGACTCGGTAGGTCAAGGGGGAAGTGCGGGTGTCAATGGCCCGTCTGGGTCTTCTTCTTTGCCGGGACAGACGGGGAACTGGTCTCACGGCCTACCCACCTCTTTTTCCGCGCCACCATCGGCTTTTATAGACGGCTTCTCACAAGGTTCGAGTCCAGCTTCGAATTCAGCCTCGAGTCCAGCTTCGATTTCAGGAACGAGTCCAGCTCCTAGTTCAGGGTCGAGTCCAGCTTCGGATCTGGCCTCGAACCCAGCCTCGATCCTAGGTCCGAATCCAGCCCCAGATCAAATCTCGGACCCAGTCTCGAACCAAGCCTCCGGACAGGTTCCGAACCAGACCACGAACCCGTCGACGACGTTGACTTCAGGGCGGCCAGTTGAAGCCGGTACCAATCTTGCAGACCCTAACCATGCAATTCCGACGTCACTTATCCCAGATCAATCAGGTCTGCAGACTGACAATATATCGAAACCTTTCGCTACAAGTGCCTCCAACCCGGCGTCCGGCTCTGAGCTTGATCTACCTTCTGAACAAGCATCTCGGAGACCGTTTGGAAGCCTACCTGACATGACGGATTCGCCCTCCACGCTACAACCAACAACGAGCAACCTGGGTGAAGCGGCCGATGGCGACACAAATCCGTCCGCTACGAAGCAGCCATTCGAACCCACCTTTCGACCGATGTCAAGCGTTGTCGCAGACGATCCGCGGTCTTTAGTCACAAGCGCACTTTCTTCTTCTTGTGTATGTACCTGCTAAAATATGTGACAAGCTCAGTTCAAACGGCAAATAGTCTATCAGTGACAGTACAGGTACCGGCGACTTCAAGTTTCTTATTGGTGCTCATATATTTGATCTGTGAACCATATGAACTCGTTTCAATTCAGCATATATAACACCTTTGAGCGTGCATTTCTGTCCGGATCTCGTGGGTATAGAACAGAGAGCACATCAGTGCATGCCTTCATCAGCTTAGTCTATCGTGACTGCGCAGAGACTCTATATATGAGTGTGCAAAAAGATACTGTAACGTCGTGTGACTTTGCAAACATTCTAACGTTAAAGTGCGAAACGAGACACTGGAATCGCTGGTTGCTATACCCTGAATTCCTTACTCTTGGTCTTACGTAGTCGAGTCCCATGCGCCCCAACTGGCTACTTGTCTGACATGATCGTGCACTAATCTTGGGATCGCTTTGTGGCATTCCGTCAGTTCCGCAGGTCAGATCTGGTATGGACACCTGAATGCTCTGGGGTCCTGAACAGCTGCAGACAATGTAAAGTGAATGGCTGACGTGAGTGCTATTACTGTTACGAATGAATTCCCCTACTATTTCCGCACCGCATTTGTGAAACTAATTCTCAGAAGATGATATGCTTCGCCAAGCCTAGAGAATCTTTCTCGGATCGGCCATTGGTGAAATACTTGGCGGTACTGAGAAGGCAAGCGTGTTCCAGCCCACAGCATGGACTATAATTGGGAGGTTCCAAGAACATCGATCATCGATTTGCGATACGACCAGAGATGTGACATCTTTGTGCTATATTTAAACATGTAACATTCCTGCATCATCTACCCGACTTCTTGACTAATGGTCTGCTGATACAGCCAACAACAATTCTAGCCCTGGGATCTTGCTTTGCAGAATACCACCTTAAGAATGTCTTGATTGTTTTTCAAAGAATCAAAGAAGTCTGAAGTGACGATTCTGGCTGTCAAAACGCCAGGGATCTGTTGAGGTGCCAATTCATACTCGTCTAAAATCTGGAAATCGCGATACACCATTCAGACATCGACCATGATCGCACGCGGCGAGTCGCAACCTTTATCTGTACAAAAGACAGATTCATCAATCTCACCAGTGGCATCGCTGAATTGCTCGGAGGAAGTCGCATGTCGCATCTCGACGTACTTCAAAACGCTCCTTCGAAGTTCTCAGCGCAGAACCCGATTTCTTCCTATACACCCTGGGACTAATGCAAGGCACAATCAGAACCGTTTGGAAGAGATCTCATGGAGATACACTCGTATCATGGAGCTATGGAGGTCTCATATGCTTCATCACGGCTCGTGGCAATCCGACATTCTTCAAGACAATTTCGAGGAGCGCCTGGTACAAATCTGCCTGGCTCTCAGAGAATACACTGACGTAAAGCGTAATTGCCGCGAACCATTCCAACCCAGCGATCAGACTCGCAGAATGACCGCACTCGAAGCTCTCGTCGACTCTTTGGAACAAGCTTGGTTGACGTGGACGTTGTGTGTCGACATACACAAACAAGCGAACAATCAAGGCTTGTGACAGAAATTGACTGATCGGAGGACTTTGATGTGTTGCGCAATCTCCGGCACATCATTGCATGTATATACAACAGCAATACAGACTCGGTCCCGATCATTTCCAGTAGCAAGTCATCATTTGTCTAGCAGTCCCAAGAAGATACGAGGGCGCCATATTGTGTGTATTCACAGCCTAACTTGTGCGTAGGCAAAACGAGCCATAGGGTGGCTCATCACATACGTGTTGTGCATGAGTACACAATTTAATAAGATTCTCTAATGTATCATTGCTTGACCAGCCATCTCACTATTTGTAGCTTTCCATCTCTGATGGGTCTTCCTCAATCCCTGATCACCACTCATCACTGACTCTCAGCATCAGAATCGTTCTTTGCAAGACTGTGGACACTCGAGCGTGATACTTTCCTCCTGTTTAACGATCCCTTTCCGGGAATTCCCAGATGCCAGGACAGAGGTTCGTTGGTTCCACTCAGCTCCTTTGCGATCGTGTCTGCCGTCGCAGCCGCGAAGTTGTCGCAATAACGGAAGATGCCGTCCACCCAACAGCCTACAATTGCTGATTCTGTGGTGCCAGTGCGATTATGATGGAGTACAAGGACAATACTTGGCTCCATACTACTTTTCCAAATGATGTCGCTCATGAACAGTTCCATTGCTTTCCGCTCAAAACTTTCTTCTGTACTTGCTGCCACTGCAAATACACTGCATTTGTCGAGTGTTGCCGTGTAGGGTAGCTTTAGCCAAGAAAATTGCGGCTCAGTGTCCTTCTTCCAGCGTACTGCTGTTTGACTGTTCGAGATCTCGATTTCCAGCGTCTCGAACCCTTGCATATCACCTTTAGACGCCTTGATACCTTTGTTGACCAGTGCTTTCCGAAAGTTATTTGCCACAATATTGCGCATAGCTGCCCACCGAACCTTTGTTATATCATTCGATCGAGTCTCCTTTGTTGCGCTCTCACGGCTGTCTTTTTCAAATACCTTCTTTCTCTTGAAACGACTTGAACGCGTGGGGGTCTCCACCGTCCGCTGAGTTTCGTCACTTTCATCATCAGATCCTCGATTCTTTCTCTTAGCTGAAGTATTGGTTGTCGCCGCTGAAAATGGGCTGACATTTCTAGGACTGCTTTGAGACTCCCTTTCCAGGACAGCGTTCAATACTGTTCGTGCGGCGCCTGGTTTTCGTTTTTGCGTTGGCGATGTTTCATCTGTGCTTGTCGGGGCTGGATGGTCTGCCTTCGGCTCATCGTTCAGTCTCCTAGAGCGTGTGCCGGAAGCCATGTTTCGGGTAAATAGACAATCAGTCAAGCACACTCAAGGCGATCGGGACGAGTGTACGAGACAACGAAGGCAGTATTTCTACCTTTGCTGAACAGACCAGGTTTCGTCACGGTCTCCCACGATTACAGCGAGCGACCATCAGCTCTTTGATCGAGTCGTGATCAGGCAGGAGCCAAAGCCTCGAACTTGCTGCTGCTGACACTACGCTTGCATGAGTTTTGGCGTCATGATTATCGCTTACGCACAGCGCCACCCATCGACGATTGACCTCAAGGAAGCTTCGTCATCTGCATTCCATCGGAATCTTCGCGACTCTCTCGCCAACATCGGGATCAGAAACAATGTTTACAGCAATCCAGAGAATGGTCCAAGTCTTTGTTTACCCTTGATTACTCGGGCGTTCAGCGGGAATTTCGGATCGATCAACGTTAGTCACTATAGCGTAGAACGAAACCGAATTTAACGTCAACAGCATGATTTGATTGACAGCGCAATAAGTTATCACGACATGAAATTCCAGCCAGTGATAACACATCCTTTCATCACGTAACACTGCTGCTAAAAAGGAATGCCCTGAGACCTTGGAGATCAACTGCAATGCGCAATCAGCGAGCAAACCACGCGTGCTTCATGGCTTCCCTAGCGGTAGGTCTCTTCTCGGCTCTTGTCAGCAACACTTGTGCAAAATGGTAGCACTCAGGATTTGTATGTTCGACCCAGCGCAGTTTAGCCTACGTTTCGTTGTCAGCTACGCAATTTTTGGTAATGAAAGTTTCGATTGCACATACAATGATATTGTAAATATCCTCTTCGAAGCTCGGGAAGTGCCGGCTGAGTATGTCGATGACACGATTCTTCAGGACATTTCCAAAGTAGCGGCGCACCACGAACCCAGCATAGACGGGACGCTGTGCTATGATGGAAGACAAGAGGATCAAGTGATACAATTGCACGGGTCCCATCGTTGTCATGTAGCGCCCGTCCTGTGCGCCGTTCTTGTAGGCCGATAGCAGGCTTTCAGGCATCAGGGTCGTATGGCATACCATCTCCACTAGCATGATCGCGCAAGAAAAGACGTCGCCGAGACATCCTTTATTCCTGAGGCCAATTACGTTCTCGGGTGCGGTATATGCAAACGTACCACCGAGTCGACGTTCATCCTCATTCAGAATGGCGTTGCCGAAGTCTGCGAGCTTTACAATGCCCCAGCCCGGCTTGTACTTGACCATGATATTTTCCATCTTGACGTCCCCGTGGATGAGCCCGACGCTATGTGTGGCTGTCAATTAATAGCATTAGTGACGAAGTGTTTTATATATCAGCAATAACAACACTGACCCTCGATGGCTCTCAAGAGCTGATACGCAACGTGCTTCAGCGCGCACTTTTTGCGGAACATTCGCGTAGCTATTGTGCATGGCTCAAAGACTGCTTCAAACAAGTCTTCGGACATCAGCTCCAGGAGTAGGACAATCTTAGGTGCAGCAATGCTTGCGGCCCCTACAGGATGCTTGGACACTCCAGAACAGATCGCTTTCACGATGTGTCTGCTTTCGACTTTTTGAACCAGTTCGGTCATGTCGCATTCCCATCTTCCATTTGGGTAAGGGAGAAACTTTGCGGCATGCTCGCATCCGGTCTCGGGACACCTAGCCTTGTAGACTTCACCATTTCCCCCTGAGCCTAGCTTTTGCAATTTCCAATCTTCTGGCTCCAGTAACCATTGGCTTCGCTCCAAGACTTTGTTGCATTGACCGCAACCGTGGTATATCTTCTTGAACATGGTAAAAGTAAGACCCCGATAATCTTGACCTTTATAAATATATCTTTGCTCCAGTGAACAGATGCAAACAAAAAATTGAGTATTCGCTGGGCACTTGCGATTCGGTAGATTTGAGTGTCGCGAGAATCGATGTTTGTTATCAGGCGATGAGCTAGCATTGAACAACAACGAAGAGGGTCGTCCCGAGACCCGCCTGTCTACATCGAATACTTTTGGTGACAGTCAGATGAGGAGCTACAACGTAAGCGGTACATCGTGACTTTCAGAACCCTCATCAGACTGCCTCTGGCCAATTCGCCTATCATGATCGGCTTGTCCGTGGTTGTACATGTCGGATAAGAATGATTTCGTGGAGCTTCTGGTACTGCAAAATTGCCAGTTCCACCAAGCACGAAATCAAGATTGCTTGAATTGATATGCTGTTGTTCATTTCTAGCCGCGACATCAAAGTTGGTTATTCCTGATGAACGACCTGACAAAGCTGACATAATGTTTCATCGATCGAGCGGGGAAACGCAGTCACAGCATTGCGTCGAGACTCACCTGGTAAGTGTGTGTCAAGCGATGCAGCTAGAAGGAATGACAAGATGTAACGCCAAGTAGAAGTTACGACTACTGAATCAGCTTATGACCCCCAGTCTTTGCGATTCGGAACAAGCAGTTGTTCCAATTGTTCTAGCGATCGTAATCCATGTAACTCATGCTGAAAGTTACGCTACATTGTAACATCAAAAACAGTGTGCTCAACGTTGTTCTGACTACCAGAGGCAACCTTTGTGGTCAGACTGCGGCGGCTTCAAGATACATTTTAAATTTTGAGAATGTCACCAGTATAAGGCGGGAGGTTTGTCATCATCATCGACTGGCATCTCTTGTCGACAAGGATCACGATCGATTGCCAAACTATCTATAAACATCACTCATTGGGCATACCTTGCCTTAGATTGTCATACTTGCTTTGCGGATAATCCAGGCAATTCTCGCTGTTCTCCATACCGTTAGACCCATCCTCGCTGAATGCTGTAGCCGCAGTGTTGATCAAGCTGCGATCGCTAGAACTTGGCTGATCGCCTGAGGTCTCCCACCACATCGCCCCGCCTAAATTCCTGCTCTTGATGTACTCAACCTTCTGTCCCACGGCCTCAGGAGTGTCGTATGAGATCAATGTATGCGACGCATTGTCGTAAGTCCAAGACGCAATAGCTTGAGAGTCTAGGTAGACTTGAGCGCCTGGCCTTGGAAGATCCTGGTTGAAAGTCGTCAGTGTTCGTAACGATGAGTACGTAGTGGTCTGACACCTTGCAAAGGAGATTGGATGCTGACAACGAGCCTAAAGCATCTACAACTCGATGCCATTGGCGGTGTTGCAGAGCAATCCTTTCAGATCATTCTCTAAGGAGATCACCATAACAACACGAAGAAACACTGGTACTATAGTGGTGACACGTGATGTGCTCTTACCTTGTAACTCCAAACTCCATCTTGTCCAGCGAAGCTGCCACTACCCACGCCACTGAACGAAGTCCCCGGCCCGTTCGTTTTCTGAAAAGCACGACCGTACAAGGGCATGCCCATGACCATCTTGCCAGCCGATACACCTTGGCTTTCGTAGTGCTTGACTGCGTCGTCTGTACTGAAGGGAGTGTCTTGTGGTGCCGATTTGGAAACATAAACGTTGGCTTGATGTGCAGCCACTTTGTCCCAAGGCCCTGCGTAGTCGTATGCCATGAGGTTCCAAAAGTCCAGATGACTATCTATTTCGCGGAAAGGAAAGTTCGGAAAGTTTTGCGGGCCCGCTGGGGAAGCGATTGTCAGTGAAAAATGCGGCTTTGATGGTAGAGACGCAGCGTAGTTATCCAGTTCCTCACGGGTGGCCGCGAGCAACTCCGCCAGATCGTGGCCTTGTTCAGGAGTAGTTGGATATTCCCAGTCTACGTCAAGACCATCGAACGGAAGATCTTTCAACATAGCCACGGCACTTCGGGCGAATCTTCGCCTACCCTCCGGAGTTGAGGCTGGTGTTGCAAAGGAATCATTGCTTGACGCTCCTCCAATAGACAAAAGGACCTTGAAGTTCCTATTACGCTTTTTCAACAAATAAATCTGTTTCAAACAGCCGAACAGATTGTCACCAGTGCTGTTGGTAGAGTCTGTTGAGAATTTTTTGACCGTATCCGCCCAGTCGTCAGACAGAGACGTCTCGCCTGTGACCGGGTGAACGTTGGCGAATGCGTATAACAAATGAGTGAGTTTATCAGCTGGTATGTCTTGTGGAGGATGATTACGCGCATAGATTGCGTAGTTCGGTGGATCTGTCAGTACAATACTTGCAGATCCCATGGCCTGGATCGTTCTACTTACAACGTAGTAGGCTACATGGCGATAGCCAATTTGCTTCGAAATCCCGCTATCACCGAAAGCTTGTTCGGCTTGATTTGAGTCGCAAGTGTTAGGATTAGAACCATGATCTGGTGTAAGAGTTGAGCGCACGCCTAAGGAGGTTGACAGGCATAACAAAATGACATTGATAGTGGTGCCAAGTAGAGGAAGCTTTACCATGATTTAAATGAGCGTGAAGTCGTAAGCTGGACTATGGTGAGCATTATATACCCAGCCATTATTCCAAACTAATCTGATGAAAGGTGGGTCAAGGTACTAAGGTCTAACTGTTTCTCGATGCTTGCACGATATGCAGGAATTTCTGTCATCACTTTAAAACAGTACCTTCTATATTTGCCTATGGCCGAAATACGTGGATGGAATCAGCACTCTATGCTCAAATGTAAGCGCTGATTAAATCGACCATCATATAAACCAGTGGTTGACCACGGCATCTCAGCCTCATCTTAGACAGACGTGTTCCTTTCCAGCCTCCACAAGGTGTCCCTTCGTATCGCACTTATCGGTTTGCAAATTTTGACAATCGTCGCCCAGATTCACATACTACGTTGGTACAGAGCAAAGAAGATACACTGTTGTGCACAATGTCCTGGCTTTCATCCGGGAAATGGCGTTGGTGAGACGAACGCCAAGAAGGAAAGAGTCGAGGGTATTGTGTGATCTTGGGAGGTTACTCAACAATGCCGTCAGGATGAGAGGAAGTTCTGGATATGGTGAAGAGAAAATCTACTGTAGTGAATAAAATATCCTTGCAAGCGCGACGTGTCACACGCTTGCTACGAAAGTAATTCGGAAGATTACATCGGAAAGGCTGACAACGACGCAATTTTTCTGATGATTCAAGAATACGATCTGTCTACCCTGAAGATCTTTGATGGAATCAGGAAGAGCATTGGATTGATTGGTTCCCATTTCTCAATCAACCTCGAATTATTTGTCGTCTTATGGCCATGGTTACATCAGGCCAATCTGTAATCCTCCCAAAAGCCTTGCACTTGAGTAACAATTGTCGTGTCGGCCAGAGGACGCTCCCATAAATCTCGTTCTTTGGCTATCGTGAGCAACCAGTCGCGTAACGCGGACGGTTTCCGATTCATACCAGCGAAATGCAAGACCATATCACCTTGTCTGACCTGATAAGATACACCGTTAGGGCTCCATTCAGAAGGGTAGGCGTTGAACCATGTGGAAGGCACCACTGTAACGTTACGATGGAACTTAGGGTTCCTTAGGATAGCTGCCATCGCGCTTTGTTCCGTGAAAGGTAGCGACTCATCTGGTTTGAACGTGCGATACGCGATCACGGCTGAGAGCATCTCGACGTTCCACGCAGAGACCCGCAAGTAGAAGACACCATTGTTCAACCCATTCCAGTCTTCTGTCACGAGAGCCTGGACATGCGGCATATCTATGGGCGGTAAGAATGTCTCAAGTGGAATCTGAGGATTGATGATAATCGTGTCCGCATCAAACCATGCTAGCCACCGTAGTCGCACTGCCTCGTTTCTGCCAAGTTCCTGCAATAGCACTCCCAGTAACGCTGCTTCTTTGGACCAGAGCCCATCTAGAATAGGCTGCCTCAGCACACGGAAGGGGTAGCGGTGTAACTGATTGTGTCGGACATGCGTCTCCAGAGCTTCATTATACTCATGACCGTATTCTCCGTACACTGAGGTGCACTTCCCGATACTGGCGTTCTGCGAAGAATTCGGACGAGCAGGACAATGGTCTTGCGTCAGATCGCTGTAGTCGAGTGACGTGTCCTGAATGATAGAATTGATTTTTTGGATGTCGGATAAAGGAGAAAGCCAGGTTGATCGAACACTGAGTACCACCACAGCGAGAAGTAGAAAAGCTGTGAGCGGTGCCAAAACGCGAGCACTGAGCAATGCCATGACGCATATATGTCTATAAGCTCTTTGACGAAGTGGAATGATTACGGGTTCAAGACATGGGAAGATCTTTTCTCAGAGGAAACTTTCATCGGACAGCCAAGACGTAGAGCTGGACCGAGCCTAGGAGGCATGATCCAACAGAGCTAAGAATAAATCCAGACGGCTCAGGGCAAGACTTCTATCGGGCTCTCAGGGTCAAATGCATTCCCCGACATGTGACTTCACAGTCGCGCTCAAGTTCTTCAGGTTGCTACCCCCGGATAAGTTAGGAGTACTCCGGCTTGTACTGTACTGTACCGCTCGCTTCATTGGCGGTATATTGGCGCCGGTCTGGTAAGTGGTGACAGAAGAGCTCAAAAAGGCTCGCACGATGGGCAAGACACGATACACGTATATACCGATACCTCCGTAACGAAACGTCTACTTTTTACAAACAGCTGGGTAGTATCACGAACGATCAAGACGTGCGTTTTCACAGTACAGATATCTCTGCTTCACCAAAGGACCATGAAACCACCAGACGACTCTCTATATGTCATGTCAGGGAAAAACATATTTCTAAACCATGAACCGCAATAGCGTGAAGTTTACTGAAATTGATCAAGTTGTATTTCGAACTATTTATGCTCCCTCACTACCAGTTCCGAGACTTCGACGATCATAGACGCCAGAGCGGAGACGTTGTCAGCCTTGAGGAGGTCAAAAGTATTGATATCTGCTTTCAGCACCTTCACAAACCAGGATCTAAGGTCCACGGCTTTCAAAGAATCGATATCGTACTGGTGTAAAGGCTTGTGCAAGTCCACGGCTTCTGGCGCGAGGCCCAACTCTTTGGCCAACCGGAGGCGAAGTATCTCTGAGACGCAGCGATATGCGTCTTTCGCTGACACGACAAGTCTCAACTGGTCAACCAGATCTTTCACCTTGTCCGTCGTTGTTGTCGATGACTCCGAAGTGGCGGAGGAGATGCCTACATTTCTCAGCACAGCGAAGAAAGGTCGTTCGAAGTGGGCTGGGTCTTCTTGGCCGACCGCCCGTAACATCCCTCCGCTGGGCATGCCAGTACAGACCTGTGGAGGCAGCACTGTGCGTCGATATGTGGCGCCGGATATACACATTGACGCTATGCGTTGGAGCTCGATCTCGTCCATCTGGGCGGCCTCCGAGGTGGAAAAGCTTGCAGTAGTTGTACCTTCCGCGATGGTGCCTACATCGAGCATCGCACCAAGATTGATGCTGACCGCCGGCAGCCCACTCAACCGACGATAGTGTGCCAACGCATCCTGATAGGTATTGCCAGCGGCGTAACCCGCTTGGCTGCGGTGCCCGATGAGACCGACAATGGAGCTCAGCATCACAAAAAAGTCCATATCTCTGGGAAGCTGTTCGTGGAGGTTCCAAGAGCCCTGAACTTTCGGACGAAGGTTGGTCTGCCAGTTTTGGAAGGTTAGGTTGTGGAAGATAGCATCCCGGATCACGGTAGCAGCTTGAATCGCGCCACGGATCGGAGGCATGGTCTCTTTGCAAATGGCGAGAGTTGATGCTAAAGCGTCACTGTCAGCCACATCGCAAGCAAACACGGCGACCTTGACACCCTTATGTTCCATCTCCTCGACCAGGCGTTTGGCATGTGATGAACTAGTTCCACTGCGAGAGAGGAAGACGAGGTTTCGGGCACCATTGGCGACGAGAAACTTGGCAAGACTCCTGCCCACCCCGCCCATGCCACCAGCAAGCACGTAAGTCGCTTCGATTGGTAGGTGAAATCGATTTTCGACGCTCGGGGCTACCGGAATACGATCTCTCTCGTCAAAGGAAACTAGCACATTCCGGCGACCGCTCTGCTTCCTTTGACATTTCAGTGCGTCGCTTATGCGGTCCGAGGTGAAGCCGATAGATGACTTGCACATCGCTGAGAGTTCGCGCGAGAAACCGAGAGCCTTCGTAACCGTTTCGTTTCTCGGAGCAGAATGTCGACATGGCAGTCGTCCAGCGCTTGTGGCGAAGATGGTGATATCTTCAGCACGGGTATTCACCAGTGAGTCGTCCGAGATGGCAGCTTTGTCTTGGACATCGACAATAGTGCCACCAGGCGCCAAACACTTTAACAGACGACAACGAGACTCTTGTAGCTCTTTCGTACGCACGATGACATCGAAGCCGTGGCCCTCAGTCAAACCTCTCAATGCAGCAACAAGGTCGGGATCGCCCTCCATCATAATATTGCGTGAGTGAATGCCGAGTGCTTGTAACCACCTAGTCTCTGCACGGCCCTCTGTCGTTACATAAACGAGAGCGCCTGATGCTTTTGCGAGTAGAGTTACAGCTCTGCCCAGCCTGGTACCGGCGGCCTGTATGAACACAGTCTGACGGGGCTTTATACGCGCGACGTCGACCACTGCATAGAAGGCCGTGGCAAAGGTGCTGGGCAGGCAAGCGGCCTCTTTCATCGAGACACTGTCAGGTAGCAAATGGCATTGCGTCTTTTTGACTACTGCGTTGCTTGATAGATGACCGAAGAAAGCGGCACACACTCGAGCTTGAGGTAGAAGGTCTGTTACCTCGTGACCCACAGCTCTGACTACGCCGCTGATCTCACGAAGCGACAGCCCCTCTGTGGATCTCGTGTCATCGTCGTTCAACACAATAGAGTGTATCTCGATTTCGACTTCATCAGCAAGAAGTCTCGAATCGTGGGAGCTATCGGGCACAAAGTGCGCGTTATCGAGATCGACTCCATGCACCATTCGTACAGCCAGAGACGACCTGACTTCTCCGAGCGGTATGGTATCGAACTGTGTCATCTCCACACTCCTTGTTAAAGCCCTGGTCATCTTGTGTTCGTGTGTCCATCTTGGAATGTGTAGACGTCCATCTCTCTCGTAGAACTCTGACTCCAGGGTCTCGAGTCCTACAACCCTCGCGATCTGCTGACTCAGACTGAGAATAGATCGTCCATGGATGTCCTCGAGTTGAATGTACTGGTATTGCTTGCTGACGTTCTCACTTTGTAGTACACGCAGCAATCCGACAGCTACTTCCATCGAAGGATCGCTTCCAGCAGAGACCCACAACACCCGTCTGGCAGACAAGATGCTGTCACGCAGCGTGTCGAAATCTGTGGCTTCGAGACAGCTCAGCAGCGGTCGATCGAATTCGAGGAGTGAGACGACAAGTTTACCCTCCAGACCCTGAGGGTTTGGTGGCCATGCTAACGTGTTTACATCGAGGCCGCCATCTGGAAGACTCTTCGACAGTTCATCTGCAAGTGAAACAGCTCTCGGGGAGTGGTCAGGCGGCAAAAGCAAGTAGACAGGACTCGAACGTGCAACAAAGGCGTTGGAGGTCGGCAGTTTGATGAGTGTGGTTGTAGCTCTCCGAGTAGAGCATTCGAGCGTCACGCCCTTCCAAATGGAAGAACAATCATTACTGCTTCAAATCATTACATTAGTGGAAATACTGCTTAAGAAGCACGTTACGCCCTTACCTGTATTCGGCAAGAGTGTGAGGATCGAGAGTCACGAGCCATCCTCCGGGTTCCATAAAAGCTCGAGCATCTGTGATCATACTCTCAAATTCTTCCAGCGTCAATGACGGCCATCTCGAGAAGATCACGACGTCGAAGCGACTATCCTTTGGTACCTGAGCTGATAGAGCAACGCTGGCGTCCAAAACTCGAGTAACGGTGCGCAAACCATCATATTCATGGTTTTGTTGACTTTCAGGAGCTTCCTCTCCGACGAACTCCAGGACGAAAGTCTTTGCTGCCTGCAACACGCCACTTGTATCGTCACGGAGCAAAGCAAGTAGATCACTGTTTGACCCTTGCTCCAGGGCCCGGATCTGTAATATTGACAGCGCCGGGTTCTTGAACGCTTTCAGGTTGACAACCTACCGATGCGATTAGTATTCCTCCCGGGTGCAGGACCCAATTTCTCTGGGATTAGCTCGACCTACCATTGCGGCTACGTCAAACCCTGCGATCAGACTTCTTTCCGTCGCTGCTGTGCCAAACTGTGTATCCTCGATGTATGATCTCAAACCCATCGCGTCCAACAGGTCGATATCGGGCTTCCACATAACACTTCCCAGGGGTGCAGGTGAGCTCTCAGGCGAGGTCGAAGGATTGTGTCTAGATGGCAACTCAGTGCAGCGCAACCCTTCCATGTGGATCAGAGCTTTGTCCCAGTCGGCAGAAGCTGCGTGGATGTCCGCCACGGTCCGGCGCTGTGTCGTCTCTTTCGTGACCGTCAATCCGGAAAATTGAGTTTTAGGCTCTGTCAACATACTCGCTGAAACGACTAGACTGTCAAATGCTACTGGCAAGGGAACATTTTGAAAGTTTTCGCCAGCGTTGATTGCACCGAACAAAGTGTGTATCATCACATCCAGAGTCGATGGGTGGATGAGATACTTGCTTTCCTGTCGGCCTGGCGCTGTCTGTTGTCTGTCAGGCATCTCGACACGCCAGGCGCAGCTTCCCAACCCACGAGACATCTCTACGACACCCGTGAATTCAGGGCCGTACATCAAGCCAGCATCACCACTCGCTTTGTAGAACTCCATCTGGTTCATCGTCCCGGCGACTTTCGGGGCAAAACTCAGAAAATCTAATTTTCGAGCTTGGTGAATGCGCTCAAATCCTGAGGTGAGGTGCGAGTTTTCCAAGGTGTACTCAATGCTGACGCGGCCTGATGCATGCTGTTGGGGCTCTTTCTCTCCCCAAGCACATGAAATCGAAAATTCCCACCAATTAGACGATCCTTGGCGTAGTGGACTCCTCTGTGGTCGGAAATTAGTGATCATCTCTGGACGAAGACCATCCTCAGCAATAACCAAAGGTTTCTGGATCTCAAATTCTTCAAGTCTGACATTCGCGACTTCACGGCCTGCTTCCGAGTGTTGGAGAGCCGCCTCTATAGCAGCGACGACGAACCCAGAAGCTGGGAAAAGTACAGACCCATGCACGACATGGTCTTTGATCCAGGGGTTCTCGTCTAGGTCGATGAATTGCCTCCAGGCGGGGTGTAGCGCATCAGAGTCTTGGGTCCTCACACCAAGAAGGCTATGTCGGGGTTGCGAGCGATGCAGGAAGTTGTGGATTCGGCGGGAAGTTGGCCAATATGCGAGCGATCTGTTCCAAGGATATGCCGGTAGGTCCACCAGAACACGAGGCTTCTGATGGAAATTATTGACTGCTTTCATGTCGACGGGAAGTCCGCGGCAGTACAGCTCTCCAGCCACTCTCATCGTACTGCCTACTGCGTCCTGCTTACGGTGCAGCATTGACGCGTAACCTACACCTTTCAGGCTTCGGGACTGCAGAATCTGTTGTATTGGGCCTCGCAGCGCTCCATGTGGGCCAACTTCGACCAAGAAGTCAATGCTAGGTTCGTTCCTGCGACGGTGGCGAGGAATCTTGCTGGGAGTCTCCATCATCTCGGAAAAGGCATCAGAGAACAGCACTGGTGAGACCAGATTCGCCACCCAATACTCAGCAGTCAAATCAGAGCTGTCGATGGTCTTGCCGGTAACGCTGGATGACATCCTGATTCTGGCCGGATCATCACAATGCTGAGGAGTGATGTGCCCAATTGAGCGCAGATATTCTTCGCTCACAAATGACATGTGATGTGAGTGATAAGCGCTGTCTACCGCTAGTTCTTTCGCAAAGACGCGGTCGTTCATCAGTCTTAGCAGTAGGTCTCGGATGCTGGACTTGTCTCCAGAGACAGTGACTGAGGTAGGAGAGTTGTAACAAGCGATGTCCATCTGGCCCGGGGGGTAGGAATCGAGGTATGATCTCACAACGTCAGCACCTGCCCCAACGGAGATCATGGAACCCTGGATTTTTGGCGAGCGCTGCCTCAATACCTCGCAGACGAAGCCTTTGTGGTAAGCGATCTCCCACGCAGCGCGATCCGTCAGTGCTCCTGCGCAGTATGCAGCCGCGATCTCACCGCTCGAGTGTCCCGTGACAGCTGCTGGATAAATCCGCCAGCTCCGCAGAAGATCTACCATGGCAATCTGCACAATGGTACAAATTGGCTGTCCGACCATGGACGTCCTGACTCGAGTCTCAGCCTCGGGTCTTGCCAGTTCGGCCGTCACGCTCCAATCACAATTGAGTTCGTCCATGAGGAACATTTCAGCTCGTTCGATGCTTTGGCGGAAAACTCTGTATCGCAGTAATTCCATTGCCATGCGTGGCCATTGAGCACTTTGTCCAGTAAAGATGAAACCTATTCGAACGCCTGCCGTCGATCTATCGTTAAACATCACAGAAGCCAAAAGTTCGTCCTCAAGCTCCGAGAAATTGGAAGCGATGTGGTATGATGCGCAGCTCAGGTGGGAGCGTCGGTGTCCCAGTGTGTACGACAAGCTGTCGAAGTCGTCTCTTGTGAGTCCAGCCGCCTTTTTCTTTTGGATGTACGTAAGCAACTGCGACCGCATGTCCCGCAGGGCGTTGTCATTCTGCCCGCTGAGAACAAAGAGCCGTCTCTCATCGATTTCTACACCGCAACCCGATGCAGTGATGGCACAATTACTTAAGACTGCATTTTCTGAGCAGGCTGGAAAAGCCTGGAGGATCGCGTGTGCGTTGGTCCCCCCATAACCGAACGAGTTCACGCTAGCCTGACGGTCGAGATTGGTGGGCCATGGTATGACTTCCGTTGGCACGCGGATGCCGTATCTGTCGAACGGGATATTTTTGCTTGGGTCCTCGAAATGGACGTTAGGGAGAATGATGCCCTTTTCCAGCATGAGCATACACTTGATCAATCCTGCAAGACCAGCGGCGCCTTCAAGATGCCCGATCTGAAAGCCAATGTCAGTGTTAGTCATCTGACCAGCTTCTGTTAGTACATACATTGGCTTTGACTGACCCGACAAGGAGCTCGTCGTCTCGACCAGCCTCCTTCAAAGACCGGGCCATAGCGGCGAGCTCGATGGGATCTCCGACCGCAGTGCCAGTGCCCTTGGAGAATTGTCAGCGCTGATTACTTCCAGTCTTACAGACAGAGGAGGGATCGGATTACATGAGCTTCGAAAAACCCAGTGCGAGCAAAGTCAAGACCAGCATTCTCATAGGTTCGCCGAATGAGCTTTGCCTGAGCGTCGGGGTTCGGCACCGTGATTCCTCTGGTGTGGCCTGATTCACTTCATGAGCTGAGCCGTGACTTTCCGCATTCGTACGCAAGCTTTCGGGAAAAACGACTCACCGTCTTGATTCACTCCCGACCCTTTGATCACCGCGCGTACGGTATCACCGTCCCGGAGAGCGTCTTTCAGACGTTTGAGGACAACCGTTGCCACGCCTTCTCCACGGCCATAGCCCCTCGCGTTCTGGGCGAAAGAGCGCGAGACGCCATCAGGCGAGAGCATACGCAGACTGGAGTACCAAAGCGCCGCGTTTGGCGCGAGTATCAGGTTGACACCACATACCAATGCCATCTCGGACTCTCCGCATCGGAGACTCTGGCACGCTTGATGTAGTGCCACCAAGGAAGACGAGCAAGCCGTGTCTATCGTCATACAAGGACCCTGCATACCGTAGTAGTGGGATATGCGGCCGGCGAGTAGTGAAAAACCGGTACCTGTGCCCGAGTGCATGGGTGCGTACTCGGGGTCCATGGTCAGCAAATGCTTCCAATCGTCTGTGAAACAGCCAACGTAGCATCCCGTGTCGCTTTCGTTGAGCGATTCTTTCGCAATTCCAGCATTTTCAAGCGCCTCGTAAGTATTCTCCAACAGCTTCCTCGCCGACGGATCCATGGCGTTGGCCTTTTCTTCGTTGATAACAAAGAAAGGCGCATCGAAAGCGGTTATGTCGCCCTGGAGGAAGTGAGCCCCTTCTGCGGCCAGATTGTTAAGATGCGTTGCATTCCTCTGATGGAACGCATCGACGTTGTATCGGTTCTCCGGGACCTTCGAGTAAGCAGCTTTTCAAAGAACGAGATTAGCTTAGGACTAACGACACACTCTGCCGTAGCTACGGACATTTACGTTGAAACAACAGATTCCAATATGCTTCCTCGTTGCTCGCATCTCCAGGAAACTCGCAAGCCGAGCCGATGATTGCTACGTCATCGTGATTGTCGTGCTTGTGTTCGTCCCCAGGCATCTTGATGTATTGTGCTCTATGGGAAGCAGTGATGGCAATAATGACACTATATTGACACAAATGATCTGGTAGTGATGGGATAGTCTGAGCACAAGCGAATTGACTGTGTTATCTCAAAGCGAGCAGGCGACTGAGTGGTTTATAAAATAAAGGACTGGGCTTTCAACGAGCGCATCAGGGCACTGCAATAGGTCACATGCATCTCAAGATTGCACGCGCGAGTCAGAGGCAAGCGATCAATGAATTTGGAATACCCAGCGGCCGACACGACTAGGAACAAGAAGAAGGCAAAAACAGGCTATGAATGGCGCGTCTCAACAAAAGTGTAACCGAGCCTACAGCCGAAGTGCCACCCGAATACGTTGGTCCCTCTCTTTGAGGGTCGGAAGTAATACCATGTATGAGATTCCACCAAGCTGTCTCAACCGAATGCTCGGCCAGACCACAGCACTGTGATTATCGTTCTACACGATGCGGCCGATTCCGGCGTCCTGTGGGTAGTTTGACCATTGTTTCCGATCAGAACTTCCTGTGTGCGCGTTTTCTTAGAACGTATGACTGGTGCTATGATCCACCGCATCTATACATAAGTCGTAAATTCGGTATAAATATCTCGAGTTCGAGTGCAGGATAGCTGAGTGCCAGTCACAGTCTCTTTCACGAAAATGCGTTTTCTCTGTTTGCACGGAAGAGGCACCAGCGCCGATATCTTTGAGCATCAACTCTGTAGGTGTGGATCTTTCACCATCGTTTGTCGTTATAGTATGCTAATGCTGGCGTTCCAGGGCCCCTAAGATCACGTTTGGCATCTACCTGGTCCTGCAAGTTCGACTTTGTCGATGCTCATTTGGAAGGCCAACCCGCGCCAGGGGTAGCAAATTTCTTTCCACCACCCTACTTTATTTGGCATCAGCGTCGTGTCCTTTCTGAGGTTTCGCACGTTCATGAGCGCATAAGACGTATAGCGACAGATGGCGGGCCTTATGATTGCGTAATCGGCTTTTCCGAAGGCGCTTCGCTTGCCGCTGCTCTGCTGCTAACCGACGCGGCAAGAGAGAGTCAGGGATCCAAACCGATGTTCCGCTATGCCATCTTCCTCAACGCTGTCAACGTCTCATCGCCGTCAGAAGAATTAGGAAAAGAGATGACAGCAGCCGATATGCGAAAAGCGCTTGAAACGTTCGACGGGGGAGCACAAAGCCAAGAAGATTGTTCTATCAATAGTGTACGGATCATGTCATCGGATGTCATGTCGGCCGCAATATCCATACCGACGTTACACGTCATCGGTTCGAGGGACGGCTTTCAAGGCTTCTCCCGAGACTTGGTCAAACAATGCAAGCCCAGCAATGCCCGTGTGATCAACCTTCCAACAGGCCATGAAGTACCAAAGGGTCGAGATATGGATACGGTGGCGCTTGAGATGGAAGAGGCGTTAGCTACGGTCTCTTTGGCAGCTGAATGATCAACTCAAACACGGCGATATACGTTGAAGAAGTTTGTATGAAGATTCACGTCACAAACGAGCGACTTTACGAGGGTCCAAATCGATCAAGAAATCCAAGGACGGTATCTCAAGCGCTTCGGTCACAAGCTTGCGAAGTGTTGACGCGCTGGGCGGCTGTGGCGAAGTCGTGATGAGCCTGGTGCATCCGAGCCCTGTCATGAGAGAGGCTTGCGCCTTTTCACTGTTACGTGGACTGGGTAAGAAGGTGACGAAGCCAGCTTTGATGCCGGCGAGAAGGACGATGGTATATTTGAGGTCGCTTTGGCCCAAGTATGCGATGCATTGATTTTCGTGCCCAGGGGCGAATGTCGAAGAGATCAAGTTCGCAACGTAGTCGATGGCTACGGTCAGAGCGGCATTCGTGACAATGTGATATCCGTTCTCGTAGGCATTATTTTGGGGATTCTTCGCAAAAGCCGCTAGAGGCTTGCTTCTGGCTCGATCCTCGATGATGACTGGAAGTAGATGGCTGTGGCTTATTTTTGCATTGTCGTCCAGAGCAGGATGCCGTTCTCCGAGCTCAAATAACCCAGCTCGGAACGTCTATATATGCGTCGCTCGTCAATACTCCAAGTCGCAACACGCCGCAGCGGCGTTGGAGCTGTGTCGGGCAGGTGTGCGATATCGTCATATTCAGCACCCTGGATCTGGAGCGGCCGACTTTGCACAGCCACTGTGCTCTGTGTTCGATTGCAGTGTCGATAGAGTCATAGTACATGCTTAGTACTGCTGTGAAGGAACTCAAATCATCGTCTGCGAGAGGGCAGACCCCTCTATGTCTTGCTTTTCCGTATAACGTTGATACGCTTTCGCATCTGACCCTTATGTATCTCGATATTCCGACCGACAGACTACGAAAATGTTCCGAACATCCTACATACAAGTGTTCACATTTCGACACTCTATTGTAGGTACCGTACAGTAGACACCTGTTTCACGTTCTGTGGGAACACATGTGAGCTCTGCGATGGTTTCGAAATTCGGCGCCGATCCTGCTTACTCTTTGCGGTCATTGCGTGTGGTGCCTTGACGAGCGAGATGGATGCGTGACTTGACTACCTTGTACGGCGCTGTGAGACTGCATGTGGTCAGAACAAACGAGCAATGCACGATGGCCCCTTTGATCGATGGACGGTACGCGATCCGGGGATGAACGCACGGCTTAGACAATCTCGTTTGATACTCGAGCAACGACTCGCGTACGGTCGCCAAGGCAGAGTTATGAACGTTCGACTGGAATGCACGCAGCGCATTGCTGCACTCTATCGCGATGTGCTCTCGATACAATACCCTGCATCGGCTACGAAGCGAGATCTAGCAGCGAACGCAGGGTCCGGACTAAGCAGGGGCGCCCAGGGCGTTGCGGTGCAAAGAGTACTGCTCCCGAGCCGATTCGCACGCTTGGCGATTGGAGTGATGCGTGAGTCATGACGTGCAGCCGATGACAGCGGGCCGTGCGGCGCAATCAACCAAGTAACAACCACAAAATCGCGCCGATAATTTTATCAATGGAGCTGCAAATCTAGGTTTTCCCTAGCGCTTCAAGAGGCCACACTAGCCTGAAATCGCAAGTGATGGGGTTGCAGTGGTGGGTCTCGAACTTTCCGCTCTAGTACTGTACAGTACAACAGCCACTTCGACCTACTACAGACTAGCCACCCAACCTCAGCGCATATGTTCAGCCGTGCGATATCCAGAGAGCATCTGTCATGGTCATCTTTTGGAGCATGGTGGGGGCAGAAAGCTGTAGCTGACTTGCACCGGGGGCTTGTGGTTGCAGCAACTGCAGTGATGGTTGGTTGACGATCTATCTTTGACGACTGGTCAAAACTACTGTTCTGAACATTGGTCACCACGGTTGCGCAGCGTGGGGTCGGGCACATATTTCGAGGCAGTGTATTTGTCATTCGAGCATAATCAATTATAGCTTGCTATTTTTGTAGATACAAGTGCCACGCGTCCGAAAATCCAGCATCGGCCGCAACGCCACGAAGATACGACATGCTGGTCGACTGAATGACATAGTTTCTGCAAACAGGTCGATGACTTGTTCCAGGCCCTCATTCGAACGGTTTCAAAAGACCACATGCGACTTCTGTGTCGTACTGCATGCCGAACGCTCAAGACTTACTAAACCTCATCCGCACTCTTTATTCTTACGGAAGTGTTGCGGAAGCTGAGTGCATGGCCGATGATATACTGCTCCTGATACGCGTATCTTCGTCATCAGTAACACATGTCTACAATGCAAAGCAAGAAAAATAGCACGAATTCCATTGTGATCCAGTATGCTACTGACTTGTTGCAGTTGACCACAGTGCATTTTTGCGAGCCGTCCGTGTCTGGTCCTTTTCTCTTTGTTTTTCGGTGAACGCAATGGGTTGAGCTTTGACAAATTCACATCGGAATGCGACGATTTCTGCTCAGACACCTTCCTTCGCTGTCGCTTACGATCATCGAGTTGCGCCAGACCTATCAACTTCTCTGCCACAAAGCTCTCGAATGTAAGTCACCGCAACGATCGACAAAACATGCAATGTCCAAAACGTCCGTTATGGCCAACCGACGAATCCTCCTGTACAAAAACATATCCTTGAGAAAGAACATCACATCGTTGAAAGCATCTAATGCTTCGCAAGCATGATCAGGCACCCTGTCGACGGCATGAAAAGTCGAACGAGGCAATATTTGCAAGTTTATCGAAGTGCGCTCCTGACATTGCAACTTGAGCAATCTCGACGTAGCCCACCGGCGATTGTGAGGAGAGGTATCCAGCTCTTTGTGATAATAGATGAATCGAAATTTTTTGATCATGCCGAGATTGTAGTCCGGCAGCTGGCGCATTCGAGTTTCCACGTGGTCTCGATCGATTTCGGTGCAGTCGATGTGAAAAGTGTTGGCGCCGAAGAAGATTGGCATGGTCTCGCGGCGGATGGTTCTGCTCGCTGTCAACAGTCCGAGAGCCAAATCTTCAAGTTTGCCTGATACTAGGTCGATTGACTCATCTTCGCACCTGACTAATGCGTAACGGTAGATGGCGATCCTCAATTCCGGGGCCAGTCCTTCGAGGCACAGCTGTCGTACTCCGATCGACTCGTTGGCGGTGATGGAACATTCTTCTGTGGACGACATACGTCGACGTGTGCTGACAATCATTGTATGACGGGTAACTGCCGGTAGAATTGTAGTGTATGTGACAGCATGAAAGCCCGTTGCTCGATGCAGAAGGGAGAAGGTATCGAGATGAATGCAATATAATGAAGGGGGCTGACTTGCAGTCCCACAAAAGTCTCGTACAAGTACAGTGCACGTGCTTGTTTCATTCTGCGTGAAGTCAAAGCTGTTGCCGTCCGAGCTTAGCAGCTGCGGCCGACTATAGCGTATGGGGGTTTCCAGCTAAGAGTCGGCGCGATCTATCTAACGGCAGGCAGGAGATCGCACCGACAGGCCTGCTCTTGTCGGCCACTACATGTCACGACTGGAGTGCTACTGTGATTCGCCTGCTGAAGTGAGCTCAAATATGAAGTCAAGATGGATCCGCAGGAGGGAGGTGCGGGAACGTGGACGGCGATCGAAATGCAAGTCTTCCCAGACCCAAGATGCGACCTTCAAGCCTTGCCATGATGCATCAAAGCCATTTTCTGCATAACTCATTCAATTGGAACATACATGCTTCGGGTCATAACCCGTGCTGACGGTCAAGATTCTGCCCATGAACTTTTGTTTGCAGTAGCAGGATACATGTCATTGGAGGAGTAGGACTCTTTGCCGCTCTGACGCTTGCCATAGATGAGATTGGGTCTCAGTGCAAACATGCCGTGCAGAGGTTAACTTACGGTAGCTCGGTAAGCAGCAATAGGGCGTCTGGAGAGTGGTCTAGCATGCCTGGGCCTTCGCCTTGTCCGCTGTCGATGAAGAGATTGGCAGGTATCAGCTTATCTACATCCTGGTTGACACCAAAATCGATTCTGTCAACAGCAATGATCAGCTTCATGACTAAGTTAAGTTGTTTCCTTGGAAGCAGCTACTACGAATCAGCTTCAAACAGCACACCTGTCTCTACAGCGTTCTCAAAAGTCAAAGACTGGCAGCACTATAACGAACTCAAATTCCTGGCCTAAATATGGTGGTCGTGGAGAAGGCGGCTGAAATCGTTGCGATGTCTCCCACAAAAATAGCGTACAAGTCACATCATCAAGTACACATGTTCCATCCTTTGATCAGCTGTCCCACTGGCAAAACCCAAGCAGAATTCTAGACCAGCGGAGGTTTAATGTCCTGTTCGTTATTGGCAACAAGACGAGAGGACGAGAAGATTCTCAATGAGCAAGCACGCTGAACAATTAATTCTCGCCACGATTCAACTGCTGTAAGTTACCCGTCTTTGATAAGTAAACGATGCGGGGCCGAAGATGACCTGATCGACTGCGAGGATCATAGAGGCCACCAGAAACCTTCATCCGCTAGTACAGAGCTGCAATCCCCCTTCCTCCATCCTCATGAGTCGAACTCCTCAGCACTTCAGGCAACTTAATCATGGCTAAGGATACGGACAAGTAGTGCCGCCATGGTAGGAGTCACCCTTCGTCAAAGGCAATTTGTTCGAGGGCCAAGGATCGAGGGCTGAAGAGGCGATAACATCTTCCCGTATCAGTGATCTACTATGCCAGCATGTTGCAGATCTGCTCACTCACCTTAGCTTGTGACGACACAAGGATCCGGAACGAAAGTAGGGATCAGATTGTTGTTACGTTCGCACAGAAGATATGCTGACCTAAATCTTGGTTGTGTCATTTGGGTGCAGAACACGCCAACTTATTCTCGTCCGCTGTTATAAAGGCCGGAGTTACTCGCACGCTTTCTAGCGCTAGGGAAGTTCTTCCATAAAGATGCAATGAAGCGTGTATTGGGAGACTTGGCGCAGTTGTTTGGCATGAAGGGGTGAGTGCGACCAAAGTGATTACAGACACTACAGTATAACCGTGCTGAACTCTAGTGTAAAGCGGACTCGTCCAGGGTAAACGAAAGCCCGTACTGTAAGCAGTGACTTTGTGGTTTCTTAAGCTACAGAAAACGGCGAATATCGTATCGTGCTACAGTAAATAATTTGTCACTGGAAGCAGTAATTGGCATCGGCTGTAGTCACTATCACTGTCCACCACGGGCTAAGTCTAGCATCGCATATCACTGAGAGTCATATTTAGCATCGCTTATGATTACCATGACATAACGTTGGACGCTAAATCTAGCTTAGGATGGCAAGTGAGGCCGAACACAGCTCGAAACGTAGAAGTCACAAAATATCGGTCTCATCCTCAGGTTATGTAAGTATGGTAATAGCGTGAGTCTTTAGAAGGGCAATGCTGGAAAAACGCCCTGATTTTGCTCGATATGATAAAAAATTGGTAAAAATTCAACCCTGGACCAATGACGAAGTGGAATCGACTGGACTTAGCTACCAAAGACTTTGAAGTTAGCTCCAAGTACAAGTGTAACCTGAGCAAGGATATGCTATCTGGAAGACTACCTCAAAGATCTTTCGAGTCATCATCCAAGCACTGAACATCTCTACTAGGGAATCTTTGCCCAAACCATACCGACCTTATGTAAGATCCAAGCAGGCTGGGGTTGCGATCTGCGACATCCTTATCTGAACAATGCATGATAAATCCCCACAAGCGCTCCAGAGTATATCCGAATGTTGGATCCTCCACAGAATCTTGCCGGGCATTATTCCAGGGACTTTGCATCATTGCAGGTGAATGAATCCAGCTCCCAGCATCTTGCAAATCGTGCAAAAGTCCGGCGTACATCGATTTGCTGTTACTTCGGATCCGGGTATCCGACACGATGAATTGGCCTCTGAAAGTCAGGCTGAGATCTCCACATGAATGATTCGAGTTAATCATCCTAGAAATTCGACAGATGGATTCCGTGACACCGATCCACGCGCCAGCACGTAAATGGTCGCACTGTTTCCATGTTTTACCCTCGTAGGACAGAGACATAAATCCAGTATCCAAGACCAGGTAGTCAGCAATGCGTTGCTTCAGTAAAGCAAAATCATGTGCCTGCTCTTGGATGAACAAGGTGTGTCGAGCAAGTCTATTCCACTCCGATACGATGTGATGGAGATAGGTACCTCCCTCTCTTCCTGTGTTGTCAAGCCTCGTTATGTGCAATGCGCTTGCATTCTGTAGGTATCGTCGGATGTCTGGTTCGAGTTCCGATACCTCTGGTCCTTTGTCATAGATGTAGATATTGGTAGTGCGGCTACCCAGAGCCTGCAACGACATGATGTCATGCACGTCGTGGGCAATTTCAATTCCTGGTCGAGCATAGGCGGCGACAACAATGTCGAAGTCAGCCGAAGGCAAATCTGGGCCGTCGACGCCGGGTCGGTCATATTTAGGTCTTGTCGGTTTGAGAAGAACAGTGCATGCACAAAGAAGCCAGACAGAAAGCGCTAAGAACACTCCAGATCTGAGATAACTCGCTCGTCGACACAGGGCAGTGATACTCGATTGTTTCGTGGTGACGTCTCCTGTGCCGAAGCTGTGGGTGATTTGAAAGAGAGCACTCCGCGACGCGGCCAATGCGGTCACATATCCCGCCACCTGCCAAGATGAAATCATCACAAGAGGATCGTTTGACAGCCATGCACCCAATACCACAAAGCCCGGAAATACCAGTCTTGCCCAGCAGTCACGATTGACGAGGATGCTGGTCGTAGAAGAAGAAGTAAGATCACCGAGTGTGACCGACTCTGACGTTGGTGCATATTGGGACAAAATGCATGCTACCATCGTGAAGACGAGGTTCGCCAGTAGAAGCATGCAGTCTCTTGTTGCTATCGTACCAACAAAAGGTTTAGAAGCTTCGTCGATGTATATCACGACAGCCAGAGGAAGTAAGACGCATGATGGCCAATGACATCTTGCTGTCAAGCGAGGAACAGCTTTCGAAGATGTACGCGGCATACCAGGCATGTTGTGTAATGCGACAATAATTGCAGGCGCATAGATCAAGACGTGAGATGAAATCAGAAAGGCTGACGACATGTCTCGACTAGTGATATTGACTCTGTAGTCCCAGACGAGAACGAAAGCATACCCGATCGCAAAGATCGTACCTCGTGTCACAACGCTGATTATCTCTCGCGCTCGCGAGGCAGGACGGCGACGGTATGCATGAGCGCTAAAATGTAATGACAGCAGCATGCTTGCCGTCGATGCACTACCGGCGAATCTGAGAACCTTATAAGCGCTGACCAAGCAGATGCAAGTCGTGGGCACCAATACCAGCAACCAAAGGGCTCCTATGTGTTGAATGGACTGGGTCGCAGGGGATGCAAAAGCCTGTCTCGGATGTGTCCTCCAATATGTCTGTATCAACCATAACAGCGATACGTGTAGGAACAACAAGCACAAAGGATGATCCTTGAGTGCCTCCATCATAAGCATTCTCGATGTAAAGAAACTTCCAGCGATGGTTCCAGCTTGCAGTGATATCGCCAGCATATGATTGAAAAGCCGAGGAAGGACATTCGGTGTTCCGTGGTAAGAAGAATTACGAGGTGGTACCAGCGGGCTGTCTCCTCGAGAAGACATGGCCACAGTGATCGAGGTGGTCTAGTCTAGCCTCAAAATGACGATGGCAACTCGGTTTGTAGAGTGCAGATGGTCAGTTTAATCATGCAAGAGTGGTGGTGATAGCTTGAAGATGAATCGCCCGATGTTAACAAATGTGCTGAATCTCGCTAAACCAGGGGCAACCCGTGATCATGGTGAAACCGGCTCTCCAATTACCTCGGCCGTAGCTTGTTGGATGCGCTGAAAACATGCACTGCAATCCATCACAGGAATTTTCACTCGAATAGGGCAAAGCTTCCTACTGCAACCGACCTTCTTCGTCTTTTATACTCCTCGTCGCAGGCTAAGGATTTGACAAGCGTTAATTTATTGACATTGTGCTATGCTGAGGCCTATTTGAGCTCTCCCATTCATTGCATCGATCTTGCTAGCACTATTGAGAGTGTCGTCAATGCTTTGGATTGACCAGGGTCTGTTCAGATTGTGGCGGCCCCGCCCTATACCTATCCCACACAGTCATACTCATCGAGTATCCCAGGTATGACAACATAAAGGGGGTGCACAGAAGCAGCGAGATTTTCTTCATACGATCATCTCGAAATTTTTCGCACATCGAAATTTGAAAGCATCCGAGCTTGTCAAGACGGCGAAAGTGATTGAGTTCCGGGCCGTATGTCGTGGTCTGCTTCATAAGCTCGGCGTTGGAGACGAGCTCGCCACTGGATATGTGTCGGTGCATCCTGCTGCGGCCACCATCAGGAGCTCTACCTATGATATCTGTAGCTTCATAGGCGGCCCAAAAACTGTCCGACCCGATAGGTTCGCTCGAATCATTTGTTTTCTTCGATGTTACGTTGTGCCTCAGGCGTATCAGTAGGTGCTGCTATAGTTGGACTGGGCTAGAAGAGTCTTACGATTGTGACTTGCCTGGCCCGATATTGTGCGACATGATGTTCATTCGCGCGGAGAAAGAACGAGGAGAAGATGGAGTGGTTAAAGGAGCAGTGGTAGAGCGTAACCGAAGCACTTTTGAGGTGGGAGCGTGATGAGTCGACGCGCCAAGACTACGCATAAGCAATGCCCCAAGTCACCCTTCCTTGATGCGCTGTTTCGTTTCAAGTTTCTCTCGAGCGTTACACCCTGACTCGGCGTAAGGGACGCCCCTTGTCTAGATTACGCACTAGGAGCCATCTCTACAGCTCCGCATACTCTCCAAGCGCGAAAGATCACATCATGTTCTTCGACCAAGCATGGTTCATGCTGAGTTAGAAATCCCAGATTCGCAAATTTACGTTTGATGTCTCATCACAAGCAAACATTGTTTCGATGAGACTTTCTACAATAGCGAACATCTTAGCAATTGTCCACTAAGAAGAAGTTGGCGTACTCTGGTAATACGCGTCAATGGCTCACAAGGACTATGTCATTGTGTATCACGTAACGTGGACCGCACTTTTGCTACACTGATGCAAGACAGCCTGTAATGTTCACCCATACCTTCTTCCTCCACGCGGGTGACTTGATGAGTTTGGACGGATCATACATTCACTTGTCGTCACATTTAATCACCTCTGCAGGTAGAGTCATCATGAAGTCCTGGTTATAC
Organism: Cladosporium oxysporum; assembly: GCA_035771495.1. Taxonomy (NCBI): domain Eukaryota; kingdom Fungi; phylum Ascomycota; class Dothideomycetes; order Cladosporiales; family Cladosporiaceae; genus Cladosporium; species Cladosporium oxysporum. The sequence continues at coordinate 238,741 of JAWNKS010000018.1, read as the reverse complement.
TGTACGGTGACCATCAAATTGAGAGTCATTTGCCCACACCTATATATTGCTACGATCACTTATGTATTCGTCCATATCCGCATATGTATCATCCGTAGGCACGCGCTCGCGAATGGGTTTGTGGGACCTGAGCCTTCAGGCATTGATAGCAGCGCAGACATACCTTGATCCAGTCTAAGTTTGCTGCGGCTGCGAAAAGACTTGAAATATACACCTATGAAAAGGTTGTCCACAATTAGTCAAGAAACATTTTAGGAGACACTGGAATCGTGGGTGACTGCAACGTAATTCATAATTGTATCAACCTTTCTGAAGATTATTTAGAGCCAGACAAGCTTGCAAATAGCTATCTCAATACGACTCTGCGGCCTTCCCACTCTTTGCACAAATTTCTTCCTCGAAGTGCCTCTGCCCCTGGCTTCCTATCGCCGACACTTGTCGTTACTCAAAGCTCACCTCTGGGGCCGTCTCTGCCACCTCTAGGAAACGGTCGAGCGATCGGGGATGTCTTATAGAGAAAGTTGCAGCCACTGACACACGCCATCCTTCATTGTATTAGTATAGGAATGGAGATTATATCCATAGGGCTTATACTCACACAGCAGCTTGTGATATGAACGCAATAGCGTTTCCTGGACAAATGCTGATAACATGGACGCTGCTATAGCAACTTCGAATGCACGAGTTCATGTCGCGGCGCTCTAGAGTCAGATCGGATTTATATTCCACTTCGTCATCAGTATGTCCTTGGCGACCCTCATGATCGGTCTGCGGATGCGTTGCGGCGGCCCCGATCTTTCTCGCGACGCGGCGGCGACGGTCTGTGGCGATTAGAGAGCGACGACTGATTTGGGGCGTAGCTGTGCAGCTGATAGAGTCTTGCCAGTTGGAGCATGCATTCACGCATTCTTCAGCGGCATCGGGGTCACCGAAGGTCGTGTTACATTGAGCAGTACAATCGCTGATGAGGGCATCTTCATCAAATTCGCCGAAGGGACATGGCCCAGGACAGGTGGGCTCAAAGTCGTCTTGAGCAGCCACGAACACGACTGCCATGACAAGCAACGTGCATATAAGTGTTTTGTACTGCATTGCTAGATCCTTGACTTCCGAGCGGACACGTCAGCGGTGTAAATCTCGAGGACCAAGTCCAGTCTACTATGTACTTACGGGCTCGCAAGGATACGAAAATAGGAGACAGTACTGTAGAATTTGGAGAACGGATGGACTGATAGTTAACACGAGATTTGACGGAAGGTGCTTTTATGTGTAGGTCTAGCACTCTATCATTAGATGCATTGCACAACAGACTCTACGATCGCAGACTTAGTGTTTCTGCATGCTCCAGAAGCAAGGCTGTCAGCATGGTGATCAGTAGTCTTACGTGATTCCTCGTCCACAAATCATCTCATTGCTCGTCATCTTTGGGACTGTCGTAGCATTTCTAACATACTGCATTTCGTAAGCAACGATATCATCTTCGCATGTCCGGTGCGACCTCTATCGCACATGCCATGATCAAGTGATGACCAGCTGTAGAGAGTCAGATATCACTTTGAAAGACTGCAGACCCAGATTCCATTTATAGATCTGACATTCATGCAAAGGGTTATAAGATATGCTGCCGCTTCTACAGATCTCTGGACCGTCATTCACAGTCAATCTCAACCACCTACTTGTTCTTCCACCTTCTATCAATCTGATACGGTCAAGATGTTCTGTTTCTCATTCACTGCCATCTTTGCCCTGGTTGTCTCCGTTCAGGCATCGTTCAAAGTCCCACCAAATACACCTGACGGAGTCTATGGAGTGACTGTAGACGAGGAAGGGACTGCTCATCACTTCAACAAGCGGGACGGCTTTAATTTCACCACACCAAGGGCAGGACTCACAGCGCCATTCTTTGCTGACAAACACGCGCTGGACAAGAGATCCGACGGTCCGAAATGCGTTAAAAGCGGTGCCGTACTTGTACCCAACGATATCGTTCAAGCTCAGAAGGCGTTGGCAACCGCCTGTGACGAGAATGGGGATAATTTCATCCCTGCTAAGGGTGACCGTTACTCAAAGTTTGGAAATGCGGTCGTTTACGTTTGCAATTATGGCGTCAATACTCAGCATTGCTATTCTTCAGAGCTAAACAGTGACCTCGAGAAAGTCAAAGGGAAGTGTGGCAGCATCGCTGGTAGGTCAATATCACGCATCTTGATATTGCAAATTCACATACTAATTTTCTGAAGGCTACTACAGCCGTTATAGCTCCTGGCGAAAGACGTATGGCGTTGAGGATGTTGCCAATGGATTTTGCTAGACGATGAGAGTGAACAGTTAGACAGGCTGGACGATAAACATTCAAGGGCCGGAGATCTGCGTTATGAAACTTATTGATTATGCTCACGTCACAGCTTGCGAATCAAATTGCAGCACTGTTGAATAGCGAAGCCGCGACATCTTGATTGTCACTTAGCGCTACCCAAGCGAATACTATCTCGTCATCGGAAAAGGACATATGCGGTTCTGTATCAAAGCTATCCACCGTAGCATCTTGAATACTTGAGCAACCTAGCGTTTGATGCCGTTATCGATCTACTTTATAACGACGTCGTGAATCGATGGTAAATCAGGATGCACTGTACCACGGTTGACACCCTTACACGCCTCTTCTCGATCAGACTCACGTTACCTTACCACATGGGCTCTCCCCACGCTCACGATATTAAGTCAGCTCGGCCGTAGATTATGTCTCGCACTGCTTGCACATAGCCCGCATATACGTTGTTTCGCCTAGGGCGTGTCCCTCTTCGAAAATGCAATCTTTGGTATTGACAAGAAGAATGTATGTTCTGCTTCGGACAAAGACACGCGAGCGGTCAAATATATTTTCATTTTCGGCCCCATGTAGTTTGTCGCTTCTATCGGCGATGATTTTTCGAGCTATCGCGTCACCAGAATCAGTCGTCCGGACCTTGTATATATCCAGAGCAGTAGTCGATCGTCGGCTAACGTTACCCTAAGGAGATGGTCTGAGAAAGTCCGAGCTTGAAAGTCAGTAACGTTATCAATCTTACAGAACTCGCAGTTTTCTCATCGTGTCGTCTCGAGCTATGAGTTACCTACAGGGAAAAAAAAAGCATGCCGACATTAGGAAATACGAAACACCGAACACGAGCGATCTCCATGGATGCCAATGTTGCTATCACATGACAACGCAAGACCGACACCCGGACAATGGCATGGAAGCAGGCGCATAGATGACAGCAAGACAATAAGCACGATCGTAGCGGGTACAGTATCGCCATGCAACACCTAGCCTTTCTGGAATCCTTGCTAGCTTAACATTTCTACACGACGAGACCTGCGACGTGTATATCCATCTGACGGGTGCTATACTCTTCCCATTATTTGCGAATTTTCCGATGCAGCTACTTTGAAAGTATCGTTTCTGCAGCGTCAGCGGAATATATTACTTCATGTCCGACTTGTTCTTTGGGACCGTTGAACCTATCTGGTCGTCAGCACCCTCTATTACTTGAACATGTCTCACTCGCAACTCGGAGAACAATTCTGGCTTTTCGTGGCTCTGCTTGGAATCATTATTGCTACTGACCGCTTCTTCTGCGGTGCCCACGTTCCATCGCCAGCGGACCGCTAGAACGTGCGCTTACATCGCACTTGGTACCACATCATTAATTTCGCTACTAACTTACACGCACTTCAGCGTTACGGGGTCGAAGACATGCTGCAACTCTCGGAACTGAAGTTGTAACATACTCCGTTCAGTGGCCCTCATTTCCGCTTGGAATAGATACTTGCAGTACATGATGCTGGTTGTCATTCGTCCCGAAGAAAAGATTTGGGCGGCCATCAGGACATAGATTCAACACAGCCTAGTGCATATTTCAAATATGTTTCGCAATGCCTAAATAAAGACCTGCACTACTTGAGCCCTGCATTTGATGTGGGAGCATCATTCTGCATCTGATGAACTATATGTCGTTTACGCGAGCATAGCTCACACTATCGATCTGAGCTTCTGCGGCCGATGTTGAACTTATACTGCGAAGACGTCAGTGGCGGTTCAAATTTCAAATCATGGAGCATACACAACCTGGACGCGAAGAACCTGTGCTGTACTGTAGTTGTATCTACTCTGTTACCGAGTGCTACTGTATGGTACGCGACGGTCTTGTTCCCACATACACAAGGAAATTCCCAGGAGTTTGAATAAAGTTAACCGACAGACTCTTTGCCAAGGTCAGTGGCGACACACGATGGGACACTCCAGCACTTCCGAAGTCGATAGTCTGCGTCTGAGAACTGATGTTGAAATGCTGTCGCAGCGGACATTGTCTACATCCTCTCTTTCCATGCTACCATAACATTTGGCGATAACATATTGGGGTCAAAGTATGTATATGTTGTTGTTTGATCTGCGGCTCAATTGATCTGTTTGGGTTTCCGCTGCGTGCAATCACGTAAATTCGTCAACCGTCCTATCATGAAAGACATTGTCGTGAGACTCGTTTCTCGCGCGGAACCAAGCTGATCAGCTATCCTTAATCGTACGTGCGAGCCAATGCAGCTCTAAGTATGCTCAGGTCATCACGGCCATGTTTGAGCGATGATTACATCCGCAGCTTTCTCGCTGATTGTATAGATACTGCTTTGGATATAATAGCCAGGGATTCGAGGGAAAATCGATGCATCGACCACCCTTAGATTGCTGGTGCCACGCACACGAAAATCTCCATCCAGCACGGCCATGTGATCCTCGTCATGACCAATAGGATTCGTGCAACAAGCGTGATGACCCCAGGAGTTGTGTTGCACCCATTCCCTCAGTTGATCGTGAGTCTCGTATCGCGGACCAGGCACGCGTTCGGTGACGGTAGAATTCGTGTAGGCTGCATACTTTGCCAAAGCTTGACGCGCGAACTGCATTCCTAGAACTGTCGCTTCCAAATCCGCTGTCCAGTTTCCGCTCCCGTCCTCGAAGTACTTGAAGTTGATTGATGGAGGGTCTCTCGGATCGGCAGATCGAAGTGAGACCAGGCCGCCCCGATTCGTGGTATAGGCTTTCAAGACTGGCCATGTCCAAGATTTGGGGTACATATTTGCTACCGACGAGTACCCGGGGAAATAGCCTGCAAAGTAGCCGGGTCTCCCCGTGACGACAAGGTCGTTATAGCCGTTGACTGACATAGACGAACGTAGGGGAATATGCACTGGACGTCCGTTGGTTGCATATTTGGTTGTGTTATCTCGCGCGGTGAGCCACTGCAAGAGACACGGATCAGCGCTACCCTGGCCCGACGCACAATCTTCGAATACGGTCCAAGGCGTCGACACATCTGCTACCACTGAATTTTCGATGCGATCCTGCAAGTTTTGGCCAACGCCGTGGAGGGCAACAACTTGAGGGATGTGAAAGCGCTGAAGAGCTTGAGGCGCGCCAACGCCACTGAGCATTAGCAGCTGCGGAGTGTTGTAGGCGCCACCGGACAGTATGATCTCTTTTCGTGCAAAGGCTACGCCCGGTACACCAGAGTCATTCCCGCTCTTCATATCTGCCCTGTATAGATGTGGTCCGTCCAAGAACTCGACGCCGATCGCGTTTGTGGTTCCCGGCGCGAAAATGATACGTGTAGCCAGGCAATGCAGTCGTATGTCAATCTTCCCTCCCCGCCAACCTCCACCCTCTGCATCAAGCTGTCGCTTAGCAGCAACTAGAAAATCGCGAGGCGAGCTCCGTTTATATCTGTCCATACTCAGCGGCGCGTTATACAAGCCTCGTTCGGTTCCCGCTTCGATACTACCGTCGTTCAAGTCTCGCGATAGAGTAGCCAACAACTCTGCTACGGAGTCGACGGCAACACCCAGAAGCGACCCCGCAGCTTTCAGCATCCAGTATATCTTGCTGTCGCTAGTAAAAATGCTCGGTTCGGCGCGGTTGGTCGACAGCCATCCGCCATATCCATGACCTGTATTTCCATGTGGCGCGTACTGGCAATCCTCGAACTTTTTTTGATATTCGCGCATCGTCGATGCTTTCCAGCTGTCATCGCCTATCAGACTCGCTATCTGATCCCAGTCATCATCGAGGGGCCGCATCATGATCATAGCGTTGTGGTTCGCGCAGCCGCCCAAAGCAGCCGTGCGAGGGTAGTAAATTCCCATCGGAACCGCATCTTCTGGCGGAGACACGCCATGAAACATGGACCCGTTCCGAATCTTGTACGTGAACTTGTGATCCAGAGCATCGCGTAAAGGGTCAGAATAGTGCTTCACCTGCGAACTGGATCAGCCTTGTGTCTGAGCGCGCTGACGCTCGATTTGACGTACATAGAAGGCCCACAACAAGTGCTCGTCCTCGCTGGCTTTGGCATTGAACAGCGGTACCGTGACATTGATGTTGTCTGCTGCCTCGTCCCGACCAGCCTCGATCACGAGTACCTTGTATCCTGCGAGACCCAGACGTGCTGCGAGTGGAGCGCCACCGGGCCCGCTGCCCACCACAATGTAGTCGTAATCGTCCAGTATGGTCAAAGGCCGAGGTCCATCACTATCGGAGTTCCACCAGCCTCTCCACGTGTGTCGTTGCCATGTCGTAGAGTTGCCGCCGGGCGCAAGATGCGCACTGTATTGTGACAAGCACGGTCTAATGAAGAAGTAGAACGCCAGGAATGTAGCCACTGATCTAGAGATGTGCAGCATCGCGGACTGGCTCAATTTGTACTATGAGTGCACGCAGGGCCCGGTCGTCCTGTGCTTTGGCTCCTTATATGGCAGATGGAGGCGACGAGACGTATTGCCGATCAGCTCTGTCGGTAGCCGCCGCCGTGTGTACAGCTCGCCAAACGGCCCTCATCTACCCTGTACGCCACGCGGCCGCACGTTGTGGAGCGATCTCAGACGTCTGCGGCCGAAGTGACGGCACACAAGTCGGAAGACTTTCGTGACTCTCCTATGTATGGACTTGTCGTTGATCACGACTTACAGTCTGTGAAGTCCCCTTGAAAGTCTTGTGTCTGTTTGCGCTATGCACAATCGCTTGTTCGCGCGTGTTGGCGGAGCAGCTTGCGTGTTGTCCTTCATTTTCTTCCTCGTCCACTTCTGGGTTCTCCATGCAGGATTCGAGCGCTTCACACGACTAAAACCGTCAACAAGCAGTGACAACGCCGATGGGCCGACAGGAGGCAGCCGTGACAGTCAAACTGGAAATCGGATGGCTCGTCCCCCAAGCACATCAACGATAACAGGACCGGAAGTACTCAAGCCAGAACGCGGCGGCCCGAAAATTGAGTATTCTACTAGACCATCACCAGATTCGGCAACCATTTTGGCAGACACAACGACAACAATTTCCCCACTTGGGTCGGCGCCCGAGAACAAGATCGTTGTAATAGGCAAGCTCCAGTACGAAAACACCGATTGGGTCGCTGAATTTCTTCCAGAGTACGTAATGTAATCTTTCCAGGTCTGCGCGTACTCATCTTAGCAGATGGCAACATGCGATATACACAGTCGATAACACCAGCCACTTTCTGCATACCGATGCTAATAAAGGCCGTGAAGCAAACGCGTACCTCTCTTACATACTAAGTAACTATGAAGGTCTGCCATCGATCGTAGCATTTGTTCATCCCCATCGTGATGGATATCCCGCCGCATGGCACAACGATGCCAGCAACTATGACAATGTCAATTCTTTGAGAGCGCTCAATATCGACTTCGTCCGGCGCAACGGTTACGTTAATCTTCGCTGCATATGGATACCAGGATGCCCGGACGAGATTCATCCGCTTAGTGGACTTCCGAAGTATGTTGATGACGGCGAGTCAACAGAGCAAGCTATAGCGTCGGTGTGGCCGTTGTTCTTCGCGCCGCAAGCTGTGCCTTCGATCATTGGTACACCATGTTGCGCTCAATTTGCGGTTTCTAGAGACCAGATTCGAAAACGACCATTGCTAGAATACGTACGGTATCACGACTGGTTGATGAAGACAGAATTGAGCGACGATGTCAGCGGCCGAGTTTTTGAGTATCTGTGGCACATCATATTTGGGCAGGACCCGATCTAGTATGTATGAAGCAGTGCGCGAAATGGGACCCTTACTAACAAATGGTACTGTAGCTGTCCCGACCTCCAGCAATGCTATCACGATGTCTATGGTGGCAACCATTAGGTAGAGAATACATTGGTGCCCAGAAAGCCCTGTGCAATCTTTCCTCACGATTTGCCATCTTGGTGATCCCGCTTGCTTTTATATACCGCCGTTTCCCGCCACGACAAATACCGCATCGTTCTCGACCTGGCAGCTGGCAGCAAATGGTGGATTCAGTGGGAATGAAATACCCTGTGCGATATCCGCTGGTTCCCATGTCCTGTTCACCGAAGGCGTCACAGCAATCCTACCACGATGTACACGCTAGAGTTGATGGCGTCGTCAACAGTTATAGTATTGATGGTTCCCGAAGCGACAATCGCTTGTCAATCACAACGATCGTCTACTCAATGCGAAAGCCCTTCTGTAATCATGATATCTGTGGTCTCTGAGCACTTTGTTCCTTGAGCATGACCGTGTGTAGGAATTTCCCACCATTTCTGGAATGATTGTGTTCATCCAACGAGCACATGGACGCTTGCCGGCTGTTTTCGAGCCGCATCACCCATAGAGTCGTCACAACGCACAAGCTAGGCGTTATCGTATCATCCAAGGCGTCAGAGAATGATTCTATCTAAACCCAAATCACCATAGGCTTGTGTTGTGCTCTGATACCCGTGCAGTATACTGGAGAGGTAACATTCCTTGATCACCCCAACCCCAACCCTAATTTGATGGAAATTTGGGAAGCGAGATGAGGCATTGTCACCTGCGGCGCGCCGTTCCGCTTTGACCTGGTTCGGCGCATCGAAACACGATCGTTTACTATAGCAGCGCAGACGTCTATGCTATGGATCAACAGAGGCACAACGATGCATATGCTTGCGGGGAGAGTCCCGGCTCCAGGCCGGTCTCATTGACGCTCGAATGGATACAGAAGACATTCTCGAAGCCGTGCAGACAAGTCGCTTGGGTCGTCGGCCGCATATGCGCCAGTATCAAATCTTTAGCGTGCTGCATGAAGTCGGTCTAGCGGCTGAGAGGTTGCGGTGGTCTTGCGGATTGTGATGGACTTGAAAGTCACAGGCGTCACCAAGGAGGCTTGCAAACACTGGCTTCCCCAATGCTCTTCGACTCAGCCAGAGACGGGGCTTACGGCACGGCCGCCGCTAACGATCGCGCCTCGCCGCTTAGGTGGATACCGTGCGTAGCGGCTCTGATGGAACGAGCGGACCGCCGCTTCACTCGAGTTCATTTTGTTGTTAAATTGAGTGCTGGGGGTGGAGCCGATGCAGTACCGGATGCAGTACCGCAAGAACCTGTACTGTATGGTTGTTGTGTTCATGACTCAGTCGTCCTGTACAGAAGGGTCAACCTGCCAAGATCGTTGTCGGCTTGATTTTTGGATGCGGCTCCTGCATGCGAGGACGCTGGGCTCGTGGTCGGCACGATCTTCTATTTTTTGCCTATTGTACCACGCAAGGACCCGCTCTTGTCGGCCGCACGCGACGAGTCGGATGCAGGGTCCATCGCACAGTACGTCGTACTGTAGCTTTCCTAGATGCATTCTGACGGACTCGAAACTTCGCTTCACATTTTGTGCTTGCTCCAAGCACAACCCATATAGAACACACCTATGCTGCGTCTGAGCCCAAGATAGGATTCCCCACACCTAATGCATCTCGGTGGCGCGGACGTAAATGACACGCTGACACTGGACATGCAGCACGACCTAAGATTGCAGTTGTGGACGGAGGGACGTTTGGCTGTCAGGCTGAATCTCCACAGTGGGATAAATGCCACTCTTGCGTTCTAGATACTGGTAGCATCGTGGCAAATGATGACAGATCGGAGGTGGACGCAAATAATGACGTTAGTAGCACAACACTGACTATTTGTACATTTGTCATGCAGTTCGCTTGTGTCATGCAGTACGGCCAGTCCACAACAGCCACCGATCATGACTTTTGAACTACGCCATATGGCGTTACGGTACTGTGGCCACGGATCTCGATCCGCACGCAGCCAAAATATCGGGTTTCCGCTGCTCGAGGCACGGAAGAAGGCCTGAGCCGATCGTGACAAATCACGCTGATACTACTGTGTCCCTTTCGTACTGCTGTTGGAACAGTACTTTGTGTAGTGCTTATCGAGTCACGATTTCATCCCAAACAGAATCACGAGAAAGCTGGCCGAACGATGCCACCCAAGCTTTCGACATCTGCAAATCTTGCCGACGTCCAAAAATTGTCCAATCTCAATGCGCAAGAATGGACAGCCTTTCTGGTAAGCACATCCTTGAGCCCTGCCTTAGGATGCAAGCTGAATGCGCCAGGAAATCACCAGGGATGTTGCCAAAGAAGTCAAAGAAGACTTTGGCACAGAATACCACACAACGTCCTGGATGCACGTGTCCATTTTCGAACGAGCACGTGCTTACCAAGAGGCCGAACGAAGATTGCAGGAGCATGGGAAGATCAAAATCAATGAAAATATCGTGCGTTGGAGGCTGGCCCAGATTTTGAGCGCCTGACGGCTGGACTTGTCGTAGTGGATGGGACGCAGCAGACAATCGCCACAACTTGTCGTCGCTAAGACATTATATCTACGGGTGAAATCGTTGCAGAGTATATCAAAACGAGCAATGTTCAAACGTGACTTTTCGAGCGACTCCAGCCCTGCGCATGTGGATGGCTGATGATGCCACAGACTGACTGTAGCAAATCGTCGTGCAATGCATAGCTTTCTATGGGTGCGTTTTGGTGTGCCATAGGGTTTTTGGTCCGTGTCACGGCCGTCGGCCGTCGTTTTCGCACAGACTTCACTTGACGAGCAAGTGGCAGAAACTCCAGCCCATTGAGAAAGACTGTCAATCACTCGCCGTTGATGCCGCCTGTATAAAAGTCAATATCTTCCTCTCGTCCGATGCTCTGTCGTGCGCATTTCTTCACCTTCATACTCCTCTCAGACACCTTTATTCTTCAAGAAGCTTTTATGCTCGCACACACCGGCACTATATCTTAGAAATCCCAATCATCCGACCATACGATGTTCTACTCTGCTCTGTCACTCTCTATCTTGGTGAGCTCTTGCTTTGCCGCGACAAGCTTCGATGTTCAGAGTGACTGTGTCGACAGAGACTCAGGCCTGCGTTGGCTAGCAACTATGATAAGCAAAGATTCTGCCATTGTCTGTGCGGAGAGCGAGTTGCCAGCAGAGAGCGAGGGTCGTTACTGGGCGGCACAACATGTCCAAAACGCTTCGGTCGTTGTTTATCCCGCCAGCAGCCAAGATGTGAGCTATGCTGTGCAAGCGACTCGGAAGACGCCACTTGGGACAGACTATGCTTTCGTCAGCGGAGGTCATTCGATGACGGCGGCATCTTCCTCAGCAGGGTTCGTGATTGACCTGAAGACACTAAACCGTACAACTGTGCTTCACGACTTCTGTGATCCTGTGACGCGACTCAACACTACAGTGGTCATGTATGAAGGCGGAGCCACTTCCCTAGGTCTGCAAATGGCAACGAATGGCACTGGCTGGACAGCACTTTCAGCGCGAACAAGTACGGTTGGGATGGGCGGCTTCTCTACCGGGGGTGGAATCGGTTTCCTGGCGAACGCATACGGGTATGCGGTCGACCGGCTCGTGGCGCTCGAAGTGGTCCTCCCATCTGGTGAGCTTGTGTTTGCGACAAAGACCAACCAACACTCTGACCTATTTTGGGCGATCCAAGGGGGATCTGGTCAGTTCGGTATTGTCACCAAGTTCTATCAGAAAGCATTTCAGACACCTTCGGCTGTGAAAGTAGGATTCCACATGGTCGCCAACAGCTCTGTGCCTCAGAGTTTTCGTAACATCGAGTCCTTCTTCCGGCAGCACTCAGATCCCTTCAGCCTGATGTACTATGCTCTGGCGTACCTCCCGGTGGGCTGGCCTCACCCAAAAGTCGATGAAAAAGAATACCAGACCACTAGGTTGATTGTGACATTATGGTAAGTATGATATCGTACACAATTAACTGTCGAAGAGATGCTGACAAAATCAAGGTTCGATGTTGTCGATCAAGCGAACCTTGAACGCAAGTCTTCTGAGGAGACGTTTCTTCCGTTGCTTGCCAATCTCGTACTAGAATCGAGTTTTAGGTATACTGTGCCTTTCGCCAATCTTACTCTCTTGGGTGACGATTTTTTCCCAACGGGCTACCGTCGCGGCTTCTGGGGACCGCAAATAAAACAGGTTGACGAGACGTACTTGAACAAAGTCGATCGCGCCTTCGAAGACTTCGTCAACGCCATGCTTGCGAAAGGAGACACGCCTTCCACTTCTACGTGGGTACTGCAGTATATGCTTCCCGGACTCAACGGACACCTACCCGAGTCGGATATTGACACGGCATGGCCTCACAGCAGCATCGGCCATCAAACTTTGTTCGATCCCGGCTGGCGGAACGCTTCATCGGACGGGGTGGCAATCGTGTTTAATGAGTTGCTGTATGACTTGGCTAACCAGAGAGCCAAGTCAACACCATCAGCACTTCATAACGGTAGTGCCGGAGTGAAGGAATGTTACGATGGGCGCCTGTACCACTATCCGAACTATATCAAACCATCTGCATCAGGAACAGACGTCTGGGGTAGCAACACAGCTCGTCTTGCAACGTTGAAGCAGAAGTACGACCCGGATTGCAGCATACACAACGGCAGAGTTTTTGCAAGCCAGGGTTGCGTGTTTCGAGGCTACGCCAACATCTTCTGAATGTGCTGTTGCTTGAAGTTGTTCCATCATGGAAAGTACCAGAAGGCACAGATTCAATTGCGTGAACATATTCAGCGAAGGATGGTACAATGAAGACATTGTAAAGTTATGTGACTGGGCCTCAAGCTCTGCAATGGGGAAGGGCAAATTTTCGCAGGTGCGGGAAACCTCCAATCTGTGTACAATACATAAGAGTAATGTCACCTGGCGGAATTTAGATCATGTTTCGTTTGGCCTGTCGTTGCAAGCTATATTTGGTCTTCATGCTAAAGATAGTGTGCTTAATCCTCCAAGGTCGGGCTGAACATGATCGAGATCACAAAATTACCGAAGCTCCACGATTATTTGTCAATACGGGACTCTGTTCTCATCGTGTATTGACTATGTGTGGTTGATGTGTCATCATGAGCTATGTTTAGTCTTCTCTACACCATCGTTTGCGTATTGCTAGAATCAGATATTGCTAGAATCCAAGAGGAACACTGGAAAACTTTCAAATCATCTGTTCATGAACTTGTAGGCTTGATCTAACAGGTCTCCTCGTTGGCTGCTTGCTTTTTACTGCTATTCATATGCTCAAAAGACTATAGTACATTGTTGTTGACCGCAGTCCATGTTCAATGGAAAGTATTGTAAGGCCAAGTGAAAAGTTCTAGTGGCCTTGAGCTTTTCGGAAAATTGCTGGGCACAATGACTCATGATCCCAAGTATGGTCCGGAATGGTCGTAAAGATCGTTGTATTTGGAAGCGAGGTATACAAAAAGATCGGCGGGACCATTGACAAATACATGCAGCGGCCGATACATCTGTATGACGTCCCATATGCTTGATCGGCACGATCGTCTAGAGTGACGGCCGAGTGAAAGGCCCAGCTGACCTGGCGCCGATCGAGAGCCGATCACATGTTCTTAGATCTATATTGAGTAGGTTGCTCGTCCGTGGAGCGATGAGTAAGTCGCTCTAGCCGTGTCTGTGTCCCCATCGGTATCCGAAGAGCCACTATTTGCTTCTCCCTTCGAACACTGGAAAGATGATTTTACAGGATTTTGAAGCAGAGCTGAGGGACTTGAGGTACCGCTGTGATACTGATGCCGACCTCGCCTTATCCGCAATACAACGTCAACTTCGGAACAAATCCGAAACCGAACAGCTACGGCACAGAAATGATCTTTTCAGCGTGCTTGAAGCTGAGAGCCGGGTCGATGCTGTGCTTGCAAAGTTGTGGTCTGATGTCAACTCGGTGCCAGAATGGGTCGACTGGTCGCAACTTGAGCGAGGTCAAAGAGTCTTTCACCGATACATACTTGCCTCGGTCACTGGGTTCATTCTACAAGGCTTCATCGGCGAGAATTCCTCAGCTTCTGGAGTCGTGGAGGTACTGTTACTGACAGGAGGGTTCCACCCGAAGAACTTGACGCGCAGACTGAAGGAGACGTTCCGCTGGCTGCTCGAGGTGACAAGCGATCTGAGTTCCATTCAGCCTGGCGGCAAAGGCCACGCCGATACTATCCGCGTACGCCTTCTACATGCTCAAGTGCGCCAGCGTGTATTGGCCCTAGCAGAGAGGAAGGCCGGATATTATGACTCAGCAAGATACGGCCTCCCGATCAACACTCTGGATTCAGTTCATTCGATATCAACCTTTTGTTGTAGTCCAATGTGGTCGCAATTGCCAAAGATGCGAATAAATCCCACGGCGGATGAGATTGAAGACTACATCGCGCTCTTTCGATATCTCGGTCACTTGTTGGGGGTTCCTCAAGCCTTGTTCGACACGACCGCTCGTGCGCGAAAGATCATGGAAGTGATGATGGAACATGAATCTCAACCGACTACCTCATCTCAGACCGTGGCACGCAATTTCATCCAGACTATCACCAGTACCAGACCGCATAAGCTTTCCAGAGGCTTCGTGGCAGCTGGTGCCAGGTACATGAACGGCGACGAGATTTGTGACAAGCTCGGCATACAGCATCCGAATCCACTGCACTACGCTACTTTTCACGGCTGTCGTTGGCTCGCAATTACCCTGTGTCACCTTCAAAGGTCTTGTATGGCTATCGATCGACTCATCATCAGTGTACGTTTAGCACCCAATTCCGTGAAGAAAGTGCTGACATCTGCTCACAGGCTTCTCGCCGAGCACTAAATCGGATCTTTGTTGAGCCCGAAGCCAACAACAGTGCGGAGCTCCCGTTCATTTTCAGATTTATACCAGCATTGTCGCCCTCCACCATCGACGAAAAGAATGCGAAACAGACGTGTACACTGAGTCTCGCAGTGGACGTCGAAAACGTGTTCCGAGCCGTTTTTGTTTTTTATGTTTGCGTGGCCGGTTCGCTCTCGCTGGTTGGTGTCTGGGCCTTTTACCATGCCGTCCGCTCAATTCCCATGATTGGGATTTAAGTACTTTTCAAGAATGAGTCAGCGATCGGCAGAGTACGCCAATGAAACATCGAATCACATGAGTCGAGAAAAGTTCGTCGCATCATCATGCAAAGTGCTAGAAAGCTTGTCCGTCCGCAATCTCACAATACAGGCCGGATGTTTTTCTGGGTCTCGTTATCCTCACAGCTTCACTTTGATCTACACTTTTCCGCGGTAAGTCAATGCTATTGTAGCGAGGTCGCACTACATATATGATCTTCTGAGTATGCGTTGAAATTCCGCATCAGAGGCCTTCCATGCTAAGATGCGAATTCAATGCTTAGCTGAGGCAACTTGGAGGAAACTATACTGTGATGACTAGTAGCTTCATCCTACTGAGAGCAATACGAGGTTTGCAAGTTGTCTCAGGCACATGGAAGTCATCTGAAGAGGACTGAGTCCTTTGAGTGTTACAATACACGTGCGCGATCTCCCGCCGAAAGGGTAACCACAAAGGCGTGGTGAAGCGCTGTAAATTTTTATTCGTCGCGTCTTGGTGTCGGCAGTTCCGCATTAAATTTCCATATGTGTAAATCCACCCTACCATACGTAACATTATACATGAGGGCAAAGTCGGCCGCTTGGATTACCCGCAGTACGGTCTCAGCCGGCTGCTAGTCTACATACGCGCATCTAGCCTGCCGGTCGCTAGCCGAACATTATGTTTGCTCTGCTTGGAACTTGCGCCATCCGACACTAGCGTCCGCTCGCCATGCATGTTCATTCTTAAAAATCATATATCATACCTTCTGCACAGTGAATAAGTGAAGCATCCACAACAAAATAGGGTACACGAATCGGAGATATGAGCGACATACGACTATTTCCCAAAACTACTGTGAGGTTCCCGAACCTCGTCGCCGGGTTTCTGATTGACAAGCCTACCAAGATTTCCAAATCTCTCAATTCCGATTATGACACTGCCAAAGTAGTGTCTGAACAGACAATCAAAGAGTGAGTCCGCCAGCACAAGACTGAAACACAAACACTCCCTGACTCGTCACCAGATCAGGATTGTTCTCTACTCAACAACTCCAAGCAATCGCCAACTGCGATTTCTCCTACTTTGCATCTGTCATGGTTCCTCATGCAGAGGCCGAAGATCTTCGCATCATCTGCAATTGGGGAAACTGGATTTTTCCGTTTGATGATTTGTTCGACAATGGCGACGTCCGCAACGACACTATCCAAGCTCAGAATGTCATGCGATACTTGGAAAAGACCTTTTGCGAGGACGATGCTGGTGCCGCCGATCAAGCCTTTTTTGGTGAGGTAGCATCCTCAAAGCCGCTGTTCGAGCTGACCCGCATGCACCGAGGCATTTACAAATCTATCGCAAAACGCTGTTCCCTAGGTTAGTCTGGTGGACATATGCTTTCACACTAAGCATGGCCTCGTGGCTTGGTCATGATGTTGACCAGGGCATAGGTACTAGGCGTCGCTACGTCGCTTCCATGCGCCAGTACTCTTCAGGAACCTTAGCGCAAGTTCGACAGGTTGAGTCAACTCGGGTGGCAACATTCGAGGAAGTCCTTGCACAAAGGCGTCAATCCGTCTGCGTGACTCCACTCTTTGTCTTGGTAGAGTTTGGGCACAAAATTGATCTTCCTGACGAGGCTTTCGAAAACTTTCATGTTCGCCGTCTCGAGATGCTTGGAGTCGAGATTGTCCTGCTTCACAACGACTTACTGTCATACTGCAAAGAAGAGGAAGAAGGGGTCGTTCACAATACTGTCGTAGTCTGCAGGCTGCAGGGAATGGAAGCTCAGGAAGCGGTGACTTTCATCGGGACAGAGGTGTCGTGTCGCATGGCTGAATTCGAGGAAGCAGTCCGCAAGCTCCAAGATTCGAGCTCGGAATACGCTCATGAGCTGTTGCGTTATGCCCAGGGCATCAGAGACGTCATCAAGGCCAATCTTTGGTGGAGTTTGCGGACTGAGCGATTTCTCTCTGAGCAACAAAAGTTCAGACTGATCACGCAAAGGACGCTCGAGGTCGCGAGTATCATGCCGTGCTATGGCTGACTCACAGCATACACTGTGATTGATTGACAAGGCCCTGGTCCTTCAGACTGTAGAAAACAACGAGTCGATCGTCGATGTCCCGCCGCAATTTTCACTCTTGAGGCTGCTCAAATCTACCTTGTCATCCTGCCAGAGCTAAGCAACTTTGTGTCATTTCGCTGGTGTGAGGAATGTGTCTCCCGCGTCTATCGTACCTTATTGCAACAATTACTCTGAATGTATGTATGTTTAAGCAGTCACCTGCGATCGCTCATCAATATTTCCTCGAAACGTACTCTTGCAGTGAATTTAGATAGGTGCATCGGGGAACGAACGTCGAGGCTCCGCTCTTCGTGTTTCCATGTGCCTGTACGGAAGTCAGCAGACTTCTTATTTCCATGGTGGCGTGGTGCGAAGTAGACTACCACTAAAGCCATAACTGACATAGGCTAGACGGTCCTCAGTCGACCCAGAACCCATGTGGCCAACACCAGGAGAGAGAAGATTGTAATCGGCAGGACTAGAACATCCCACACTTTGGCCGGCTCTTTCAAGCTCACAAAGACCCGCCATGTGTCGGATGAAGAACTTGAAGTGGTGTTGTCATCCTGCCACTGGGGAATCTTGAAATGACTGAAGATAGAATCAGTCCAGATGCCTACCCCGGTGAACTCCATCACTGTCTTGATAAATGCTGGTCGAAGCTCATTTCGTTCCTTGAGCTTCAAGGTTTCCTCTGTTATTGATGCAACGATGTCGACCAAAACTGGATGACCTGGCTTACTCATGTTGGTCCACTGACAGAATTGAAGCCTGCGGGCATACCAATCCTGCCAATCCGGCCTATCTGAGTCTGCCTCGATACCTACCCTGAGTCCGAACGGCTCAAGGTCGGCAGGGACCCAGCTTGCGATAGGCTTGAGGGCAGTCGTGTCGATGTCGCTGTATGCCCCACCGTGTGCCAGTAGTATAAGATACCGGAAGAAGTCGGCCTTCAGGACAGGCCCCAGGAGGGCGTCATAAGCTTCGAAGACGGCTGGCACGCCATCGAAGAGTTGATGGACGAGATCCACTGCAGCTGTATCTGTGATGACTTCGTGTCGGAACTCTGGACTCACAGTATGCCATGAAACGTTGGCTGGACGAAATCTTGAATCGAATCCTTCTTCCGCTGGCGAAGTTTTCCATGTCTGCCATATGAGCTTTGGAGGATCGCTAGAAGCGTTGTATGAGTAGAATCTAGAGTTCAATGTAGGCTGACGTTGCCATGCCGCTGGGCTCCACCTTCGGAAACGTTGCGGCGAGCTGGTCCCCCCACAACATCCAGCCGACAGGTACAAGGACGACAGCAATTGGTAGAGCGCGTTTGTATTTGCTGGGCACGTAATCATAAGTGCTTTTTAAAAAGTCAGTAGTTTTATTGTAGCACTAGCATTTGACTTACCTCAACGCGACAGGTCTACGCGGGGGAAGAACATCGCAGCGGACGATTGTGGCGAGTTGCGAAGCCGTTCGTAAGGGCGATGAGCGCATGGATGGGTTATATACCCAAGTTCCTTGGCTCGACACAGAGACGAACGCAACGTGCTTTCCCCGAAGTGCAGTATTCATGCTAGTCATGAGATCGCTTGTCGCGCAAGGTGCAATTCGGAATCATTCCTCTCCGACACACAAGCGTCAAAGTTTCTTCATCAAGGTTGACCACGGATCTGCGAAAACTCCCATATGAAATAGTCAACCATGCCAGGGATTCATGCATTGCCGAGTCTTGTTATCGCGTTGAACATCTCTACGCATCGCCTCAACATTGAAGAACTACTTCCGTTCAATGGCTATACGGCATGGCAGACCTATTGCACGCTTTTTAACTCTGTGAGAGCAGGCAATAGCTCAATCACAGCATGATTTTGTAACTTTCGTGTATTGATACAAGCTGCGGCGAATGTCGTGGTTCTAAAGTTACTAAATTTGCGGTCACTTCAGGAGAACGAGAATTTATTTCGCTTGTCAAAGACGGACTGATGTCTACTCGAAGCTTCAACACTGTGACAAGTTAATTGGAACCCATTTACGGAAGAACCCCCGCTTCGAGAGTCAAATGCGACATCCAACTCGTGATGATTAAGAGATATCTGGAAGCCGTGATTTCCTCTCGTCTGTACAAAATAGGGTCCGTTGTTGCCTATACGAGAGAACGTCTCCAGTCATTTCTACCATGATCGCGCGACACCTTTCCCACATCCGAATGCTGACCCCAAATCCGAATACTGAGCCAATTGAAGGAAGAAAGTCCACCGAGAGTCACGAATCTTGACCATAATCAGTTACGCGTTGGAGGTTGATGCAATCAACATCCGTGACACTTTTTTTACAGCCAACTTCGATTCCAGTATCTCTTTGCACACTTATATATAGTTCGTGAATCCACGTATATCTTCTGTGCACAATTATATTTCTAGTCTTTGCACAGCGACGCTAGGAAAGGTCGAGGAAAGCTCGCACTGATCTTCACGCTCGTTCGCTCGAGTCCCACAAGCCCCGACACGGGTGCACGCTCAAAGACGATATATATGCTGGATTAACGTTAGAACGATAACTTACACATGGTTGACAGATTTATCATATAAGAATAACAAAGTATACAGTACTGGAACCAGCTGGCATTGTGTTTGTGCACTAAGCATATCGCAATCTGTCATTGATGCTCTTGCGGCAAGCAGAGCATCGATCATCGTCTGCAAATTTTTCAGGTGTAACCTACTGTACTGTGAGCTCAGCACAAACCCGTGTCGAACACCCAAAAGTCCTTGGTGATGCTACAATACAAATGAGGCGAGAAAGCTCATTCGTATCCTGAACTTGTTCTGAATACGGACCTATGATCACTCGGTGCTGTTTACCACACGTTGACTAAACCTACAAACTTCCTGTGACACTCGACCAATTTACTCACGACCTTCACTTGTGAGAGTCCCATATGTACGTCCCATGTCTTCGTGCTAACTTTAGACTATCCGCTACACAGACCCCGATCGTCGATGATATCACCACGCCGAATCTAATGCTGTTTCGCACTCGTGCTTGATACGATGCTTTATCTTCGCAACCATATCTTTTACACACGTCTGTATTATGTCTTGCAATGCTTGCTCGATCTGATGTAAGTCTGGTTCGCCAGGGTCCATGGGAGAGTAAGGCTCGGATTCCGCATCGGGGTATGGGGTGTAACACCTTGCCTCAAGAACTGGTTCCGGCTGGCTAATCGGCATTTGCGTTGCAGGGCGCTTCGAGCTTGAATCTTGACTGTAATGTGTGCGTTTGGTCCCAGTCGCCTCTTCATCTTCCAATCTTGGTTCTTGTTTGATTTTGACTTCCATTTCGGGGCTGGCAGTGAATGTGAATGGTTTCCCGTCGAGTTCAGAACGAGCGCCTCCAAATACTGCTGTGTTGGTCGGATATGTTGCCATCTGTAAGCTTTCCAAGGTACTGTCTGTTTGCTAGTCCATGCTTCACTATTGTGCTCTTATATATGCAAGTGTTCCATTGTGACACGTAAAACAGCTAACGATGCTCACTGACTCCCTATCCCACCGAAGAGTCATGGATGACTATCACCAATGCCGGCAAACCGATGCCGTCAGCAGTATCACGAGCTCCCGATTACACATCGAAAGCCAAGGGATCCACAGGACGATAGCCATAACAACGTTTGAAATGCTCAACGTCATTACAATAACTCTAGCTCGCATTCTGTTGAAGTAACACCGGCCTCGAAGACTGATTACCAGATACTGAAGATGTGTCAAGACGTCAGATCATGACACGACAATTTTTGATTTTGATCAGTAAGGCTATCAGATTGATGTCAACGTCACTGCATCGATCCAGAGGATGAATCGATGTACGTAGCGTACCAGTACAATCCAGCTGACAGGCTCAAGAGATAATTCAATTTTTCATTGGGACAATACACTTACGCAGGTACTACACGGTGTAATGACATATTTTACATCTTGAGCTCTTCCGAGTCACGCTTCTCACGTGGCTTTCACTAACTCAATGTATTTCCAGAAAATTGAACTGTTATGCCAAAGTTGTGTTGAAATTATGGATTGACAAAGCATTGGAATTTGACAGTGCTCAAGTGTAGTAACATATTTTAAAGTGCTCAAGTACAGTAATATATCTTTAAAGTGCTCAAGTGATCGCTTCAGAGCTCCTCACTTGAAATCGACATACGATCATCCTCATCGGCATTTTCGCTGATGGTTCTGTTGCTGTCTCTGCTAGCGACTCTAGCTCTGGTCTCTTGCGGTTCCACACCATCGATCTCTGGTATCCCTTGCAAGGCTTTGTAATAACCTGTGAGTTTCTTCAATGCGTCTCTAGACTTTTTCTTTGTCTCTTCGTTTTCATTATTCAGGATCTTTTTGTTCATCTCACCGAATTTCTTCTTGGCAGTTTCGATGTCATTTTTGAATTTCTCTTCCCATAAACTCTGAGGCACATAGCGGCTGAGATTTGTCTTTGTGGCAATCTTCAAGTTTCCTTCACCGCCTACCTTTCTCAACTCCTTTTCAACATCTTGGTCTTTTTCGAACTTGAGTAGCACATACGCGATTCTGTCCGAATATGTGTAATCATTACCGTCTGTGCGCGGAATCATGGCGACTGAATGGACAGTGATCTTGTCCCAGATTGAAAACTCATCATTGCCGCGTTTAATCTTCAGGTCTCTAATTTCTGTCCTTCGTGACTTTTTGTAGTCACTCGGGTCCCCGAAGAACATCTGAACCTGACGATAGGATTTTGGGAACAAGTATGAGATCTGTCCTTGGAAACGGACGATCACACCTGAGGGACATATGTGGTTGACTTTGGAATCAATTCCGTCAAGATCCCAGATTGGTACTTTGGGCTTTGAGGCCTTGTACTTGAAATTTTTGTATTCATAACTACCGAAAGCTTCTTTGGCAACTTGTTCGACAGAACTTTCATCTTCGAGGAAGCTTGCGATGTCTGGATCTTTGAAAAGTGGGCTCATGTGGGGCATGATCTCACTGATTCCTGTATGCATAGTCAGTGTGGAGACAAGATTTTGTAGATTTGACTCATGCTCCTCTTTGGTCTTCGACCGGAGTGCTTTATCAAAGAACGTGAGTGAGAAGGCCAACTTTTTGATGTCTTCTCTCTCCCAATTTTTGCCGAGGAGGTATTCTTCCATGGCTGGGCTTACACCGTCCAACAGGGCTCTGTGGACATGAGACTGCAAATTTGTATACCGCGGCATAGTGTAGGGCACGGGTAGATAACTAGTGACAATTGTATGCTTGCACGGGGTGGTGGAATGGCGCGAATATATATTCAAGGAGTCTTCTGAAGAGCATGTTCAGATGGAGAGAAATCTGTGCTTACGTACGTGGGAAAGGATTTGTGGTTCAGACCGTCACCAAGTGCTGATTACGGGGCAGGACCGAGGGTACACTGCAAGTGATCCCGTGCATTTCAAGAGACGCCCTACTCAAGAATGGTCTTTCCAACATATGTGTGTACGGCATCGCTCGCATTGCAACGCGAAGTAAACCTGTGTTTCCCTTTGGAAATGAAGGAAGAAACGCGTCACAGTGTCACTGTACTCGGGGCCGAGCTTTGTTGCTTTCGCGCCGAGTTGTCTGACGCCGCGCTGCCATTCACGACGTCTAATCCATGGTATTCCGCTTACTGTCTTTGACAATTCTGACGAAAGATCAACATATCGGCGTTCTACTAAAAGATCAGTTCTGCTCGGTGTTTCATCTTTTCGAGGGTTTCTGGCAACTCAATTCTCAGTAAGCTTGGATTTTTTCGTGAAAAGATTGTAAGTGATGACGGAGCAGTCTTGAGCAGCTGCAGCTGTAGCTGTTGAGATTCAGTAGTAGGTGCATCCTCATGATATTGACCTTTCCCAAGAGGATACAGATTGTGAGAGTACTGCAACGTAGAAGCTGAGAATACGGTCCAAACTTGATCGAAGTCTCAAGATATCGGGTCGACTTCCGGTTCCCGAGTTTCTTCTTCAAACCAACCTGGATACTCATTTCATTCACCAATCATCCTACTACGGAGGGAAGGCACAGGATCCGAAAGTGTTCGATAGATTCATCCGATAACTATGACTGCAACCGTGCAGTATGACGTAGACATAAATATCATGCGCATTAAAATATTTGCCGGAAGGAGGCCGACGTACATGATCGTGCAGACAGTGGATGCTGTAAGCGTTCTACCCCTAAACGAACAATATGTGCATCACGATGGAACTTTCCGGCAATGATCACTTACCTCAGATGTTGCGACAACTCTTGGTACGTTAACGTCCGTCCACCCGTGCCGGGAATCCACCTGTGCCGGAACACTTCTTCTCGAATTCGCTCTGTATCCTTTATTTATGCCACACCTCGCCAGACATACATCTCTTGCTTTTCACCTCCCATTTGCCTACAAGCCAGACTGTGTGCCGGGTCGTCGATCGCGTAGGTGGCCGTTCCATCGTCCAAATCGTCGCCGTCGTCATTCGGCACTTCTGCTTTCGAACTCACGCACAAGTGATGTGTGGTTCGAATGGGGTCGAAAGTAGGTGCGCTAGATGCGCTATGACTCGGAGAGCGTTTTAGGTCCAGATGCATGTCGCAAGGGATTGTCGACGGAGGTTGCGGCGCGCAGATAGGCGCAAATCTGGTCTTTCTGCAGGATCAGCCTTCAGACCCGCTGATTAGGGCCAGACGCGCAGATGCACCGATGTCGTGGCACAGGTAGCATGTGATTCGCTCGGGCTGACCCTCGCTACGGAGCGGGATGGCCGTCCGCCCGTCTGCAAGAAAGCCGCGTCTCAGCGGTTTTGATATCGTTTGAGCGGTCACCTGAAGCGAGGCCGCAGCACAGAGAAGTTCATGGAAGTCCATAGAAATTGTCCTTCGAATAGTCGCATAATGCTTGGCATTCTATAGGGTTGGCCGGTTCCCCAGCCGCTGCTCCTCTCAGCTCACCGCGTCATCCTAGTATGCCGCTGCACCTTGTTCCGCTCGGCCACATCGCAAGTATGGACAGAGCCAGTCGTGCTCTGGCGCAGGGTCGTGCAGCAGGTGTACCAAGGTCTCTGCGTGCTATCGCATATGATGGAGATGTTCCCCTTTCCACGCTCCATGCGCGCGCGCACGGCCGCAGATCCATCGAAGCGAAAGCCCAGAGTCAGCAATACCTCATGCCATTTGAGGAGAAAGCCGTGATTGAGTTCATCCTCGAGACGTCGACCTTGGAACGCCTATACGGAATAAGTTTCTACCTTCGATAGCCCTCAGTGTCACCAGTCACAGACCCGAAGCAGACAGGCCAGTGAGAGAACCAAACAAAAATTGGACCAAAGCTTTCGAGAGAAGGCACCCAGAGCTACGTACGAGACGTGCAAAAGCACTAAATTAGAAGCGCCATGACAAGAACATCTATTCGAAGGTAGAACACTGGTTTGAAGTGATTGGTGAAGTATTAGGTGACAAAGCAATTCTGGCAGAGAATGTCTACAACATGGACGAGACTGGAGTCATGTGTTCTTCGCTCGCTTCCGTCAATGTGCTGGTGGGAAAGGACGACCAGCGAGATTATCGAGGTGCACGAGTAGAGCGAACTATGGTCACAGCGATCGAGTGCATAAGTGCTGACGGTAGATACCTGAAACCCATGGTGATATGGCCAGCGACGACGCACAGAAGCAAGTGGACGACGTTTCCCACCCCAGGGACCGAGCGAACGGAAAGCCACGCTTACTGATCTGCGATGGCTTCGGCACACACGAGACGCTCGAAATCCTGGAACATTGCTTTGCTAAAAATACCCGGCTTTGCCGTCTTCCCTCTCACACTTCCCACAAGCTACAGCCTTGTGATATCGCAGTTTTCTCCCCTTTGGAGGCGGCCTACCGCGACGTCGGCAAGCAACACTTCACCTGCTTGTATAGCCCCGCGAGAGATGCAGCTTTCACAAAGAGAAACATCATCGCTGAATGGAGCAAAAGCGGACTGTTCCCGCTGAACCCTCAAAGAGTGCTGAAGGATATGGAAAAGCCCCCGGCAAACCTTTGCAGGCCGCTGGAGGATTGGTATTGGGCCCACGTGGCTCAGAGAATGACGTCCCTGCGCCTCCTGTAGCGCCAACAGTACCTGCGACGCCCGTAACGCCCGTAACAGCGGAGGGGTTCGCGTCGCTGCGTGACTTGATACTAGAACGCGACACTCATGGGTTGAAGTATGCAGAGATGCAGCGTCTGCAGCGAGATCTGCAGAAGCTTACCAAGGCTGCCCAATCCTTATTGGTAAAGGGTGCGCTCCAGGAGAAACAAGTTCAGTTCTTGCGCAAGATCAATGATGAGGGTAGTGCACGACGTGCTGAAAAGTCGCTTGTGTTAAGAAGCGAGGGTGATGAGCTATGAAGACCTCGAAGCCGCAAGGACAGCCCGCTTACAGAAGGAGACTAACAAGGCCGCAAGGACCAAGCGGGGACGGAAGCGCAAAGGCAGGGTGCAAACGACGTGCGTGCAAGGGACCGCGGAAGAGACCGCGGAAGGGTCTGCGCAAGCCGAGACGCAAGAGCCGACCAACGTCTTGCTCCAGGTTGCTAGAACACAGTTTGAAAATGGCATGCTTGCGCCCTGTCCAGGTAGAGCGCCGGTAGCGCGAATGTGGTAACTGCGCTTGTTGATACCTTATCCCAGGTGGTATACAGCGACTGATGAAAGAGGAGTTGCGAGAAAATCCACTTAATGCGGAATACTGTATTGCTTTCCATACTATTATGATCCGTTGCATATATACGAAGTCTTCGGAGTCACACTTTACAATACTGAAACCTGGGGATCGGCTATGTTTGGAACGGCTTTCCCACAACAGACTAGTCTGCATCGATTGTGCGACTCGGCCTAGGCGTCACTATCTACTGATAAATCTCGAGCACCAGCTGTCTGAAGCAGCTGCACCACCTCCTTGTTGCCTCGTGCTGAGGCAGCCTGGAGGGCACTGCCATAGAGTCCACCCTGGGAGTCAACATCGGCGCCCTTGTCGACCAGCAGCTGCACTATCTCCTTGTCGCCTCGTGCTGCGGCAGCCTGGAGGGCACTGCCAAACTGTCCACCCTGCGCGTTGACATCGGCGCCCTTGTCGACCAGCAGCTGCACCATCTCCTTGTCGCTTATTGTTGAGGCAGCCTGGAGGGCACTGCCATAGAGTCCACCCTGGGAGTTAACATCGGCGCCCTTGTCGACCAGCAGCTGCACTATCTCCTTGTCGCCTCGTGCTGCGGCAGCCTGGAGGGCACTGCCAAATTGTCCACCCTGCGCGTTGACATCGGCGCCCTTGTCGACCAGCAGCTGCACCATCTCCTTGTCGCTTATTGTTGAGGCAGCCTGGAGGGCACTGCCATAGAGTCCACCCTGGGAGTTAACATCGGCGCCCTTGTCGACCAGCAGCTGCACTATCTCCTTGTCGCCTCGTGCTGCGGCAGCCTGGAGGGCACTGCCAAATTGTCCACCCTGCGCGTTGACATCGGCGCCCTTGTCGACCAGCAGCTGCACCATCTCCTTGTCGCTTCGTGTTGAGGCAGCCTGGAGGGCACTGCCAAACTGTCCACCCTGCGCGTTGACATCGGCGCCCTTGTCGACCAGCAGCTGCACTATCTCCTTGTCGCCTCGTGCTGAGCTAGCCTGAAGGGCACTGCCAAACCGTCCACCCTGCGCGTTGACATCGGCGCCCTTGTCGACCAGCAGCTGCACTATCTCCTTGTCGCCTCGTGCTGCGGCAGCCTGGAGGGCACTGCCATAGAGTCCACCCTGGGAGTTAACATCGGCGCCCTTGTCGACCAGCAGCTGCACTATCTCCTTGTCGCCTCGTGCTGCGGCAGCCTGGAGGGCACTGCCAAATTGTCCACCCTGCGCGTTGACATCGGCGCCCTTGTCGACCAGCAGCTGCACCATCTCCTTGTCGCTTCGTGTTGAGGCAGCCTGGAGGGCATTGCCATACTGTCCACCCTGCGCGTTGACATCGGCACCCTGGTCTAGTAAGTGCTGCAGGATGGTTGTTCCGCCCTTCGACGCGGCATCTATAAATGCATTTGCAGGCGCACTGATGCTGTTGCCCGTGCCCACCAGTTTCGATGTGAGATACTGAGCAACCTTTGGATGTGGTTTACGCCCCGAGCCTGGACCCTGGCCTTGCGCGCAAGACAAAGGGGTGCGTCCTCGAAAATCCAGCGCGTCAAGTGCGGAATCAGCCAAAACGAGCATTTTGACAATGCCCATATGGCCGTTCTCGGCAGCATAATGTAACGCAGTTTCGCCGTAGTGATCTTGAGCATGTACATCAACTCCAAGAAGCAGAGACTGACTCGTGGTAGCTTCGGACCCGGTTTCAGCTGCCCAATGCAGTAAAGTCTTCGAGTGGACTTGGTCTTTATATGCCATGGACTCAGGCTTGAGGTAAGGCACTAAATGTGTCACCATGTCTAGGTGACGTAGCCTGAGGACTTCGATAAGGGCGTGAGTGCATAAGTGGGCATCATGCTCTAGCAATAGGTGCATCATCTCCACATGGCGAGTGTACGTAGCAGCTTGGAGGGCGCTGCCGAAGGGACCACCTTGAACGTTGACATCGGCGCCCTTTTCCAGCAGCAGCCGCGCCGTTTCGATGTGGCCTGCGTATGAGGCAGCTTGGAGCGCAGTGTTGTACTGTCCTCCAAGAGCATTAACATCGGCACCCTCGCCGAGCAGCTGTTTCGTCACTTCATAATAGCCTCCATATGAGGCAGCTTGCAGAGCGTTACCCAAGCGTCCACACTCCACGTTCGCATCGGAGCCACTGCTTAACAAATTGCGCACTAAAGTTTCGAGTCCTAACCTGCTTGCATAATACAGGGCTGAACCGACGTACTTTGGACGTTGAAAAGGCAATTTCCTCGGGTCATCTGGATCACAGATGAGAATCCAATCGTTCGCAGCCGCTTGCGACTGGAGGAATGACTCTTCGCGGGCAAAGTGGTAATTTACCTGCAATGCTGAGTGATATGACCAAGATCGAGCCGCGTATAGCAGCATAGGGAAGTCTCTGAGATCTTTCTTTGTTGAAGTCTTCTCACGACTTGAGCTGTAATGTCTCAAGTACGTCAAGCAGCTCTGAGCAAGGAGACTGTGACCCGACAGACTTTCAAGACGAAAGTGAGCCGCGCTGGTCTTGAGTATACGTTCGGATTCCAAATATTCTTTGACCGAGAAATGGGCAAGCCTCACCCTGGTGTCCGGGCTCAATTTGCCATTGGAGGTGAATGCATTGCCTTGGTCGTGACTTGAGGTCGAGACTTTGTATGCGCATAAATCAGCGTCTTGTTCTTCCTCCACCGTCACTAGTGCAGACAGTATGTTCAACGCGTCCTGCAAGCCACCGCGCTCGTCTACATCTACATTACTCTCCTGGGCCGGGTCTGTGATAGCGGCGTCAACAAGTTCACCAAGTGTTGGGGGTGATCGTGCATAAGCGAGCCAGCGAAGAAGGGTGAATGCCTCTTGATGATACATCTTCTTGATTCTGGTAAGCATTCGCGTATAGGTGGCATCAAGGTCCGTGGGAAGAGTCTCGAGGGCTTGCTTTACGTATTTGGGCTTGAAGGAGTCAAGGTTCTTCATCTCCCGCAACTGACAATACGCCCACCGGAACCTGTGTACACGCACAACGTCAGCATAGTATTCGTGTAACAGTGAGACGGGAGCTGCCTCACATGCCATTCGCTTGAGAGGCGATGGTGCTTTCGATCAACGTTTGCATTTCTAGACTCAGTTCGCGAAGCCGTGGATCACGTGACATCTGTATTGACATCCAAACACGGATGTCGGCATCAACAGCCGGTGAGATGACGCGCAGTGGTTCGGGGCCCAGTCCCTCCATTGCTTTGCGTATCTTGTCAAGCTCTCGGCTGGCCGCGAACACGCTGAGATTTGGAGCTTGTTGTGTGAGTCTCTCGATGCGTTCCAAAACGTTCTGCCGGGTTCCATCATCTTCAGGGCACTCATCGAGTGCGTCCAAAAGGAGATAGACTCTGCTGCAAGACCTGATAGACGCCAAAAGTATCTTTTGCAGTTCGTCTGGCCCTGGCACGCTCTGCCTGGAGTTCTCGTATGCCTGGCGAAGCATGGACAAACCTGGTTCTCTCCACCCGAGTTGAGCAACGAGTGAGCGAAGTAGATCCCAATCGGATTGCTTGTGCTCGTCCGAGAAGGAGAAATAAAAGAATGCATGGGAAACGTCTGGGTCTTGTTCAAACTCGTTCCGAATATCCTCGATGGCCGTGGAGAGGAGGATGGTCTTGCCGCAGCCCGCTTTACCGTACATCCACAGATGGCTGACTGCACCTGCCTTCCAACTTTGGTATTGAGTCGACGTCAGCAACCAGCCACCCGTCTTGCTTTCGTGACGCTGACGGGCGGTGACGTGGTTCGTTCTAGGATCAGGCGGCGCGATCCAGGCAACGATCTTCCTGAACTCATCAGATAATTGAATGTCCAGAATACGCCGACTCTGATCTGCTATCCGCGCTAGGAAATCACCTTGGGCGGAGATCTGGCTCAATACCCTGCGCACCATTTGCTGTGATTCAGTGTCCACATCCAGCTGGAGCACCTGGAGGGCAAGTTCGAGACGGCCTTGAACAGCAAAAACGCTGGATCTCAGCGCTTCAAGGGTTCCTTTCCTGAAAGGGTACCACGATCTTTGCAGTTCTGACCACACCTTTTGACGTATCCCTTCAGGCTGACCATACCTCTGTAGGCTACGCCGCTTGTTCTCCAGTCCCAAAAGGGCGTCCTCGCAACCCTTCACACATGTTTCCACTCGCTCAACTCTTTCTTTGTCCACCTCTTGTTGGAGCGTGCTTTTCAGCAACGTAAGCGTCTTGCTCAGATCTGCGATTGCGTTGTACGTGCTGCTCATGTCAGAGCCGTAACCCTCCCAAGCGCCATAGTACGAGAGTAATCCTTGACATATCTGGATCCCAAAGGATGCAATGCCGACCGCGGTGCCCAGTTCCATGGTTCAAGTGTAACTAGTGTTGAGTGCGAGTATGCTGTTTGAACGGTCAGCTGAGTTCGACATCTGCTCATGAGGCTGTGCAAGGCTTGCAGCTGGCTGCCATTCATGACAGCTACGGCTGGACGCAGCCTTCTGCAGCTGGGATGCAGCACTGTGGTAGTGGCTGCTGTGGAGCGACAGCTCTACCATCAGGCAAAGCGATACTCGATGCCCTACATTGCAGGCTTTCATTTTGGACCATGAAAGCCGTTACCCTTATATGGCTCAACGATATAGCAGTTACAGAGTTGTCGTCATCGAGACAAATAATATTGTCGATGATGGTGTGAATGTACTGTAGTGTTGGCTGCGCAACACTTCCATTTTTCACCAGCGGTTCCGATCAAGTTGACGGTAAGGACCCCGCAGTGATCCAGCTGCCCTACCCTACATATCTGTCTCAGGCAACCACTACACTATTTGCCAAAAGCATATGTAACTTATGCGTCGCTGCGGATCGGGTGCGTCCCGTCTCGTCGCTCCCCGCTCATCAAGCCAATCAGTCGAGATCTCTAGCCGGGATATCGGCCCGCTTTGCAGCAGCCCCAAACGGCAGGATAACCAACGTGCTCACTGCGAAACCCTGTTCAGGCGCCGCTTACGGAGGCGCATTAGCTTTCAATAACGGCGATCAGCAGGCCGACAATACATGCATCATAATCCTCTTAGGCTAGCGAATCTAACGAACCTCCTTTCGACCACGTCATGTCAATATATCGTTCTCTGGCCTAGAGAAGTCGATGAAGCGATGATAGACAGCAGGCATAGATTCAAAAACTGCGCTGCGCACATCATCGGTGGTATCATACAAGATTCCTGATTTGATGAAGAAAGTCTTCAAGAATGCTAGAAAATTAGCTCTTTTGTCAATTGCTTTGCAGTCAGGGAATTAATGTCGAGGTTAGCACATACGCGTTCCGTGTCACCAGGTGTTCCTTTACGTTTGCACTGACGTTATAGCAAGCACTGGCGTAAAATGCTCTACACTTGACATGACCTCTATGAAAGCGCCACCGGTCTCCGGGCTAAATTGCATTCTAGTCGCCAGTAGAAACCAGGTGATATCGCATCTGGAGTGGTCCGATAATTTCCTGGAAAATGCGGGTCGTTTTGGCATACGACTTTGCGGCTGCAAGGACAGTTGCGTCCTCGGAACAAGAAATTGTCACACAGTCAGCTGTGCGCGCGCGTTAGGAGTAGCATTTAATCCCACACCGAGCACTTTATTATTGAGATGCGATATCCGATCTCGTGCGTCTGTCGAATCCGAATACGAGACCTGCAATATCGGTGACCACTCTGCTTCCTGCAGCCATTTAAAAGACCAACAAGGCCCGGAGCAAAGCACTCTATCGTGTTGTTTGCTAGAGATGATAGGGCTGGCATACACCATGAGTTCTCGGGTCTCGTTCGAAGCGATATTACTAGCCGCGGTTCGCCAAGAATCTCGGCGATTGATCTCGTCTATTCATTGTTTATCAAATCTGCTGAGACACGGCTTTGTTGCAGACGGACGGACGGCAGTCCCGCTCTACCGAGCGGCTCCGCCCGAGCGAATCATAAGCTATCGGAAATGCGACATCGGAGCCTCGTGCTTCAACGCAGATCCTGCAAAAGGACCAGCCCGGCGCCTCTCTGAATGTCGCGACCTCCGTCAACGGTTCCTAACGGCATGTGTTTGGACGCAAAACGTTCATTGAGGCGCAGCGCATCTAGCGCACTTACTTTCAACCCTATTTGAACCACATATCACTTCTGCGCGAGTTCGAAAGCTGAAGCGCGGAATGACGACGGCAACGATTTGGACGATGGCACGGCCATCCACGCGATTGACGACCCAGCACACAGTCTGACTTGTAGGCAAATGACAGGAGAAAAGCAAGAGATGGATATTCAGTGAGGTGTGGCATGGACAACCGATACAGAGCGAATCCAAGAAGAAGTGTTCCGGCACAGGTGGATTCCCGGCACAGGTGGACGGACGTTACCTCACTTCCAGCGAACGCATAAACCCTGCAGTACCTCTTGATATGATACCGTATCTGCATCCATGTCATTTTTCAAGGCATGACTTGCATATTTGAGGATTTGGAGAAAGTTGTTACACTCAATTACCAAGAAACTCGACACGATACAGATATTATTCAATGATCGGGTTGGTACTGCAAGAGCCTTGTATTTAAATTTTCGCCGTCGACATTTTGCACGAACGCGAAACACATATATGAAAGACGTGTGTAGTAGAGGGGCAAAGTCCATCCCAGAGCACAACGAGGTTCACGGAGCATTACAGTACGCACTGTGCGTGAGTGCATAAGGTTGCACGGAGACATCGTCGAATGCTTTAAGGGAAAAAAAGAGAGATAGCGTGATGATACTGGAAAGCACTGCGTTGAGAGAATAGGTCTGAGGCTTCTAGATTGAGATGAAACCATCCAAGAGATCCGGTAGGAATATGTCAATATCGATAGCAATTAAGCGTAAAGTTTGCATATAGCTGAGAATACAAATTCTTCAAGTCAACCTCTTCTTGTAACTTGCATGATCGATTTTGCGGAGTCTGTGACCTACTCATCGTTGTCATGAATCAATCGACCAGAATAAAAAGCGCTTGTGAGTGAACGGACATATGCCGAGCAACATCATATCGAGAGTAATTCATGAGGATTAAGAATGTTAATTCGTCTTACAAAAGCAGCTTGCGCTGTCGATGTCGTTGCTGCCATCCTTTGCCCAGATATCTTCTGACATGAAACAGAGGTTGAAAGAAAGTGCTTTACAGGCGCGATGACCGTCAAACAAACTGAATTTCAAAGAGTCATGTGCAAGGTGTTCTATGATACTTAAGACAAATGAATTCACGGTAAACGATTGGCAGAAGAAAGCTTGAGGTCATGCGAAGAGTTGCATTCCCCTTTCTCTTAGCTCATTTCTTTGCTTCTCCAGATCTTCTGATATTTGCTTCGAAGCGCTTAACTGCTGATCTAGATCCTTGTTTCTTTTGCTCAGCGATGATGCCAATGCTTTGTAGTAAGCTTTGCGATCGTAGGCCAGTTTTAGTTCCGCCTCTTTTCCTTCCAGGCGTTCTTGGATGCCTCCATGGTGTTGGTCCTCCTTTGAGGGCGCTTTCCTGGCCGCAGGAAGTAGCTTGTTCGTGATATCGAGTTGAATGCCTGTTATAATGTCGACGAGGCTCTGTTTCGTGGGCGTCACATTTCCGGACGAAGAATGCGTTTCCTCTCCAGATGCATCTGGGGCTTTAGGATGCTTGTCAGATGCTGCGACATGCGGATCTTGTGTATCTTCGTTGATGGTCGTGTACTCATCGTCATCTTTCTCGCTTCCAGTAGATTGGCTGTAGTTACTTCTGGTGTCAGCAGAGGTATCAGAGCTGATAGAGTGATTCCGTCTGAAAGCCATGATATATGCAAGGGTTCTATCGGTTCATAGCCCACCTGCGTTGGCAATAAAAGTTTGGGAGAAGTGGCTGTGCATCGGGGCTTTATAGCTTCGCGAGGGAGCGAAATGGTGCTGACCTAGTGTGACTAACCATGTGTCCTATGCACTTGAAGCACGGCTGTTTGGTGACGCAACGCTGTTAGTTTCTGATTTATGGGGGGCAAGTGAAGGACCCCTAATCAATGCTCTCTTCGATTCCATCGATCGAATTAGACATCTCAATGGCTGAGTCAATGTTCAAACGACCGCTCTGTGAAATCAGCATAGTTGGCCGTGAAGATGAGCGACAAGATCTAGGCTCCTGCGCAGGATGGTAGGTTGAGGATCACTGTCATGACATTTACGATCTCCGCCTTACAGTACAAAGTGAGCCTAATACTCACAAGGGCGGAAGGTCTAAATGTCCGCTTGTACACTATATTCAGCAAATCTTCCGAACCATTTCAAAAGGAAAGATAGATGACCTGCAAATACAGTTTGAAGACGAAGCCACTACCTTCGTCTTTTGGTTTGTTGCCAATGTAGAGGCGGACACGAAATCAGTCCTAGAGATGAAAGAAAGCGACTTGTGGAATATCAAACAGAGATACCAAGCACGGATGAAGGCGAGAAA
Source organism: Cladosporium oxysporum (assembly GCA_035771495.1). NCBI lineage: Eukaryota > Fungi > Ascomycota > Dothideomycetes > Cladosporiales > Cladosporiaceae > Cladosporium > Cladosporium oxysporum. The sequence continues at coordinate 204,240 of JAWNKS010000018.1, read as the reverse complement.
ATGTTGGGGGATGCAAGAGAGTAAAGAGGAGACAATAGGACGATTAAAGAAGGGAAAATATGAGGGCTTCAAGCCCAAAAGTTGGGACGGCTTGATGGAGCCGGGACAGCGAGCAAGGTTGTATGGGAGATGACTGCAGCGGGAGTGCACATGGGGGTAATAGGAATCCTTCTGAGTTGAAGCCACCATCAGTATCTCGGCTAGGCACAGCAATCTATCGCAAAGCTCTGCCATCACTGCCATCACTGCCATCACTGCCATCACTGCCATCACTGCCATCACTGCCATCACTGCCATCACTGCCGTCACTGCCATCACTGCCGTCACTGCCATCACTGCCATCACTGCCATCACTGCCATCACTGCCATCACTGCCGTCACTGCCATCACTGCCATCACTGCCATCACTGCCATCACTGCCATCACTGCCGTCACTGCCATCACTGCCATCACTGCCGTCACTGCCATCACTGCCATCACTGCCGTCACTGCCATCACTGCCGTCACTGCCATCACTGCCATCACTGCCAATCGCAAGCAAAACCATGGGAACAAAATCACTCAGAGGGCGTGAATCAATATGCGAGGATGATCGCACCGATCGACAGTACATGACAATTCCTTGCATTCAAAGATTGTACAAGTTGCATTCGCCGCGTATGCTCAGCATCGCATGGGCCTAAAACAGTCTCCTCGGTCATCAAAAGCCATGGTGGGCCTAGTGTGTTGTCGTATGACATGCTTGGAGCTCCAAAATTTGTCATCGCCAGATGGATCTAGAGTGGCCGGTCATTGCATGCTATGTATAGTCTCGGCTAATACCGCTACTAAGCCGTTCGTCATCATCCAAATATAGCTTTGACGGTGCCAGGTAACGCGAAGCATAAGCTGTCAGCCGTGCTTGTCATGGCAAGGATGCTTCAGGTCACCGCAGTAGCTATTCCGGCCTGAGCCCAGTCTGTTTCATCATCAAAATCACCGCCTGATTTTGAACCCACTGCTGAAATCAGGAACGCGACGATATCTCCCCAGAGACTAGGATAGCCTTAAGAACAAGGAGGAATATGCTGACCACCTCTATCATCGACGAACACTTGAGGAAGGCTAGACGCATCTCCGACGGCACGCGAGCCACAAAACGATCATGTGAAGGAGGATGGAACAAATCTTCATCGCGAAATGCCCCTGAGCTTCTACACAAGGTCTCGAATGTGACAGAAGAACTGAATGCAGTCAAGCATCCTACTATCATTTTATCCAACGAGGATGTGAAAGTTCCGACTGAAAACATCACGTCGAGCAATTCTGGAGTAATATTATTATGCTTTTTACTGAGATTTTGGAAATCTGCTGACTTAAATGCAGTATGCGTGTTTATGCTCTTGGGATAGACTTTAGTCCCCATACAAGCCCTTGACAGTTTCGCTTTCCCGCAACAAAGAGAGACAATTGGTGCGACGTTGGGCAGAAGCAATATCAGACATAGGAAAAGAACGAATGGAGTTGTTGAAGGTTTATGCGGATGATGAAATGATTGCATCAATAACTCGACTCACAACTGGAAGAGGAAGTTGATGAACCTCGAAGGTCCCGAAAGAAATTTGCTTTACACGTATCTTGCACATAACAATATTATGTCCAGCACTGATATCGTAGCAATGGGCACCGAATGAGATTCGAGTGCGGCAAGCTGGATCTAGGAAATGAAAATACTTAAATATATTTTTAGTGGAGCTGGAAACACAAGGTGAACATGAACGAGAAAACAATGAGCGGCCTATGGTTCTTGTAACGTGGCCAACTTCTTTTGCACACGATTCTCTGAGATATGAGGAATATCTTTGCGTCCCTGCTGAACCTTTCTCACACGAAATCAATCCCTAACGTCAATTCGGATGGGGCGAACTTGTTGATGATGTGCCTCACTGTTCGACAGCACGTTCCACCGCCTCGGACGACGAAATCGATCTTTCTTCAGAGCTCGGGGTCGTCGCTTTTCTCCCAAGATCTCTGTCGCTGTGTCCGGAATTTGTTTCGTTGTGACGAGCCGCCTTTGGTTTCCATTTCTGTATCTAGCCATGAATCAGATCAGCCACATGTAGTTCCATATATCTATGCGTGGTCATGACCGCTACTCACCTCAGGTTTGGACACGCCATCGAATTCTTCGGGTCTAGCGTGTTTCACCATCAGACGTCTGAAGTACCCATGCTGAAATCGGATATGAGCATATCGAAGCTTTTGCGATTTGCCGTCAATACCGGGGTCAGACTTGATTGCTACAGGTTTGGCGATCCATATGTCCTCGATTATACCTCCACAATCTCTCTGGTGGCCATCGATGTCGAGGTATCTGTATACGGTTCGTTGACACCAATCGTGCAGACTTTGCTCGTTTGCAGATTCTGGCAAGTTCTTGACGTAAATGCTCGTGACCTCATCAGGGAATTTTCGCTGTAGTCTAGACTGTTTCGTCTCGGGTCCTTTTCGATTTCTTTTGTCACGCGGCCTTTTAGTAAAACGCGGCATCCTTGATGTTCCAATCGAGATCGAGCGACTTGAGATGTATTCCAAGAACTCGAGATTGCATGGGATACAGTGTCTCATATATCGCTGATACACTAGTCATCAGCATTAGCACCGTGTCAGCTGAGCTCAACTCATCAGCTCGAATACTGCACTTATTAAGATTAAGTCTACTGTTTGTATAGTTGGTCAGCAATCTTGGATGGTATTTCTCCATCGAAGTAATCTGCAATTTGTTCTTACAGCATAATAAACGTATGATGCCTTTGGGCGCTTCCGCATGAATTTCAAATCTTACTCAATGCCGAAAGACAGTAGTCACTTCACGTCATATCACCTCAACACCCGGAGACGGAACACCGATTTCCAAAGCAATCGAACGTTCCTTCTGGAACACGCCCCCTAAAAGTGTTGGCTACTTCAATGATTGTGACATACTCAGAACTTTAATTTGCGATTGACAGTCACGCTCAAAACTCTGTTGTTCAGGAAGCGGTCTGCGTGTCTCCCAAGACACAGTCATCAGTTGACGCAGCGGTGTCCATGAGAAGCGCCCCGTGGGTTCAGCGATATTGCCTAGTCCATTCCATGCTTGACATCTGCCTTCTCCTTGCACCGACTCACTGCTCGGATATCATGCAGGGAAGTAGGGATACTTCCATATCGATACTCGAGCAACCACGCGTTACTTGCCCAAGCACAAGTTGCGATTATCGGTCGAGTCTCTTGTTGACGTACCACAAGTCGAAGGAGTACGATACAACCAAGAGAAGTCGGAGAGAAGGCCGGCACGCTGTCGAGCGCGAGATATACAGCGATCACCGGATCGACACATATCTCTCCCCACACTCCTTCGAAGCAGTATGGCAGACGATCTGGAACATAATTAACAAAGTCCAAGACTTGTGCTTTGAAAATGGCAGCAAAGCTTACTTCACGCCAGGCTGTCAAACCAATTTTTTCCAAACTCTTCGTATCGTCGAGCTTGCTTGGACGAGGTGGTGCAATCGTCGGCATGCCGCGGCTGTGCATGAAGCAGCTTTGCATTCACAGCTGTCCAGCTTCTTAGCGACCTTGCGTGTGCTGCAAATTGCGTGCGAGCTTGGACCGACTAGACTCATTATTCAACAGTTGGATCATACACACCATGAGGCATTATCGCTCCATATCTTTCTCAAAGATACTCGGCGGCTTCCTTTGTCGTTCGGTGATATGACAATCCAGCCCCCTGTTCCCTTAAGAACCCGAGAAAGGAAGTTGTTTCAACCTTCCACTGGGCATGATCGTATGGCAGATCGCCGCCAGTGAAGTCGGATCTGTTTTGCACTGCCGCATATTTGTTCGACACAAGCCATGCTATGGCAACCCCGACTCTATAGCGAGATTCACTCTCTCCGGTTGTGGCTTTGTACATGACTTTGTCGAGGAACAGACGCGGATGACTAGGTCATAGATATGATCACACTGCATGATCTAAAGCCTTGATCCAATATATTTCATCCACTCCATTCCTTCCATCCAAGCATTGGCATTACTTTACTGCTTGCTGAAGATCAGCTTTTTCGGTCCAGTCTTTGTTGCGATGCCTACTGTACAGTCGATTATTAGCTCAGTGCCGTATTTAGACATCAAGGATATCATGTCATGCAAGCCGCTCATTTGTTTCAGATCCGTCTGCTGTTTTTGGCGTGTCAGACGCAAACTCAGTCGGTTGTTCTCAGAATCTCTGGGGCCGAGCTATCTTGGTACTTCCATGACGAATTATCCACAGAGTAATGAGAAGACGAGGCCAGTCACTACGGACAGGACACGTAGCAAGAATGCCCAACAGACTCGACAAGTCTTCGAATTTGAGACAAACACAGTACACGACACACGCCAACGCCCAAATAAGCAAAAATCCGTACCCCGAGAATTACCGGATTAAGCATGTCTTGTCACACAAACATGCACTTTTATATGGCAGGTGGTGAAATGGATACTGTCGGCGATGATGAAACTGACATGGCCGAGAGTCAACTGGACGCAGGAGAGTCGAGAGCGAGAATGTCACTCGCATCGAGGCACGACTATAACTTTGGAACGTCAACTCACAAATAGAGAGATGTAAAAAAACGTGAAGTAACGTTACTGGAGTATCACATTAATACCGTTATTCTTTAAACTCAGTCATCTTCGTTCAAGTGTGATGGCGTTTCTGCCTTGATGTAGCCAATATTGTAGAAGTATCTATTCTGACGTCAGCAAATGCGTCCAGCACACGTTTGTGTTTCGAAATTAGTTCTCTTGTGATCCCCAGAAATCGTGCGTTTTGCAAAGCACCCCGTGCCAACTCATAGGTGATCACTTTGCCATCTAGCTTGGCAAAGCTGATACGACATGTGGTCAACGTGTCAGGGACGGCTGGCGAAGCTTAGCCAAGGTGTACCTATATGCTCTATCGCTGGCTTTCAACCCTCCCAATTGTCCTTTGTTTTGTCCTTTCGACTCTTCAACGTGGTGAATTCAACATTAAATGCTCCATCCAAGTAGTGGGTTGTACGCCATATCGCGCGTTTCGTCCAAGCCTTTGGGCATCGGGTCGACAAAGTTTGGTTCCGTGACTGACACCACGAAATACGCGACTTGACTTAGCAAGCTCCACCCAAAGTCGCTGTGACTTACCACGATGACCAGATGTGCCCCATTTCAATCAAGATGTGAAGCTCATTTGATCTAACTGTCATGATATAAGCTATGCCACAATGCATCTGTCTACCCGACTGTCATCACTATGACACAGTATGCACATGGTATGCTAGTCTGTCCCATAACTTGCCCAAGAGATCTTGAATGATTTCGAGGCGATCACCTTGACGCTGAATTTGGACGGCGGAAGCATTCTTAGAAGCTGAACATGGTACACGGTGCGACGGAAAAATCATTGTCAATCGGTAGCTACATGGTCTCTCAAGACTGTCGATTTACTACATTCTCCGTTGTCAGACTTCAGAAAGGGCGCCCAAAACCACGTGTGAGCTGTATTCATCAACGCAGCTATCAGCTCTCGAAGTTCGAGATCGTCCAACATCAGGAAAAATGTGCAAAGATCCGCTTATATGTGGCATTGCATAACGAACGTTTTCATGTGGTCGTGAGTGGGAGTGACGCTGCGGCAATCGCGACTTTAAAAGGCCAGATCACAGCAGAGGAGCACACGAGACAACACCTGCAGTGGATCTACACGAGGGAGTCAGGGCTCAACACAATGACGGTCCATGAGCGATCGTCTCACGAAATGCAGTACGAGAAGATTTCGAGAGTATTGCAAGAATGGAGGAACTCGGCACGCCCTTTTTCGTCCTTCAGGTGGGATGGTCAAGAAAACTCAGCCGCCATGGATGCTACTGATCCGATGGCTCCTTGTCTGCTTTGCGAGGCTAAAGTGACTCATATGGTCCCTATCATGCACTTCGACGTCGCTGATGCGATGCCAAACCAGACAAGAACATTCGCTGATAACTCTGTTGACATGTGGGCAGAGCTTAACTCCCAAAACATGGACACCGAAGATAGGACTCTCGCTCGGCAAAGGAACGTACTTCCACGTTGGACGTTTTTCAAACGCTGGATCCGTTCTTCACCGGACGTCAAAGCTAAAGAACCAACTCCTCATACTATATCGCCACGGATGTCGATGCTTACATGCACCAAAAAGTTTCAGAAGCGAATGAAATCAGCTCACAATGGACAGGATAATCTTGATCCCGTCAATGATGTTGCATCATGATGGTGCGCTCAACAGCATCGTTCCAGGGTCACGCATCAGCGACTTTGCAACGATTCGCTCGAAGCAAGCCTGGTGCGACGCGTGTCAGCAGCGGCGAAGGTCATTTGTTTCAGATGCAAAATTCCGATCTGCGTGTTGCGCGAAGGTTTAAGAATTTCTCCCGACGCAATCGGGATCTGCAACCGTGAAGAGTACATCACGACTTAGCAGAGAGATGTGATGACTGGCATAAATTTTCCACGAAGTGCTCTTTGACCCTGCTAATAATTGTTCGCGAAGCATAATTCGAACGTAACATCGCATGTACAAAGATCTCAATTACGTCGATCTTTCGGCTCAGAAAGCATGATGTCCCTTGGTAGGCTTCGTAGGCAAACATTTCGAGGCATGCTATCGATCCTTTTCAGATTCTCTCCCCTTATATAGATTGGTCGTATCGACGCTTACCATTGTGCGCATAGCCTGTGCAAAACTGCAGCGGTTGCCAGTTCAATGCTCGTACAGCCTATCCATCGGTCTGCTCCGTGAATGGACGGGATGTTCGCTGGAACGCCCTCGCATTGTACGGTACATGACTGCTATTGTATGTGAACCTGTCCAGAGAAGAGACGTTGGCGCTTCGCCCTCGATGCCGAAGATAGTCATCTCATTGCTATTCTGTCGATGCGAGCAGTCTGTTAACGCTGAACAAGATTCAAGATAAGATGCCATTGTCAACATTGTGTCCAGATTGTATTTGATTAGTCATTGAGAGCTGCGCTTACGAAGGTTTTGTCTTCTCGCGCCTAGCCCAAATATTCTTCGGCTTCATATGGACGTGACATGACGGTGATGTGGCGTAAAATCACCTTCGTCATCACCGTTCACCACACGAAGCCATCAAGCGTCGCGGATTACGAATCCGTACTGGAATCTTTTAATATCCCTGTCGGCTGCCAAAAATAGCTGATGAACTATACGTCCACACCTTCTTGGGATATCCAGGTCAACTGTTGTACTGTAGCGCGCTGCGTATTTCAAAGCCAATTGCCAATATCCGGAGATTTACCTTTTCAAATTGCGTTCGTCTCACACAAAAGGGGACTTGGTTGATGATGTCTACTTGACACCATTGACACGTAACAGTGCTCGGATCGAGGCATTGCCACTATTGAGCTCCACAACGGCGAGACTCTTCTCCATAGAAAGACCCGCGCGTCGTACTCGCTCACCAGAAGGGCTTCAAACTCTCGCCATGGTCCTCGATTGTTTCCAAGACGCTTGTCATGAATTCGGTACGCGTTCATAGTTACCATCCAAAGCACCGCGGAAGGATTGTTTGGCATCAACTAATGTTGATAGGTCTTCTATGGGGCGAGTCCGTACAATTCGGCGAGGGCAATGACCGAGAGAGTAGAAAAAGTGCTTTCCGAAGGTACGCTGGCTCGACGGCGGTTACCACCGCTTGGCCTTTGCCCCGTTTGGAGGACAGCTACTTTGTAGGAGATTTTTTGGAAGAGGATGGGATGAGATACTTTCTTCCAGAAAAGTGTGGACGTGTGCCGACGATCGAGTCGGTCTATGGCCCACTGAAACAGTATATCCACGGCTGGCTGTGGGAGATGGACAGGCATCGCCTGCTGTCCGAGAGATTCAGCAAGTTGGAACACTGGTCGACTGAGTTTCTCCAGCGCCTGCCTTGCACGCTTCGAAACTTCATGTGGAAGAAGGATAATTGTCGCCCTACACTCGGAAAGGTCAGTGATCCTGATACCGGACCACTAGGATCTCTTCGGGACCTTATTCGTTCAGGCGAAGGTTCGAGCGATCGCTCTTTCGACCGGCTTGCTCGACTACGCGCCGTCGTGTCTCCGAGGCCTAGATCACTTGAATTCCTTCTAGAATGCGAGGACGACATTCTGGAATCAATTCTGCAGACATCGATCTCGTTGAACCGGATCCCGTTGGTAGTGTTCTGGCTCATAGCGGCGTTTCGATGTGGTTTCAAGAAGGACTTGATCGCAGTCGTCTCTACAAGGTTGGACAGAGTGTGGGAAACCTGCGTCGACCTCCAGATTGACACTGCGACTGACATTTACGAATTGGACGGGGTGCACATGGCTAAGAGTGGCCACAAGCTGGAGGTGCTATGGGTAGGAGTCTTTCGCGGAATCGCTGAAGCGCGCACGTCGTACCGCAGGGGCAGTTCATGTTCGTTAACCTCGTGCTTTGGTTGCGGTAAAGACCAAGAGTTATCTCCAAGGCAAGCGAGAGCCCTCATGCTTTCCGCGTTCCTGGACGGGCATGTTAACATTGAGGTCGCGAATCACATCAAAGATGTGGCACTCGGTTGACGCCGGTTCACCAGTTCCATGCGACGCTGATCCAATGCTCATCTTTGAGCTAGACAATTCCAGTACGACCTATTGTCCGACTATCTTTGTACGTTCGGAGAACGAAGTAGAAAGATCTGGCTATTCTTAGTGTATATAGATGTCTCTACTAAGTTGAGAACGTCTCCCCTCAGGGTTGATGCGCGCGCGATGGTCACTGAATTGATCTGGAACTGCTACCTGACCAAGCGATCACGTTCTGGACGTTGTTCCAGAGAGAACCAGTTGTAGACTGTTAGGAGAACCTGTGATACTGGGCCTCAACAAGATGGTACAAGCTCGTGTTCTTGGAACATCCATTGTTTGGAGTTTTAGCTAGGATCTGGACTAGGGACAACATGTCGCTTTTGCCGATATCGATGTGTAGAGCGAGTTCATGTCAGACTTTGTATACACAGTTCATGTGAGTAGCTTACACTTGAACAAGATTGCAATTCCAGGAAACGCGCATTGCGACTGCGCAGTACTTTGCAACCAAGATGATACAATTAGCTTCAGCTTAAGTTCGGGAAATTCGATATGGACGACATCCTGAATGTTTGAGCAGACTAACGTAGTTTATCAGGTGAAAACCTTACAATCTGTCCATGAACAATTTGCTATGTCTGAAGTCGTAAGATCTTTCACTGTGGGCATAAAGGTCGGCTAGTGTGCGACTGCACTCACCATTAACTAACCGTTATCGTACGATCGCTTCTAGATGAATCAAGCTGCGTCAGTCTTGCTGTGTATATGAGTGCGCTCACGTAAGCAAGTAAGTATTCTGCATCTTACTGTGTTTTCTGAGCAAGATTGAGACACATAAGTTGTATTGTACCCTGCGACCAGGTCAAACCGAGAATTGTTTAACACATTCCTTTCCGACGTTGAACGAACCTGCCATCATTCTATGGAATATCTGACACGCCTATTAGAACATCTCAAAAATATAGTGAGTGGTTGCGCGTCAGGAACTTGACGTGCTCTTGGGTAAGCTAAAATCGTGGCCAGGCCAACGCATCTGATCCGAATGTCGGCTCTGCATTAGGAACATCCAATTCGATACTGGTTTTGGCCACCACGATAGTACCGTCGTTATGCATAGCTTTTTTGGTCTGCATGTTCGTTCTCCTCGCGCGAGATCGGATACCAAGCGTGTATGCAGCTAAAGGGCCCAAGCATGATCCTCTTGATACGACGCCGACAAAGGTTCCGAGTCTCCTCGCCTGGATCGCAGAATTCTACTACGCTAGAGACGTCGACTTACTTTGCTCTCAAGCTTTAGATGGATACCTGCTGCTGCGATATCTCAAGCTATGCATGTTGCTCTGTCTAGGCGGCTGCGCGATACTATGCCCTTTCTTGCTTCCACTGAACGCGACCGGAGGAGGTGGATTGTCACAGCTGGACGCACTGACGATAGCGAACATGAAGAAGGGCTCTTTGAAAACGTATGCGCACGCTTGCTGCACAATAGTGTTTTTCGGATGGGTCATGTTTGTCATCAGACGCGAAATGATATTTTACCTCAACCTCAAACATGAGTATCGCGTGCTGAAAAGGAAGATTGACGACCCAGACTTTCGGACTGTGCTGTTCACAGATGCTGTTCGGGAGGATGGGGACGTTGACAACATTGATCAAGTCTTTAGTGATATGCATGACATAAAAGTCTGGCTCGTCACAGACTCGAGGTCTCTAACCAAAAGCCTACGTCAGCGTACTTCACTGGTCGATAGGCTAGACACAGTCCTTACGAGGTTTCAATCTGAGCATTCTGGCCGATCAGAACCTTCGTTTGAGACAGATATTGCAAAGTCAAGGATTCCTGTGTGCAGATCAATGCTGTCATTCAAGTCTTTTGAGTACCAGATGGAGCCTGCGAAGCGACTTGCTGCGAGCATCCGAAGCCTAAATGTTGGCGAGAAACAGGAATTGCACAAGGCTCGCTGTCAGAGGATCCATGCCTCCAAGAGCATAGAAAGCGACGTTGGGCTTGGCCAACCAAGACTGTTGTCTTCCGCATTTGTCCAATTCAGCTCGGTCGCAGATGCAGAAGCTGCATGTCGTAGCCGATTTCACAATGACCCGACGTCTTTTGTTCCGCAATGCATGGATACGCCACCAAGAGACATCTGCTGGGAGAATCTCCGACATGGGTGGTGGCAGTCCTTGGCCAGGGCAATGCTATCGCAAACTATCATTCTTGGATTAATAGTTTTCTGGTCCGGTCCTGTCGCTGTCACGACTGCATTGACAGACCTTGAAAACATAGCCCCCAACAGCTTGTGGTCTGAAGCTGTTCCACCTTTGGTCCGTAGCGCTCTGAGCGGACTGGTCCCAAGTGTAGTCCTGTCCATACTGATGTCGCTACCGCCGAAGATCATAGCCCTGCTAGCACGTTTTGCTGGGGTCTTAACATTGGGGGAAATCGAAAGCTACGTGCAAAAGTACTACTTTTATTTTCGCATCGTCCAAGTGTTTTTGGTGGCTGCACTAGGTTCAACGGCAATCTCAGTGCTCGCTCAAATTTATTCGGACCCTAGCAGCGCAACTACTGTGCTTGCCACAAGATTGCCGGGTGCCAGCAACTTCTACCTCTCTTACTTTGTCGTCCAGGGTTTCACCGATGCTGCATTGATTGTACTGAACGTCGATGGTCTGCTATCGAGATGTTTATCCAGCAGCATATTTGATGACACCCCGAGGAAAAAGGCGCGCCGACGAAAAGAGTGCTTCCGGATCAGCTCGGGGACAGCTCTCGCGATCTGTAGCAGCTTGATGGTGATAGCATTGTGTTATGCACCTACGGCGCCCTTGACACTATGCTTTGCCACAGTTGCATTCATCATGTTTTACCTGGCCTATCGGCACAACCTCTTGTTCGTCGCTAACATCGCAGCGGAAACCAACGGCATGATCTACTACAGAGCACTACGACATACCATGGTCGGTATCTATCTTGGAGAATTGTATCTCCTTGGTCTCTTCACTGTTATATCCGTAGACGGGCAACGAGTGAGTGGGCCGTTAATCCTAACATGCCTTCTTTTGGCTGGCACGCTCATATATCAAATCACTTCTCAGCACTCATTACAACGATGGCACGACAGCACACCGTGGGGCAGCCCAGAAAGTGGCTACGCATTGACAGGTGATAGAGATACATTGTTACTAGCGTTGTTGCACTCCAGACTATGCGCCTTATTTCTGGAAGACATGGAAGCCATCCACGAAGGTCTTGCGGCAAGTGAAGAGGTGGTTCGGAAAGATAAACAAAATGCCGGACATCTTGCACCGGCAATACTTGAACGCGAGGCCGACATACTACTCGCGCGAGAAGTCAATAGCTTTGCAAGAGCGATGCTAGGCACGGAGCTCTGTAGCGCTCTTCCCATCAGATCATGGGAATCTACCGATAATCTGGATGGATTTCGGCCGGACAAATGTCAATCTATTTGGTGAAGGATAACACAAGGATCGATCACTGAAGACGCAAGACTGGATTTCAATATGATCTTTGAGTGAAAAAGCAAACCACCAAATGCACATTGTGACCCGAGGTCATCAAAGCCTTCTCTAGTGCCTTTGTATCCTTGATCCACGGCAAGCCTGAGATGCCGATGTGCGTCAGATTGAATCAATGATCTTGCGAAAGTTGTGATAAGGTACGAACGTCTTGATGTTGCCTGCTGCAGTGTGGCGAGATAGAAACAAGGTCAACGGCTATATACATTTCCAAATCCAAGTATCTCAACCGGTCAGCGTCACAAGATCGCATGCATCAACGGTCCAGTACGTTTATGACTTCTCGAAGGGTCCGCCACGAAGCCGAAATGTTCTTGCTCATAACTGGCGCACGAGTAGGAATGGCGCGTTCGTGGTAATCATATGAACTGTCCCCTAAGCTAGCAAGTTTTACCCCTTGGTACGCATCGACTGTGGCGCGTGGTCACAGTTGCCAGCAGGGACTTCTTTTCGCGTTCCGTTGCTTCGTTCGTGTCTCTCTTCGGACACGACGACCACAAGACGACCATGCGTAGTGTTCGTCCACCTCTTTTGCTAAGTCGAGCCCATCGCATTCGGTTACGGTAGAAATAATGTTCATGCATCGGTCAAGCGGTAGGCAGGACTGCCGCATCGTGATGGCCTGTCGTAGAGAACTCAACGGAGGAAGTGAAGAGAACTGATTGAGACCTCTCTTCGCGTCGTCAACGTCGATTTCCGTGCTCGTGGACTTCGCGTTCTCCAATGTGGTCTGCGTCAGGCGTTAAATGCAGGCATTGGTCTTCTGCCAAATCTTGCGAGCGCAACGCAGCGTTGTTCATTTGTGCGCATGACCGAAGCTCTTGCTCAAGCTCCTTGCCAGTGGTATTGAACTCCTCAATGGCAGTCAATTGCGTTGCCCGCTGGCATGCTTTGCGTGGTTCGAACTGGCCTTCGCTACCGCGTGTAAGGTATTCTCGATGCTAGTAAGGCGAAGTCGGAAGCCATTTCGGCCACGCAGGCTGCGTCGATCATGCGGCTGTGGTCGTCCTTGGAGGGAGTTCGATTGATAACTCTGTGCAGGACTGCCCGTAAGCCTTTCACAAGACTTGGACCGCCCTCAGGTCATGTTGAGAATGTCGACACCTTGCGCGGCGACTGGCGACGAGGATAGAAACCAACCGTACGCGCCCTGCAGCTTACGGTGGCCTGATGAGTGACCGGCATGTTACGGGGATTTTCGTCTGGCATTATCGAGATCAGACGCCTCGCGCACAGGAAAAATGCACAGCTCGGCTATGTCGTAGCACGTGGCCGGTTCAGGGCTCACATGTAACAAGGTCGGCAGCCGTGAACTCCACAATCAAGCCGATCTCAATTTTAGATCCTTGAACCTCCTTCTTGATACTTCTTGGGAAAGACGAAGACCTCAATAATAAAATGATGTCGTCTTATTGATACACTTCGGAAGCACGCGCGTCGCAACTACTAAAGAGTTGCACATCTCGTGGACACGCGATCTCGGCGATGTAGCGTGATCCCCTGAATCACTTGGACAATGCGCATGGGATTCGGCCCCGCGAGTCGTCCTGCTACATATCGCGACTGCTAGAGATCCTTAGCTCCAAGATTTTCAGGGTTTATGATTGAACCCCACGAGACTTCGAAATGAGGCCTTCCCTACTACCCACCATCGCACGGGGCAATACCAGTGCCCTTGGCGAGAGCGACCTGGGGTCCATGCCTTCGACACACCAGTGTCGATACAGGACGATAGGTTGTCTGCACGCTATTATCGAACTCGACGCACGTGGCGTCGCCCATCGCGGAACATGCGTCCACATGCCACATGGGCATGGCATGATTGCCGGATGCTGCAGCCCAGATCCTTTGAGACCCGCAAGCCAAATCTTAAGGATTTGCAGCAAGAAATGCACGTCTAACCATCTGTGAAAGACGTAACATCACTCAACGATAACCACATTGAAGACTCACACATTTCAAATAGATGTGCCGAACAGCGCGTGACACAGCAGCACGTAGAAGGTATACGTTCTTGACACGAGCGGAACTTGCCATCGACTCGTGTGCGAAGCTGTTGCGGAACAAGGTTCAACGGTGCCGCAGTCGTGCTTTCTTAATCGAGATGAAATCGGCATTGACCATGATACGCGATTGAGCGGCTAATTCTTGGCGCGCTGACGCATTCCACGAAGGATGACCGCATTGCGCGAAGACCGACGCGCTCGACCCGAAAGCCTTGGAAGTTTTTTTGCGAGGTTTGTCCACAAAAACGGCGATCCGGGCCCTCGCGCAAGCAGCTAGGGAAACACATGCCCTGGCCGATTCTTTCGCAGGTCGGCGCAACTCGAAGGGCTCGTCCTGCGCGTGAATGCCGATGGACTCGTCTCGCGGTTCTCGCAGGTGGAGCCCACATCTGGGCGGCAATACTAGACCTTATTCTGAATAGCGTGCCGTTCGACACCTCCGTATTCTCCTGCGCACTTCCAGACGGCCATAGGCTACAGCATAATATTTTACCCCAAGTGTCCACCAACTCCATCTCAGACGCACCAGGCATGATCAAGGACTCCGTCGAGTGGTCATGCCATGTTGCTTGATCGTGCTACCGTATGAGAAAGGCGACAGAGGCTTCACGGTCGCGGTGCTGATCTTGACACAGTGTGGGACATACATCGCGAGTCAATCTCATTTGTGTGGAGCCGCAGAACCCCTGTCACCACGAAGCTCGGGCGCTGCGGCTTCACGGCTTCGTTGTGCAACGGTCTGGATTTGCGTTGGCCTCTGCTCGACGCGCTGCTGAAGAAGCTATTGTGCCATCGGCTCAACGAGCTGGTGAACTTGCATTTTCAGCTAGCCACTAGTGTCGATTAGTGTAAAGCTACGAAATGTCTGCATCAGCGAGCTAGAAAACATACCAGAAAGCATGCAAACCCGCACATTTCCAAAGTTCGGAAGGGCAGTCGTCGAGATGCCACGACACACCTTACAATTGCTGTGGCTTGTGGGAGCTCATCACAGCAGCCTTTGGAAAGCGAGCTTTCCGTCGTGTCGTCGGCAACGCAGCAATTCCTCATCCTCGCAACCATAAGCCTCCGCTCGCGTGAGTCAAGCTGGGCGTGTGGCATATAGGGAGGGCAGGGTATGTACGAAGGTTTGACGCGATGATGCTTCCCCAGCCGCGCTTGTACATTAGCGCTATTCTCGCTCAACGCACTAGGTTCGCGGAAGTATCAGCCCCTGTCGCACCAATGCTGCCGAGTGGCACGGCTTGACCGCTTGATCCTAATGTGGGGCTTGCGCAATGGAGGCGAACCTAACACCATTCTGCCTGTCAACGCGGATCCTCAACAGGTGAGAAACAATAGTGACTCCACCAATGGCAAGGTCGTATGTCGCGCAATCACCGACCAATCGATTGCTCTGACGAACGTCGATCTCTCGCGCCCCACGTGGCAGTACGCATTCGCACCCTTCGTCCACATCCCCAATAAACACCTTCGGAATCGAAATCCCTTGCGCAAAAGAATGCCTACGATACGGGTTGTGCTGAATTACATCGATACACACGCTGCTTAGCCGCAAACCGACTTGAGTGTATATGTCTGCATTCAATCACAGCCAACGAACGCCTGTTGCTGTTGGGACCCTTTTCTCGCTGGTGTTGCAATACTTCGTGGTCCGGATCTCGCGATTTCCTGCACGTCCATGACCTCAATGATATCAACCCCCCTCCTTCAAGCGCTGCTGTCTTGGGGCTAGATCGCAAAGTGCCAATTACCACCGGAGCCGGTCAGAAAGTGCCCCATCGCTCTGTCGACAAAATGTTTCAAGTACAAGATTTCATGAAGTCGCATGTGTATGTATAGAGTGCAGACAGATACTTGGTGATCCAGGACATCATTGCAGTCATCTCCTTCGCGAAGACACCGTCGGATATGGTCTCGCCAGTAGGTTAGCAGGTTATCGGATCACTGATAGCCACACGCCACATTCGACTCATGTTGTATCCCGACAGTCTGGTGAGACGGGACGCTAAGATAAAGTGGCTCATCTCGCCTCGCGGTGAAGGTAACATGGCGACTACCACACGGCCGAATAATAGGTAGAAGCAATGGAGTATCTCCATGCCTCTGCGCGGCACAGCAGAGATGGCACGAAGGCCATGGATCGCCTATAAGCGGGGTCTCCCTCCCACTCTCTCGTGCTTGTTAGCATCCAACATCCAGCACTCTTTCGCAATACACACAGTCATGGCCGAAACAACCCAACAACCCGCTCAGGCAGAGCCTAACGGCGCGCAATTTGTTCCCGATGAGACCAATTCGGGACAGAATACGACCTATCAGTATTGGCAGGGAGATCCTGCGGCAATCACAAACTCTGCCAACCGTGATAGAGGTAAATCATCCACGAACCCGTGCGACACACGACGATACTGATGAGCCCCAGGTCAAAGTCACCGGCATCTACTGCCAAATATTGCGGCTTCGGAACCTCCAGTCTTTCCACCCGATGGGATGAATTACGCCTTCGACAATCGACGGACCAGCAATCGGCATGGCAACGGCATTGCCGTAAACACAGAAGGATGTGGCTTGCCGTGCAGATACATACTCGAACACAACATCCAATTCTCCGCGAGAGTCAATACCTATGCTCAATTACAAATGACGGTGGCGTATAAATGTAGCAGGTGTGGCGATGAATCTACCCTCTTCATTGGAAACCCGAACAACAAGGGCTGGATGGTACAACAATGAATGGTGTTGGAGGCCATCTTCGTGAACCTAAGAGTCGCTTGGCTAGACAAATCCGCCTGTACACCTGGCCGGCAGTTCTGAGGACAGACGACGTGTATGATACATCCAGGAGACAGCGAAAACCGTCGACCACGAGTATTGGTTGGAGTATGGCCAATTTTGAAGGTGATCGGCTCTTTGAGGGGACGCATTGCAGTGAAAGCGGGACTTTCACTCCTTACGAACACCCAAATGCTTCCTCAAAAGCTCACACGAATCGTCACCTTCCATTCCTAGGGTTTCGTGAGTCTCAGTTGACTTGTACTTTTGTACTTTATATACAGATTATCTCGAGGCGCATCATGTACTTTGATACACTTTTTCCTGTATCAATTCATTGTGCCGTCCAACGCTTCCAGTCCAGTCGTTCCCCTGACATGCTCATCCTCACCTAAAGGTTAATTTCCAGACGCAGGGTGTCTAGAATATCCACAACATGCAAGCCATTAAGGATGTCCTGACCATCCCCCAAAGTTCACCCAAGATAGCCATGATGAGCCAAATGAGATGAAACTGGGCCAGCCTCACACCTCTCGTGATGCCCTCATAGCCATCTTCCCCAGAGACCACCGTGCTCACGACGATATCCGCGAAGATTGACGTGGTAAAGAGAAAGAGAAGCAGCATAAGTCCTTTCCAGAACAGCCATAGAAGGATGATGTTCATTGTCGCCCGTGCCAAGAAGGGTTTTTCGGTACCTATATTCCGCTCTGTTGACAGCCCCAAATAGTCTTTCACCCCCTGCCTATACCTTATGCGTGTGATTCGAGTAGACATGAAGGTTTTGTAGACCTCGCGTGACGATGAAGTGGTCATGTTAACAATCAGATGGCTCTTATCGTGGTCTTGCGTCCCGCCATCTATCTGGAACTTGTTGGGAGCGGTCTATATACGCCAGGTCGACACGTTCGTCACCCCACACAATCTTCATTTCTCGAGCGAAACTGAGATTTTGACAACGTCACAGCAACTCTGGATTACTTCAATACGCATAGGCGTGTAATTCATGCCAGACTTTTTGCCCTTACTCATACATGACAAAGCAGTGTTGTCGATTGGGTTTCGAGATCAGTCGTACAACAAGTAAGCCTGGATGACTCTAGAACACACTTGCACTCAAGCGCTAGACTTGTGCTTCCTTGAGATTCTGCCATGTGTGACTCAAGTCTCATTCGGCCATTCAAACCTATGTCTGTGGACGGTATGTAAAGGCGGGTAAGCCATGAGATCTGGGACCGGGAGCGCATTTGATAGAGAACGCACTGGCAGCGTCAATCATGGAAGCAAAAATTGGTGTTACTATACACCGCGCGTTATTGTGCGCAATGAGACATGAAAGATGCTGGAAGGTATCTTAGGTTTCTACAAGTTTGCATCAAACACACAGTTGCATGTGAACGATGTACTGACTGTCACTCAGCTTGCTGATCACTTGAAAATCGCGCGACAAGCTCACGGTCTTTGTCGTGATCAGCAACCGTACGACCATGAATTACCGCGGAGTTGGCATTGGCAAGGTTCTGAGGCCTGTCGTTGGTGTTCGCAACAAGTAGTTTCGTCAAGGAGCTTCGTGTACCCTCTTTTCGACGGATGGCACCTTTCCAGTACTGCGGTTCTTGCGAAAGTTGGGCGCAGGTGGTCCGGTAACTTCGATAGACGACGAATGGAGGTAGTCTTCGAATAAAATCTCGTTCAACGATGTGCCGCATTCAGAGCAGATTTCGTCACCCACCAGCATTTCAGTCATCTTATGTCGCCGACTGTGAAGCCTCGGCCGGCATGCGGTACACATGCACGTTGTTCCATTCCTTTCGTGCCATTCATGGAGGCCCTTCTCGAAAGCCGAACGTCCGGTACCGACCTCACGTGCTGGGACTGAGAGCGTCGACTGCGTCGATGTTTAGCCACTGCATACTGTCATAGTGTCATGCCATATCACTGACCTCTCCTAGGATCTCCTCTACCATGCTGGCTGCCCCAAGACTTGGCTTTGTCAAGCTACGACTCTACTTCGATAGGGGCAGTTTCAAGATCTAAAAAGCAACTGAATCAAAGGTCGATACTCTCGAAAACACCGCGTCAATGATTGGGCTACCTTGCTCTGATTTGCCATAACGTAAGTAATCACATTCCATAAGTGAGTGAGCGACATGGGCCAGTCATGCATTGTCGTCTTTCTCGTTGTGCCATTCTACCGTAACGGTCACCGGACTTTGGAATTTTGCGAATCACGAAGAACAGCATTGTCAGCTTTTGTCGAACCGTAAGTAGTATATGGCCCAATAAAATGACGCGAATGATTTAAAAGGACCAACTTGGCAAGCAAACGAGTCTGAAGACTCTGGTGTACTGTATCTTTGTGCAATGCAAGCTTCTTCAAAATGCTGTAGTGATAGTATGCAGCAGTATACGAACTTTTGAAGCTCGAGTTATAGTAAAGGCACGATACCGCAAGCGCCGAGACGATGATTTCAACAGATATTATCATGACGCAAAGCAAATGCGGGTTGTTGGGTTGCCTACGGATCAGATGGCTATTTTCAGTCAACGTAGCACTCAATTCCGATCTCTTCAATCAGTATTTGTCACGGTGGCTTGGCTTTCCAAACGGATGACTGATTTGTATCTATTCCAGGACAGCGGCCGCATTTGCGGACCAGCCGCACTACATGATTAGTTATGTTGCGCTGCATGTGATATAATAATCTGCCATGCATGTTCAAACTTTGTTCGAGAGCGGCCGCTCCTCGTGGGAACGCTAAATGACCTTGCAGAACCAACGGGACAACAAAGCGGGGCGACAGTGTGTCTCAGAGGGTCAAGCGGGAGATTCTGATCGATTTGTCTTACGCCGCATTGTATCGGAGGTGTACCATACGAGTGACCTGTAGTCATCAAACAAGATGCGCCTGACATCAGCTCCAGCTTCTTTCTGTCAACATCTATGATTGAACGTTGCAGATTCTGAATTCTGTCGGATCACATACATTCATCTTACACAGTACAATCTTCGCATACTAAGCTCGATCTTGTGCGATGAAAGGGTCCGGACTACGGGTCGACACTCGTCTTTGCCCTCCAAAGACCAACATGATGCCGATGTCATTCGACAGACAGCCACAGGGACACATACCTGGAGCCGAGTTTTCGACCAACGGACACAACCACCATCGTCCGTCAACCTTCCATCAACACCAACGACAGACGTCTCAGACAAATGCTATTCCAAGCTGCAACAGCCAGTACCCTCCGTCACAAGTAACGCAACCTTCACGTCGTGTAGTCCAGGTGAAGGTCTCGTCCAACCACGCCGCTCAACAGCCTCCAGCACCTGCAACGCGATACCATCAACATTCAACGCAACGCGAGAGCGCTTCAAAACAGTATGGCCAAGAACCCTTTCTGCCACGCCCCACATCACAGTCAGACATGAGTCGTTGGGTTCATAGCATGCCAAAGGTACACCCTGCAAATGTTGGTCGACAGAGCTACCCGTATGCTGGTCCCAACGGGCAATCTCATCCAATGGCCGCGAATCATGCGGTGAATCAACAAAATTGGCCCGAGCACCACGGCTGGACATCAGTAAACAGGCCGAGTAGTTCCAGCAACCATATTGGTCGACAATATACGGGAGCAAGTCAACCGACCAATGGTACAAACGGTCATCTGGCCACGGGTCTACCACAAAATA
Source organism: Cladosporium oxysporum (assembly GCA_035771495.1). Lineage (NCBI taxonomy): Eukaryota > Fungi > Ascomycota > Dothideomycetes > Cladosporiales > Cladosporiaceae > Cladosporium > Cladosporium oxysporum. The sequence goes on along the minus strand of JAWNKS010000018.1, from coordinate 183,591 downwards.
TGCCCTCTAACGCAAGAGGGCAGCAAGTTCCTCAACCCGTTACTATGACACAAATGATCCCGGCGAAGGATCTGAAAGACAGGCAAGCATTGATTGCAGCCTGGAAGCGGCTGGAGATGCTCGAGCGGAGCTGTGGTGCAATGAAGGAGCATCATGACCGGCTTGAGCGGACTTGTGCTGAAACTAAAGAATATCATGACCGACGGCTGTCGGCACTCGAAAGCAAATACGAAGGTTTGATGGCCGCCAGGGCCGATGGAATAGCCCGTTATCGAGATGCCCATGGACAGGCACTGCCTAGAACATCATTCCGGGGTGAGGTCACAGCCATGGCTGTTCACGAGACTAGGCGAGCATACATCTCAGCCCAGACGCCTACCTTGCCCTCTGAGAAAGACAATTGCGAAGTGGCAGACGTCACGACGACACCGCCTGTCCAAACCGACAAGTCGGATGCCTCGCGTCGTATCACCACCAGCCCTCGAGACACCATCGAACTTCGCTCCGACATTGATAACACGAGTATTACGCCATGCCAGAAGGTACAAGCACGGAAGCCTTCGAAACCAAAGACTAGGATGGTGGGCGAGCGTTCGAACGCGAATGGTGGGAGCCCGAAACCTGGCGTGGGTCGATACAACATGCGAAAGCGAGTACAAGGGCGCGTTCAAAAACCAGCGAAGAAAAGGCTTTGAGGATATGATTACTGTATTGGTCTCCAGTTTACCATGTGCTTCTTCCCACTATCAACTTGCAATGTTCATGTATCGTCCAACCCCAAGATCGTTTGTCAGGTTTCCCGCTCAGACTTAGATCATGAGTCATTTTGGAATCATTGATTCGACAGTCTCTCGTAACAAAGATCCGTCATGTCGGTGTTCAGTGTGGATTTAGGATCCGTCTTTCTTCTGTATAGCACATATGGATGCATCCCATAAGCAGTCGACTGGTCAAATCTGCCAAAAGCGCTCAATTGCAACATCAACACCAATGATCATTCTCGCACTGCTTGTTTATGATGGAATCGGGTTTTTTACGAAGCTAAGTGGTCCGGCCGTCTTTTTGTAAGATATGAAGATATAGATAGGCGATTGAAACAAAGATTGCGTATGTTTGTCCTCGTGCAAACGTCATAGCATGTAGTTTGCTGTCCCTCGACCACGGCTTTCCACCCTCACAAGGTGATCGAGTCGATAGCATCACGGTAAACCTCTATTCCTTCTCTTCCTGATCACCTCGAAGTGGATCTCCACCTTAGGATCATCTGTTACAACTGTGCATCGAAAGCGAACATGCTGTTTTCTGGGCGTGGCAGCGTGGCTGACGGTTCTGTACACTTTGCCGCGATCCCGTCCATGCCGACACGCAGCTGCAGTCGCGTCAGGCTGACCATTACGCATACTCATCAAGATTCGTGCAGCAGCAATAGCTCTCACTTGGTCATGAAAGAAAGATGTATCACTGGTAGTGCGCATCCGGTGTCCGTCAACTGGAACAGTGTCAGCAGGCTCAATTGCTCCCGATAAGATCACTATTGCTTCGATGCTTGTGCCCGCTCACTTTCATGACCTAAAAACGTCGATCGCCGATGCCGAAGAGTGTCGGACCTCTTGTAGAACACCATTGGTGAGAGTGAGTCTGACATGTTCGTAGAAGCGTCTGAACGTGTAATCAGACTCATGTCAAATAACAAGAATCGTACGTAAAACGACAGAACTTCAGGACGACTATTCCAGGATGAGAGCTTCGCATAAGATGGTTTTGCAAACGTGTGAGAATGACTCGTTCAGTACAGTAGAGACGGAGAATGACTTGAGATCGCGAGCCGAGATGGTGGCAATATGCACGACATGGGTAGATTTCGTCACGCTCCGCATCGGTACGCGAGGCCGGACCTGCATGTGGTATTCCATATTGACAATGAGAGGATTCATCGGCCGGAAAGGCTCTGGAGGTGGACTGACTAGTGAAAGCAGTTGCTAAACATAGAGCAGCAGACTGGGCTGTGTGGTGTGGCACAGCACAAAAATTGGTGGTGGATTTGGAATGATCATTCAAGACACCACTTACTATATATAACTGAGCACTGTCGGTGCATGTGACCGTGTAACACGCACAAGGGCACATCGGGCGAACAAGCACTGCGCCCCTGGCGTCTTGACGGTCGGCGCTCGTGTCTCAGCTGTGAAGCGAACTTATTGCATCGTGTCTCAATGTCTACGTCTTGACTCTTGAAAGGAGATTTGCGTGCGAAGAGTGCAGTGAGCTGGCAAAATAGCGTGCTGCTCAGCTGCATCGTTGGTCAGCTTGACACTGTCTACGTTAAGATGGCCGAGAATAGATTCGTCTCGTGGGTGGCGGAGCGAACCAGATATTTGAGCAAGATATGTATTGAACCGTGTACTTTAACCTATGACCGCCATACTACATTAAAGTCATCTCATGGAATTTTGCGATAGAGTCATAATTTATCTATGCTAATGTTCTACTCGTTTGATGCACGAGCTCATAGATGCCTTGGTGTGGCCAACAGTCCGTCCGTCTCGTATAAAACGATATTCATGGAAGTTTTGCATTGATAGGAGGACGTAAGTATTGGCGCACTTTAGAGATCATAGCGTAAGCTTTCACTGAAGCTTTTTGTCGAGAAAGAGCACACCGCACAATGCACAAGAAAAAACGTGTGCAGTCATTGTGTGACATTGCGCCATTCGAAGGGGCAGAGCTTACAAATTCTAAGACTTCATGCATACAGTAGCACTGCGGCTCCAATGATCGCAACGAGGTATGACTGCCAGCATGAGATGCTTGAAACCATATGAGGGTAGATATTCGCATCGTGTATCAGGATGTGGCTATGATTCAAATCAAACTCGCAAGTGGCCCATCACTGGATGCACCTCATCTAATACGTTTTCTTTTGACCACAACAGGCCCCGTATCATGCGGACTCCTACGCCGCCTGAGTGTCCTCGCTTCAGTCTTGCAGACTTGTGATTGTCTATCCAGTCTTTCGTCCTCGTCTCTTGTATGCTGTTGGGAGGCGGGCGTGGTCGGCATCTTCTTCTGGATCCGTGGAACAGAGGATATGGACCTGGTATCTGAGGATCGGTCATCATGTCCGGCATACTGAACCAAGTTTGGGCGGCTTTCCACCGTAGCGGTCGGATCAGAAGAGTCCGACTCGTAGGACTCGGCCTCAAAAAGCTCATCGCTATCATCTTGGTGCCTCAGCGCTTCTCTCGTGTGATTGTTTGGGCTTTCAACTCTCGTAGACCCCATCTCGTCTTCGGGGAACGGATGGTCCGACAGGGCCCACGATGCATCTCCAATGCTATTGGTTTCTGATGTCTCTCTTTCTGTTGAAGCGTGCAACGGATGTGCATTCGACTGGTGCTTAGGAGATTTTGAACAATCGTGTTGTTGCACAGTATCGATGGCAGATCTTGACAAAGGCGGAGCACACCTGGGTGGGTCTTGAATTCCACTTGGCGCTTCAGCGGACGTTGACTGGGATGTTCGGTATGACGGACAGGTCGACGGAGGCTTCTCCATGGAACGGGACCGCATCTCGCGGTGCTTGCGTTCGCCCGGGGGATTTAATGCAACCGATCCCAGCGCTAAAGCGACGTCCACGTGACTATAATCCGTCAGCGCTATTTTTTTTTTCTATGACAGTCTATTGGCTTGTACATACGAAGATTGCGCCGTGGCTATGATTTCGGCCGAGTCCCGCCACCAGTGCGGTTGCACGCAAGTCCAATATCTGAGGTGATCTTGTCGCAATAAGGTCTCACTCAAATTCTCGGCTATCAGGTCAAGGTCTACTTTGTTCGTCCGCCGTGCAGCGCGCAAACACAAGTCAAAAGTGCCGTCCGTGGAAGCTGCTCTATGTCAGTATCAAGATTTGTTCTTGACGCAAAGGTGCACCCTACCTGCAAGTGCAGCGCAGACGTTGTAGGCAGTCTCTCCTTTAGCTTGAGACAAACTATTGATGACACTGACCAGTATCTTTGAGATTTTATTGTAAGATCGATTCTCTTCTTCGCTGTCCAGACAGGTACCGTTTGCAAGACACAAAAAGCTTTTCAGGATCGCATTCTGGCGTAGGCGATGAGAAGTAAAGCGACCGTACAGTTTGCAGCATCTGCCCAGCTCTGACAGGTCCGAGTATTTTCCGCTAGGCTTGTGTTGCTCCAAGTCGTCTGACCATCTGATTTTAGGCATTTCGTCGTCCTGTAATACCTTACTTCCCTCCAGAATGGCACAAGCAAGTTGGGACGCGAGAGGCCACTGTTGAGTGCGGGAAGGATTCTCATCAGTATGACGCCGTGGTGAAGTTTTTTCACGTTTCGTTTTCATGACAGCATCGCGTGTTTCGACTGGGATCTGCCAGCAGTCCATCAAAGTGGCAGGTGCGAGTAGCTTTTCGATGTGAGCCTTTAGCGCCGCAGTCTCGAGGAGTCGCGTTTCAACAGATAAAGGGCGTCCACTACTTATGCTCACGACGAGCGGGACGTGGATTCGCTCGTCTCTGCTGTTACGATCGATGCAAGGTTCTTTGAAAGACACGTGCAAAGTGCGCCAATCCATCATCATGCTTTTCGCTGCCACTTTGCGGTGGCCTCTAGTGATGGTTTAATGTTACACGGCTGGCAGCATGTTATAGATCGGACTGCATCCCCTCGACCGAGCTGCAGAGTGCGCTGTATGCATAGTCAGCATTCATTTGATGGATCGATTCATGTTCCACTTACTGCGTGTCGGAGCACACCGATACTGTTGCTTCATCGCAATATATGCAGAAGTCAGCTTTCCAGAAGCTTTGCTAGGCGAAATATCTGGCCAAGCGCCACGACTACATTTGCTGACATCGTGTCGCGAAACGCTCTAGGCAAAACGCTCAGTACCTCCTCGACTCGTAGTCTGGCACAATTAGTTGGTGACGTGGTGTGATTTTCCATCCTTAGGTGTTGCAAGTATGGAAATTCAGGGCATTCCCATTTACCTAGCATGATGTGTGTAGGACTGTTTGCCTTTCCTGTTGTAAAGAACGCGTCAAGAGGCGTCGCCCTGCTATCGAGAGCAGGCGCTGCTGGTTGCTTACCGTATCGCAGGCTTGGCCAACAGCGAAATGACAAATGGAAGTGACGTGATTGTAATTGTCCGGAGGCCTTTTTGATGGGAGATCTGTTGAAGAAAGCTTACATAGTGTCGATTGTCGAACATATGCATTGATATGATGATCGAAGGGGTCGGGTAATGAAATAGATATGAAGATCAGGTGCGAAGTAACATGTTGGTGCTTGAATTTCCGCGGGTTGGCCAGTCGTCTTATAAGCACGAAAACTGCACTCCACATCAACGAGCACGTGCATGGACGATTTAAAATAGCACAATGCTGTGTACAAGCAATCTTCAGCGCGCACTCGAACCGAGCTCCAAACGCTGTGTATCTCAGCGCTTCGAGGCTGGCCCGCCAATCCTCCCAATTCGATCAATTACAAATAGCTCGTGTGGGCGGATGATACCGTAGACCTATCAGACCCATAGCCGATGAAAGCGGGTCTATCGGCGCGATTTTTGGACACCGCAAGAGAACCGAATTGGTCAAGCACTGACCGTGGTTTTGCAACGGTGCTTTCGTGGCCTTGCACACGCACAATGAATTTGTCACATCAGAGTACAGTAATTACGGGAAGTCACGATCAATGTGAGCCGTGGCTCACTTCTTCGGAAAAGTATGGGAATACCCTACTGTGTTCTCTCGACAGACACTGCGTGCATTCATGCTTTAAATGTTAACTAGAAATGGGCATGTCGAACGCTTGAAAAGCTTAGACAACTTGCGTCCAGCTGCTGCTCCATTCCTCGAGACTCTCAGCCAGCCGTCATACGAATGGGATGGATTTAATGTCAAATAGATGTACCGTAGCGAGCTGTGAAAGCACGCCGAACATGGCGCGACGCAATAAATCACACTGAGCGATTATCGTCCTCCACTGCTTTGGAGAGAGCCTTTTGCTTCTTGAAGCCATTCCATCTTTCAAAGCTGTCCACGTGAATGTCAAGGCTATCTAACATCCTGCCAACACTCTGGTCCACCACCTCTGCAAGGCTCCTAGGCCTCGTATATAGTGCCGGTATGGGTGGGAAGATAGTGGCACCAGCTCGGCGAAGGAATAACATATTCTCGAGGTGTATGTCAGAGAGCGGCGTCTCGCGAACCGCCATGACGAGTCGGCGATTCTCTTTCAGGGATACGTCGGCAGCCCTAGAGATCAAATCGTCGCACATTCCAGTCCGTATAGCCGCCAGCGTTTTCATACTGCAAGGCACAACAATCATGCCGTCGTGTTGGAAAGATCCCGACGCAATTGGCGCAGACATGTCCTTGGCGGTGTGGTTAAACGAAGCAAGCCCACGTATGTCTCGTTCGGATAAGTCTGTTTCATATCTGAGAGTCGCGAGGGCCCATTTACTTATGACAAGGTGAGTGTCGATCTCCAAATTCCTGAAGGTTTCCAGCAGCCGTATGGCGTATATCGCTCCTGTGGCGCCAGTGATACCGACCACGATCCGCTTCGGTCGGCTTTCTGGAACCGATTTCGGACACGACAGAATAGATGTTTTTCGTAAAAAGGTAGGGCCAGGTTGTTGTCTCATCTCGGGCCTGCGAACAATGGAGCCGAAGGGAGATGTACCAGTAAGAGTCCCGGAGGCTGACTTTGCCGTCGATTTGAATCTTGCAGGAGCGGTTGTCGCCGTAAGCGTCGAATGTCCCATATTCGTGGCTGCTTGCTTCAACGAGGTCAAGGCTTGACAGCACATGTTTGTCAACAAAGTTGTTGCTGTGGAAAACCTAGTGAGAGCATCGAATCGATTGCCAGGGTCTATTTGTAGACGTAGTGGCTATGTAAAAATGTCGACGGGTCGTACATGGGCCTGGCAATCGAGGTTCGCTGAGCGGCCGAATTCGTTCCAAGTTTCACTCAAATTAGAGCGCATACAGTAAGGCGGGCCGCCATGAGAGCTTGAACACAAACGCGTCCTTGCGCATGATCGCAACTGGCTGAAGTTCAGACACTCGATCCCGTCAACGTTTTCCTCCTCGGGACTGAAAAGTGTGCTGAGCGATTATTGATCGTGCCATTAGAACGAAACTGCGTTTGGAACAGATTTTTGTACTGTAACAACGAGCGTCTAATATTGTACGAAATGATTCCCAGAGCCCACAGTACCACGCTCTACCTGGTGAGACCTCTCACTTTGCCTGGTAAAAGGATGTTTCCACCCTCGCGCGCGCAATCCGAATCTGCAACCCTTGGACTGTTTCGCGCCATCTCCAGTCGTTCAGACCCTACCGGAGCTCAATTGGACTTTCGAAAATTCCTCGACGTACTACGCGAAGACGGCGACCTCGTAGAGATCGACGATGAGGTTGATCCACATCTCGAAATCGGCGCAATCGTCAGGAAAGTTAGTGAGACAAACAATCTGGCGCCCCTGTTCAATAACGTAAAGCACGCGAAACGAGGACTCTGGAGGATCTTCGGTAACGCAGCCAGTCTGCGTCCGAACAGAACGGAAGAGTTCGGACGACTGGCGAGGGGTCTTGGACTCAGCCCAACAGCGACATGGAAAGACTTGACAGAGAAGACCATCGCAGGTATGGCTGGAGTCCGACGACCGCCTATCATCGTACTAGATGCTCCGTGTAAAACGAATTCTATTGGAGCAAGGGATCTCAATCTACAGGATCTCCCGATACCTCAACTTCGGATGGACGATGGGGGGAGATATATGCAGACGTACGGTATTCACGTTCTTCAGACGCCGGACAAGCGCTGGACAAATTGGTCGATCTTCCGCGGGATGGTACACGACCGGAATCATCTCTGCTGCTTGGTTGGCTCCGGTCAGCATAGCTCGGTCGTACGTGCCGAGTGGCGCAAAATGGGCATGAGCGAGATACCATGGGCACTAGCGTTAGGTGTGCCACCAGCTGCTAGTCTTGTAGCAGCTCTACCGATCCCCAAGAACGTACCGGAAGGAGAGTACGTTGGCGGGATGGTAGGCAGATCTTTGGAGCTTGTCAAGTGTGACAGCAATGACCTACTCGTACCGGCCTCGAGTGAGATAGTGCTCGAGGGTGCCCTCTTACTGGGCGAAACAGGAGACGAAGGTCCGTTTGGTGATTTCCTGGGCATCTCTTTCGACGGCGACACGCACAAACAGCCACTATTCCGTGTGGACAGAATCACCCACCGAGACGACGCCATCCTACCAATCTCGGTGCCTGGAAGGATCACTGACGAGTCGGTAAGCAGGCTAATCACCGCAAAAACGTCAATTTGAGCATGCTGACCATATTCAAATTGAAGCACACCACTGCCGCGCTCGCTGCAGGTCAAGTGCTCGCGCTCTGTAGAACGCTTGGCCTCCCGATTAAAGAAGCTTGCGCCCCCTTGGAGACCATGGGAACGTGGCTGACCCTCCAGATCGACGGAGAGGGGCTACGGGCACTGAAGACCAACTCGAAAACTTTCGTGGACAAGCTCGGACACATCCTCTTCAACGATAAGAGCTGTATGCTGATCAACAGGATTATCTTGGTTGGTGATCACGTGGACGTGTATGACTTCAAGGATGTGATCTGGGCTCTCGCCACAAGGTGTCGGCCTGGCCTAGATGAACACGTCTTCGAAGATGTCCCGGCCTTTTCGATGACCCCGTACATGTCCCACGGGACTCATCGACATTGCAGACGAGGCGGGAAAGTGGTCAGTGACGCTTTGATGGCCGCAGAGTACACTACAGGTTGTGAGTTCAAGGAAGTGTCGTTCAAGGAGTCCTATCCCCTGTACGTCCGAGAGAAGATCGAGAAAAGCTGGCGAGCGTGGGGTTTCAGGTCTACATGAACATAACGTCAACCATAAAATACATCAAACCTCGTTCATCGAACACTGAGTGGCTGATCGCACCGCGATGTGCTCGATGGCGAAGACCGCTCGAAAAGGCGTCCGATCTGTCATGGTAATGGTGGTTTGCGGCTCCGACATGGCGTTAGGTATGCATCACATCTACACCTCGACGACCATTGCGATAGAGCGGTGCGGACCAGGTTCTGCTGACAACTCAATATCCTTGTATAGCAAGTATAACATGTCTCGTTACTGTTCGCGACAACCAAGCCGTATGACAGCGTGAATAATCGTAGTGCACCTGGACTTATCGTAATCGTTTGAGTGCCGGCGTACACTACACACGACAAATCGTCTGCTCAACTAAGCTGGACAGCTCTGGTCAGAAATTCGTACCCTCGCACTACTGCCATCCAATCTGGAGATTTGAGGTCTGTCGATGTGTCACAGATATGCGGCCGCCCAGGGATTAGCTCCAAATGGGCGACGACCCCTCGATTGGTGAGCTCCTGCCACATCCTTTGCGACTGCTGCCAGGGGATGAGTTCGTCAGCAGTGCCGTGTACCAGAAATGTTGGTGTAGTGTAGAGCCCACGTTTTGCTTGTGCAAGCGGACTGCAGCGAACAATGTCTTGCGTGGATGGCTGGGGAAGGGCTGTCTGATCACAAGAAACGGAGTCGTGTCCATGTTCTGCAGTTTTGGGCTGCAGACCTGACATCAACACAGGCAGAGTCTGTGCCTTCCAGTTCATATGTAGCACTACCCGACAACGCGGATCGGTTCGGAGTCGAGAGTCCGATAATGGCTCCCATGCGCTGACGGCCGTGTATTGGGCGATCTTCGAAGGGTCAGCTCCTCTCACAATTTGCTATCATTCAATAATAGGACGTACCGCTTTTGGCTGAACCCCTTCGAGTAAATCGTATCCTTCGCCAGGATCTACTGTACCACAGGGCTGTATCGGGTTCTGCCACCCTGAAAATGAAAACTCAGCATCCTCGTAAGTCAAGTTGTATCTGAGTGGGAGATTACTCACATTGGTCCTCGTAATCAGTCGGTGAATAGAACGCCAGGATGGCTGTGGGCGGCCGCAGGTTTCTCGCTGGTGCAGTCCACCCAAGCGACATGGCCAACTGTCCGCCCGATGACCAACCGATGACGACAACCCTTTCGCCGTCGACTTGGATAGAAGCATCGCCTAGATCGATAGCGGGAAGCGTATGTCTTGCCCAATACAAAGCGTCACAGACATCTACCATCGGTCCCGCGGCGAGGGTCACCTCTGGGCATAGACGATGGTCAAGGCTCACTGGCAGGAAACCTGCATTGAGCAGGAGCCTCGTTTGACACGGTCTGATGTCTTTGCGAGAGAACAACACATGACGGCCTCCGTGTATCATCAAAGCTAGCTTCGTCAGCATACGTAGTTCTTTCAAGGATGGGCACCTAACCACCCACCAACAGGAAGTGCTTTGCCGGGACTTGTGCTGATAGGGCAATACACGTCAGCGAGCAAATCGAGACCGTCGCACGTCTTGTATGTGACTTCTCTTATTCTGCTCCGTGCCGACGTTTGCTGCCCGTCCGAATTCCTCGATAAAGGCGGAAACGCAGCAATTGTCCGAACAATCTTGGATTCCGGGGAACGACCTTCCGACCACACGACCTCATCAAAACCTGCGCGCAGCATCTGACGCTCCCAATGCCTCTCGTCAACAAGAGGGTGTTCGCGTCCATCGTTGAACAGCCACCAACCTTGCAAAGACCCAAAGATCAAATCGAACATGGGAAGAGGCTTTGTGATCTCGATCAGTGTGAGTGCGCCGTCTTCCCAGAGCATCGTGCGTAAATTTCTGAGAGACTGACTCAAATTTTGTGTAGCGTGGACGCAGTTGACGCCTATGATCAGATCAAATGCGGATGCGAAATCAATCGTAGGTTCTTGTTCGATGTCCAGAACCGCAAATGTGATATTCTCGTTGCCACTGAAAGAATCCCTGGCGGCATGCACCAGCGAAGGTGAGATGTCGGTGAAGCAGTAAGAGAACCGTGCGTTGCTCGCTCTGAGTGTGGCAAGGATGGAGCTGGTGGCGCCACCAGTCCCGGCACCAACCTCCAGTACCCTGATCATATCAGTCGCATTGCGCATTGCGAGAGCGCGGTTCAAGGAAGTTGTAAGCATGCGAAGAGGAGTCTGGAAAAGTGGCCAGCATTTGTAAAAGCTCTCGAGGGCGCGCTTCATGGCTGGTATGCCGAATAAGACTTCCAGGCCTTCCACTCGGCCCATGAGACATTCTGCGAGTCGCGAACCCATCACGCCCATCAGGGTGTGTAAATCTTTATGCTCCGGCCATTTTTGGTCTGCTAGTGCGAGGAGCTCCCCAGCCGCAACGGGAGCGACTGGCGATCAGGTCAGAATTGAGTCACTGCCCTTCAAGGCTTCACGGCCTTCAAAGACTTCATATAGAAAGCGTTGCACTAGCTTATAGTGACAGGGAAGGATGCTCCCCATATCGTCCACAATGCCTTGAGTAGAAATTTTTACTCCGAGCTCGTTGAGCGCCTCCCTCGCATAAGCCTGCACTATTCGCCTGTGAGCGGGAAGAACCATTTCACAGTAACCTTTTGTTCCGACCGTGCTCGAGTCGTAACTTAATCTACAACTTAGGAACGAGTTATAGGCAGCTTCCGCGAACGCGCTTTTTGTGCGGTTGCCAACACTAGCTCTTCTGTCAACATGTCTGCCAACACTAGTTGGATCGACATGCTTGTGGCACTGTGTTTCTTTCATTTCAGCCGAGGTTTCCTTAATGATGTTGCGTGGACTTCGAGCGACCTGTTCTGTCTGCGAAGCACTGCTGTCCAGCCGACAAGAGCACGCTGCGACGAATTGAACCAGAGATCCAACACTTTCAAAAGCCAAGAAAGTGGCTAATGGCACAGTGACAGACGTAGAAGCTCTGATATCTTTGATAACCTCGAGCACCGCCAGGGAGTCGCATCCGATGTCTTCAAAGCTTGCGTCCCAAGATATCTTGGCTCGAGGGATGCCGGTGACGCTCGAGAGTGCACTAAATATGATAGTGTCGATGGCGGTTTTGGCATCAATATCATTCTTTGGCTGGAGTTTGTCTGTCATCATGTCTGACGCGGAAGCTAGTCCGACGATAGGACTTGAAGACGACTTTTCAGCCAAACCAGCAGAGCTATCGGGCGAACCAAGATTCCGTGCGAGCGAGGTACGCCGTACACGAGTAAACGTGATCGCCGAAATAGCGCAAAACACAATGTCTCGGCTGTCGAACATACACACGTCTGCTGAGAAAGTGCCATTTCGGTCTCTTCGCATCGAGGCGTAGAAGTAGTATTTGCAGCCGGGCGCGACATGATCGCGGACTTCTATGCGGCCGACTGACTCGCATACATGCAGCCACTCTTCTGACACATCGGCCGCAAAGTAGTTCGCGAGAAAACCAGCCGGTTGCATGAAGGCGTCAACTGCTATAGTGTCTGCCACGAACATCGCCGTACTACATCCAGGGAAACTGGCAATTTGTACCATTCCAGCTGCCTCTGTTCCTATACATGCGATGCTCTTGATACTGTGGAATTCCATGCCGTATGCAACTATCGACTTGAAAGCTTGATAGATGTGTCTTCCCTGCATACTCTCAGCCGTGGGATCGTTGACGATCTGCCGGTGTCGATTGATCGGTCCCAGACCCACTGAGCGTTCAGTATCGAAAGGAGCCAACTCTTTTCCGCGATGTTGTAGGTATAGTAGTCCAGACGCGTACGTCTGGACTTCGTCCGTTGATCCCTCGGTGACTGAAAATGTACGTGATGTGACTTGGAATCGCCACGAGTTCTCCCTCTTCTCAATCTGCTCCAGTCTGACATCGATGGTCGCATTGTGACCAAGAACAAGAGCAGCTGGCATGACCATTTGTTCCACGCAGACGGCCCAATCATGTGGGGCCGTATCCTCCGAGAGCGCGATCGCTGCTTGAACGGCAAGTTCTACGTGTAGCGATGCAGGGGCCAAAGCATTGCCTGACATCACGTGTCCATCACACAGCGCGCGAAAGCGCTCGTCAGAATGAGATACAGCGAATGCTCGGCCTCTGCTCGAGGCGTCATCCATTGTCGAGGACAGTTGGATCTCTCGTGAAAGCGTTCGAGGATACTCCGCGGTCGTGGCCACCAAACCGTTGGTTTGCTTGAAAGGCAACCAGTGATAGTGACGATCGAAAGAGTAGGGTGGTGTAGTCATGTGACGATATTGCGACCGTTGGCAACGATGGAATGGCCAGTACTGTACACTCTGGCCCTTTTTCCAAAGATTGATTGTCACCTCAGCGAGATTGTCGAGCGCTTCGGCGCTTGTGAGTTCGGCATAATAGCAAGAGTGAGACCCCACTCGCTCGAGCGACCTTTTCACCAGAGGAATAGCTCCGGCGTCGACGCCAGCCGATAACCAGCAGCTGTTCGAGAATTTCATCGCCAGTCTTTTGATCGCTTGCCAGAAGAAAACTGGCTGCCGCACATGAGATGCTACAAAGTCATGATCGAAACGAGGTGGGAGAGGTCCTTCGTGGCAAGCTTCAAGGTGAATACTGGGCTTTCTCCACTGCAACTCCCGAGCAAGCTCTGTGAGCTCGTGCAAGATCCCGTCTGTGTACAGAGAGTGGAAGCCATAGCTGACGGCCAGTTTTTGTTTACTGATTCGTTCATGTGCCCCGAAAGTGCATTCGATATGATTTTCGATCACTGCGATCGCACGCGTCGATCCGACCACGACGTGTCTATCGGGCGAGTTGTGACACGCTATCTCAGCGTAGTCGTACTGGTGTTGGAGAACGCTTAGTATATGGAGTAGTCGTTCGCGCGAGGCGTGTACGGACAGCATACAGCCAGGCTCCGGGCCCCAATGCTTCTGCATCAGTGAAGCCCTACCAATCACCAGTTTTAAAGCATCTGGCAACGACAACACACCAGAAATGCAGAGTGCTACAAGCTGGCCGAAACTGTGACCCACAACAGCGTCAAACTTGAGGCCAGAATCTATCCATGACTTTGCACATGAATACTGGGTGGCAAACAGAGCAGCGTGCAGGTCAACCAAGTCTCTCACGGGACTCGTTTGGAACACGGTTGGGTATATGCCCTTGTGGCCCAAGACAATGAGAGTCTGATGGCATAGGTCGAGATTGTGGCCAAAGATAGTCGCGTCTTGCGCTACTTGCGGTGATAGGCCCACAAAGTTTCGAGTCTGACCTGCGAAGACAAGTATGACTGATTTCCGCTGCGAAGCCGTGCCATCCCCCACAGGAGACGAGCTTAGATTCATTTCCAAATCTTCCAAGCTGGAAACTGCTGTGGTCATCGTCCATGGCAATGAGTGGTTCGCTCTGTCAGCGATGTTGAATAAGATGTCGGGTAGCTGTATCTGCCGAGGCTGCTCCAATCGCAAACGTCTCACCCAGATCAGCAGTTTACTGCAGTACGAGACAAGACTGCTCTCACTTGCAGCAGCGATGTGCAAAGGCCAGATCCTGGCGCATTCGTCCACTTGGACACAGTCACCATCGTTCTCGACTCTTTGTCGTTGCGCAGCTCGTACTAGCAAGATAGCGTTGCTTCCAGTGGCACCGCAGCTTGTTACGCACGCCACTTGGTCGGCCGCGCGCCAAGGGATGGACTGGCGAGGGATGACTATCTCATTGGGGTCAAGAGAAGGTATCCTGGGGCTCAGTGAAGTATGGTTGACCTGCTTGGGTATGCTGTCGTGGCTCATCATCAGGAGAACTTTCATCAGCCCTGCCACTCCCGCGCTGGCTTCGCTATGACCGATGTTGCCTTTGATGGACGCGACATACAAAGGAGAGCTGCGTTCGTTCTGGCAAAAGGCTTCACGTATACTGCCCATCTCGATGGGGTCACCTACGCTTGCGCCCGTGCCGTGTGCTTCGACATACGAAACGTCGTCGGGGCCGAGTCCAGCCATGTGTAATGCTCGTCTGTGGAGAGCAACCTGAGACTGCGCATCGGGTACCGTGATTCGATTTTTACTCCGGGTTTGGCTGACGGCAGAGCTCGCGATGATCCCAAGAATATGGTCGTTTTCCTCGATAGCTGTCGAAAGGGACTTCAGCACAACCAGACCGACCCCTTCCGCACGACAATAGCCATCTCCACAGGCGTCAAACGGCTTGCACTGGCCAGTTGGGCTCAGAAAGCCTGCGGCAGCCAGATTGCGGTAGTCATGTGGGCTTGTGATTATATTGGTGCCGCCTGCGATCGCTCGGCTGCACTCTCCTGCAGCTATGGCCCTACAAGCAGCATTGATAGCGACGAGAGAAGACGAGCACGCAGTGTCTAAGGTGACTGCGGGACCGCTCCATCCGAAAAAGTGACTCAATACACCGCTGGTAAAACTCCTCGAGGTTCCCACGGTGGCGTAAGCTGTCGGCTCGTGGCAAGCCACATTGTCGTAGTAATTGTTCATGGCAGCACCGATGTAGCAACCATAGTCGTGCGGTTGCGTCTTGACGGCAGCACCAAAGTATCCTGACGATTCCAGAGCCTGATACGCAACCTCAAGAAGAATGCGCTGCTGTGGATCCCAGACCTGGGCTTCGCGTGGAGGTATCCGAAAGAATTCGTGGTCAAAATGTTCTGGATGCTGTAGGAAGTTTCCCCACCATCGATTCTGATCACAAGACTCTTCTGTCCCAAGCCCACGCCTGCCATGCTTCTCCTTGGAAATTGCCTCAACCGTACTTCGCCCTTCCATCAGTAGTGACCACAGCTCATCTGGGTTGTCTGCACCAGGGAACTTTCCGGCCATGCCCACGATGGCTATCTCGTGGGCAGGGAGCCCCTCAGACGTGTCGACCCTCATGGCGCGGGGAGCCAGCGGCAGATGTGAAACGAGGGATTTGCCCAGTGGCTCACGCAGGAACTGTGAAGCGATCGTAGGGAAAGAAGAGACGAAAGGGGATGTTGCTTAGTCTCTGAGTAACCTGCTGCAATAACTGCGCTTTTGTGGTGTTCGAGGGCTTCAAGGAAGCTTCGTGGGAGCGTGGTATGTGCTTCGCTGTTTCTCCACCCGAGCAGGCTCACGGCGAAACTCACCGTCAGATCTGGCGGCCGGTCAAACGATCCAAACGCACGGTCAAGATGTCTATCGATGTTGATTCCCAGTACGCGCGATACGGATACGGTAATGCTCGCGTGCATCTTGAAATGTTTTCCGTCCTACGGCGAGGATGAAGGCAGAAGGTCTGTGACCCTTCGATCGATCTGAGCGTGCGTCGGCGCTTCCTCTCGACTAATTTTCACCACTACAAACCAGGATCCCGTGCTCACATGTTCCAAAGTCACGTTCCAGGTAATAACCGACAAACGCATACTCCACGCGTTGACGATCGCAAGATTCCAGACAGAGATCCGCCGTGGTCTGTGTCTTTCAACAAGGCAAATTCACTTTCCATAGTCTACTCCTCCGTCAGACGTGACGTCTCACGATAGACTACCACTGCATGTTCGCTATTTGGGCGTGCTTACGGAGCGAACTGGGGGATGATTAGCGTCGGCGGGGCTAGCGCTTAGAACTCTAGTTCGCCTTTGCTGCATTGACAGCCGATAAATCCTTCCGCGTTTCTCCATACCCTGGTCGTGCAGCATAGGTACGATTAATTACACCCCAAGCCGTGCGCACCGGATCTGCGCAAGGTTCGACGATCTTCACGAGGTTTTTGTCAGCTGTACTTCTAAAGTCATCAAGCGAGATGATCTAGACACACCGTATGCATGGGGTACTAACTTTGCGGCAGAAGGTTCACTCTGCACGTCACTAGCGTCGGCTGCATCCCATGAATCATGGCGTGCAGCCGACAAATATGGGTCGCATTAGTCGGTGCGATTTCTGCGCTGCTACAGTATGTGATCGCGCAGATAGCTTTGTTTTTTAGTACAAAAAAGTGCTTTGTATTTTTAGCAGCGGTTCAAAAACCGATACCTAACTAGAATGAGGATGTAATATGGTGTCGAAAAATCGCGCCGATGGGATTATCGGCGATGCCGCGACAGCACAGCCCTTGGCTGAGCGAAGTTTGGAGTGCTGAGGTACACTCGGCCACAGCCCTCCGGCTACAGGAGATAACCTCAAGACGAGGAAACGATAGGTTCTATTTTACTGTATTTCTCATCGCACTATGCGGAAAGTCCGTGAGAGAAGGTGGCTACGGAATTTCTTTGGTCGCGAAATATGGCACAATAGTATTGTGTATGCGATGCGTGGTTTCACCCATGACTGTCACGTAGCGAGCGTGGCCGCTCCGCGCCATATTCGACACCTGTGTATATTATTCTATTCCTGTATTTTGCATATTGTACCGTTCTGGCAATATAGTGTGAGATCAGGAGACCTGACGGAACGGCAGAGACGACTGAGTCTCCCGACATATTCGTCTTGTGGTTTCTTTCCTTCGGTTGACCTTGCACCGCCAGGGAATAAGACTTTCGATGTGAATTTGGGTAGCCTAGCTCGCTCTCGTCCCTGGAAAGATGATAAATAAGTTCAATTGGTCTTCTGCGGCCGCCTCTATGTTTGGTGGTGTTATCACAGACCCACCATCACGTTCTGACCACTCGTACTTGTTGCTATGACTGCTAAATGAATAATGACCAGAAGCCCATTTCCTGGCTCAACTACCTCACCCATCATACCTCGAGCGTCATGAACCCCTCATACATCATGCGAGAATGCACTCGGCGACGTTTGCTAAGGACTTGCATAGTGGTCATAACACTCTTCACGACCATGGTTTCATTCGGGTGGATTCCCCGCTTGGCGACGACACCGGCAACACTGATGACCACAGCGACCAGACTCCCAAGCGGGTTTTCTTCTGTGACTGCTAGAGTAGTCAAAGTCAGTATGTTGTATGGCGCCAGCAATAGCCTCTACGAGCGAGCCCTTGTCACTCATAGGAAGCACGCAGAGCGATGGGGACATCGGTTTCAGGTTTTGCGAGAGGATATCACTTCCGGATTCTGGAATAAGCCCGCTTTCATACTCTACAGTGTGATAGAAGAGCTTTCCAAACCGTCTGATGACAGAGCTGAATGGCTGATGTGAGTTACCACCGCTTATCACGGTCGAGGACCGCTCAACCAAGTCGCAAGCCTTGCTAACCTTTACCGTAACGATTGCAGGTGGGTCGATGCCGATTCAATCATCATCAACCCAGCCCTCTCGCCCGAGCTATTCCTCCCGCCGGCCCATCTCTCCCATATACACTTCGTAGGAACACGAGATCAAAACGGATTGAACACAGGAATCTTTTATCTACGCATTTCATCCTGGTCGGTCTCTTTTCTGGTCGATACAATGGCGCTTTGTCATACTGACGTCGACCTCGGCCGTTCAGCGGATCAAGAAGCTATGGCGAAGGTGTTGGGACAGACGCAGGGTGGACCACGAGGCTGGGGCTACAAAGATGGGGCAGTTGCCATTCCAAGGACATGGATCAACGCATATGAGTGGCACCATGCATACGAAGGCTCGCGAGGAGACATGCTCGTCCATTTTCCAGGTTTAGAGGAAGCAAGATGGAAGCACATGGCAGATTGGCTGGACGTGGTAGAGGCAGAGCCAGAAAGATGGGAGTGCCCACTAGAAGATACCATCTACTGGAATGCTACGCGCGAATTTTGGCGGGAATACAGCTCCGCGTACCATTTAATGGAGGATACAGAACTTCTGGACGACACGGAAAAGCTAGAGCCCAAAATCGGGCAGGCCGTTGAAAGCCTCAAGATGAGTTTAGGATTGGAGGCCGATAATGCGGACAAAATTCGTGAGGCGAAGCAAGAATTGTTAAAGCAACGGAGTGCTTCAAAGATCGCTCCTCCAAGTTACGCCTAAAATTTCGTCTCGATTAGCGCGTGTATAGACCAGGAAATCGATGATCTGACTTCGTTGTTGTGCTCAGGGAAACACCCTGTTTCAAGCTCTGACTGGGTCTCGGCTGTAGTTGCTCGTTGAACGTTTGGAATACACAGTATTTAAATGAATGAGCGGTCTGCTAGAGATATGCGCTGGTGACGCAAGGCGACTCAACGGGTCTGGAGTCGAAATCCGTCCGCGCGACATCTGAATTCTTTTCTTAATTCCATCTTTTGTCTTTCGTTGGCACACCCTCATCTTCGCATCACGACATGCTACTTTCATATTCAACCAGCAGGCGCTACGCAGCATGCCTCATCACTATTGTACTCTTATATTCTCTGCAGAAGTATGGGGAGCACCAGCAGCCGTACAAAGCTTTGCGAGAACCTCAAACAGCATTTCCGGCTGCGAATTCAATTCTTGGTGCTCCCGAAGCCGGATCAACGCCTCTACAAGACTCTTCGCTACAGTCTTTGCCAACTCTCGATCGATTGATCGCTTCCGACCCAAACCATTACCCTCCTTGGAACGGTTACAAGGACAAAGATTATGATCCCAATCGTTGGCACTTTCTCCCGCTGTAAGCCATGTGAAACAAGACGAGGTTCCAGAGCCTGACAATCAGTAGCCATACTGGGTACTACGAATGCGTCGTCAACGATAGCGCAAGCGAGCCACTGGTTTCGTATTCACCATATGAGCCCACTGACCTGCCGACACGAGGGACTGCATGTGTTGGACCCCGGGGTGTTCGAATGAACGAAAGTACAGCCGATTTGTTGCACGCATATTCACAAACTTGTGAAAGTATGAGCCACAGATATCTCAGAGAACGTATGCCGACGCCAATACTGACCAACTAGATTTCCCCCACCCCCTGTTCGGCTCTTACGAAGCGGTCGGTCTGGACCACGATGTTTGTTTTGATCGGTTTGCCCGCTATGGCCCTTATGGTCTCGGTAGTGAGAAAAGCGCTGCCAGTTCGTTCGAGTCTGCAATCAGACCATACGATATTGAGTGGAACAACGTGTCCTGGGGTGCACTGCAAAGGAGATGCGTAGCGGAGAATTTGAATGACTTCGTCACGATGGAGACCCCAGAGACGCCAAAGGAACTTCCCTCTCGTTCAGCTGTCTTGATCCGGACCTGGGACTCTTACGAATACGAAGAGAATGATCTGCAAGCTGTGCGATCTCTAGTTTCAGAGCTGTCCCTTCAGTCTCGCGGACAGTACGAAGTGTTTCTGTTCGTGCATGTTAAAGACAACTCACTTCCAATCTGGACAGATCAGCAGGTCTACGATGATATGCTTCGACAAAGTGTGCCCGAAGAATTTCAAGACATGGCCGTGCTCTGGAGCGAAGCTCAATGTGCTCATACGTACCCACAGACGGGCACTAACGAGTGAGTGATCCGGGAACTGAGCTTCGTTCTCTATTGACATCACATAGGGTATACTGGCAGCAATGGCAGGCTATGCAACTGTTCGCTGCGCAGCACCAAGAATTCGACTTCTTCTGGAATTGGGAAATGGATATGCGCTACATCGGACATCATCTGCACCTCTTGTCCAAGATGGCTTCATTTGCTGCAAGACAGCCTCGAAAATATCTATGGGAACGATCCTCTAGATACCACGTAGTGGGATTACACGAGACATGGGCAAAGTTCGCAGAATGGGTTGCATCCGTGGTACCATCAACGCTTTCCACATGGGGTCCCATACCGACCTTCGACACCATCAGTGACATGGCAATCATTCCACCCTTTGCCGTCGTTGATGACGACTTCACTAACGCCGTGGGAGACGAAGCGGATCTCATCACATCACTACCGCTTTTCAACCCTGAGAACACTTGGTGGAGCTATCGTGATAAATTGTGGAACTTCAGTCAGGGCTCGCGGACTCCACGCCGAGTCTACATCAACACGTTCAGCCGGCTAAGTCGCAGATTGCTAGACACCATGGATGCGGAGAACAAATTGGGCAGAAGTATGGCGAGCGAAATGTGGCCTGCAACGGTTGCCCTTCACTATGGCCTCAAGGCAGTCTATGCCCCTCATCCCATCTGGTCGAGCCGCAAGTGGCCTGTGAGATATGCAGACAGCGTCTTCAACGCTGGATCTGCCTTGTCGCCGAACAGCGATCGCGACGCTGTTTACAACCCCGATCGAGAACATAATTTTGGATCTCTCAGTTGGTACTTCTGGAGTTTATTTCCCGGAACGCTTTACCGGCGCTTTTTGGGTTGGGACGTTGCTGACGAAGTCGGCAACGTCACGAGCCTGGAAGCTGAGGCACAGCGCCGATTGTGCTTGCCGGCCATGTTGTTGCATCCGATTAAGCACGTTAGCTTCGAGGACCGACAGTCGTTCAGACCTTGAGGATGAATTGCCGTTTTCTCCCATGAAGATGGTTGCCGTGTCGATCCCGTAGTGAGGGATCCGCGAGCATTGCATTGCGACATGGTATATAGAAGCTGATAAGCTATCAGAGACGTTTCACCAATACAGCATGCACACGCCGCAATTCCAGATTTTGGTAGGACACGATGAGGAAAGGTTGAACGTCGATCGCTATCACGATGATTTGTAACATCAGATCAAGAGCTGCAAGGAAAGAAGGCCTCAAAGTGTAAATTTTGAACTTCTGCCAAACATACTGAACATGCGAAGAAGCGGTTTGTCATATCCTGTGGCGGCGGCACCCGGATTCTGACCATGATTTCGTACATGGTCTAGGATAGTATGAGAACAGACAAAGCTCGAAAATGCACAGGATCTATATGCATGATGTTACAGCAGCAGAAAACTCCTCACGTGTGAGTGCGATCTGGTACCGTAGTAGAAATCGGAAGAGGACTCGCTGATGGAGTCATCGGTCATGACATACATTCTGATAGACAGCTCAACGCAGTACGTTCAGAGGTGAAAGGGCGAGCTCGAAGAAACTTGGAATTGCACAGGGACTGGAATCATGCCACGCACCTCCACCAAAGAACGTTGCACCTGAAGGCAGCACCTTGGAATTTCAAATAAGAATAGATGGTTACAATAGCTCCGGTCAGCTACTTCACGCCTAGACAAAAACCCTGACTGAACGAACCACTTGGCTGGTTGTTCCTTATGTACCGAGCAACATTCACCTATGTAGTACATCTATTCAGCAACAGGCAAACAATGCCGGTTTCGAATGAGCAAGCTTGCTGCTCGCTTCAGTCGGACGGCAAGCGGCAATCGCTGAACAAGATCTTGCGTGCCATACGCGAGCAAAAGAAGACCAGGGGAAGCTGTGCGAGGAGTATCTTCGGGCAGGGTCATCGATCGCATCACAGAGGTTCAGAAGTGGAACACATTGTGTAGCCAGCAACTTTAATGTGTTGACTTCAGGGATAGAAACCCATATAAACGGCACATTGTACAGTAAGCACTTTGCATTCTTGAGAAGCTACCTTGAAACTTACAACGTCTGAACATCATGTACTGTATATCTGACAATCAATACAGTACAAAAGACGAGCTCATAAGCTCCACTTCTTAAATCGCCGCAGTAGGATAGTAGGTCTGACTGAGCAGTTATGAAACGTAAACGCAGACCCCCTCACACTTGTATTACATTCATATGTCTTCCAATTATTGTCAAATAAAATGATGTATGTAGTGCAAGCATTTGAGGAACCCATCATCGAACCATCAGTAAGCATTAGCTCCAGAGGTGCTCTGGTTAGTAACGACTTTCTGGAGACAAGACGCTCGGCTATAAGAGAAGATACCATCTCGGAGTCGACGCATCCACAGGTCCATTCGAGCTTGCGCAAACACTTCGCTAGTAGTGCGTGCAGAGTACAGCTACGTACTATGTCCACTTTACACAAAGCTGACTTTATTCATGATGAGTATGGTCCTGCGGAAATTCTCGAAGTAGTGCATGTACGTCCCCAGTGTGCATCCGTCATCTTTGTCAAACCCACTCCCCGAGGAGACGAAGCGACGTCTTGTCTTGCACTCCTTGGTATGAGATGGCTGAGCAGATCAGAAATCATGTCAGAATCCCACAGGCGCAATCTATGTCTTGATGTCCTGGAAGCCCACGACCGACAACAACCAACACATCAAGCGGCCACCTATGCAACTTAGAAAGCCTCCCGATAAGTTCAGCGATTGATGCATCGATCAGTACCATATCTGATCATCCCTCCCATCGCAGGATGGTTTCCCACGTATACACGATCAGAAGTCAAAAATCACTACGCTGCCTAACTCATCAACCCACGTTGAATTGCACTATCTTATAAAAAGTTCGTCGGTATCTGAACCTTGACCATCTTCTGCAAGCACGATAGAGCGGCCCACGAGTTCGCTTCTTGAGCACCTTCTACAGGAGATCGGTACTCATGTCATTCATAGTTGCGCCAGACTTTTGGATACTTTGGCTTGACCTGCTAGCTACATACGTGATAAAGTCCTTGCAATCATTGTTAGGCTCTAAGACATACAGTACAAGATCCATTGTTATATCTAAATCATAGAGCATTAAGTGACAAAGGAAAAGTACGTGCCAAGTTTTGTATGGAACATATGATTCAGACGATCCCTCAGACTTCAGATATGCATCTTGAAAAGAGGAGACTGCAGAGTCGGCCACTTGTCAAATTGGCTGATCTAACCAGATGCACGGATCAGCAGCTCGTAGAGGAAAGCTTTTTGACAGTGTTGTATGGAGTCCTGATTCGTGATGCTGGACCTGTATAAATTCGGCGTTGTCATCGTTACGTCCCTTCAAAAAGCTGATTCTTCGATGCCACACTGCCGTAAACAATCTCGTCGTCCCCAGTTTGATCCGGTACCGATCGGTGTCATTCTTGCTTTGACCTCATCACTGGCGAGGTCTCGACCGAAGGCTGTGTTTACGAGCTCGAACGGGAAGCCGTTGGTGAAGACTTGCCCAATGTTGACCGTACCAGCGTCTTCCGAGTTGAGCGCTGATACTAGTTGTGCGTTCTCACAGCCTGTAATCGACGGATGGTTAGCCAAGGGGGACATTGCTTGCATGCCGTCCATAGACCAGCACGATCGTGTCATGGAAACTAGAATCACGTTTGTCAGGGATCTGCTTACCGTTGTTCACCATCATATGCATAGATCCCTGGGGGAAAATAGTCGCTCTACCAGGCAGTAAGGTTTCCTGCACAAGCCTAGCTCCGTTTTCTCCAAACATATAGGTTGTGGTATTTCCTTTGGTTGCAACGACATAGTTGCTGGCCCGAGGATGGTAGTGTGGTGGCAGCATTGAGCATGGGCCAAGGTTGAGCATCGCAACTATACAGTTGTCAGCATGCATGACCTGACGCGGCCGCGCGCACGAGTGATTACTGACGCGTCATGCCGTTGCCTCTGGCTGCTGGGAAAGTTGCCGCGTTCATGTTTACAACGCCGCCAGGTGCAAAGTTGTAGAACGGCTGTTGTTCGTTAAAATCAAACAACCAATCTTTGTCGCTCTCTAGGAGAGCTTGGCGGTCTAGGTGGGTAGCTGCTATCGTCAATCTTGCGATAAGCCCTGGGCTTTTCGTTTTGTCAATCGCAACGGCCAGAGTGACGAACGTGAAAAATGCAAAAGCGAGTAGGTTCAGTCGTTCAACCATCGTGATCAGCATTGATTCATTCGTAGCTTGGTGTTTCGGTGAATATAAAGCGCGGAAGCTGTAAGGTGTGGGAAAGGTCAGAGTCAACGATGATAACAGTTGCGGCGTGTCGCATGCTGGCACTTTAAAGTTACGATGTTCGAGTGTTTTGGGGCTTGCAATGACTTTGCTATCGATGTCACTTGGCCAGACTCAAGGCGTTCCAGCATGACAATGCTCGAGAACGCCACCGGCTGCACGCATAACCGAGCTAATGCGATTGATCGTGCCAACACTCTTCGAGACGCTGCAACACGAATATCACGAGGACAGATGAATCGTATTTTGACCATCTTAGACCGATCGTGATCTGGCCCGGTAGGTGATATCGACACCCACCACTCCAGCGAAGACCTCACAGGCACATCGGAGATTCCATACAGTAACACTAGAACTCGGTCCAGTGTAACGTTAAAATTTGTGATCTCACCTCGATGCAGTAGCAGTTTCCTGTCTACACAAAATGCCGCAGCTCTCGGGTAGCCGGTCCGACTGCCCTCTCGTCGTGGTCTCCACACTGGCCTTCCTCCATTCACCTGTGCTCCCCATCAATCTTTTCTCTCCACCTAGGGTATACCACTTGAATCCCCACATCTTGTCTTCACGCGCATCCACTGTCAGTTTCTTCCCCACTGCTATGTCTTGACAAATGGTAATACTTTGGTTGTGACTTTCGCTTCCAAGAAAACTTCCCAGGTGTGTCTGGTCGCCAACTATGGTTTTCAATCTTTCGTTCCCGCAGCACAGTGTCTCGTTTTTCCCGTCGCTTGCTTCTGACTGGCATTCTCCGTACGCACCATCATGCATATAGACGGGGTGCCTGGGAAAGGTGTGTTCCCATATCACGGTACAGTGGGGCCCAATACAATTCCATTCCTTGAAGCTGCAGTACAGTAAAAGTGTCAGATCTATCAAAACAGCGCCTTCGAATTTTCCCAGTTGTGTGGATGATCAAGTATGCTCACGTTGCGCCATCGTTGGATGTTTTAGACGAGAACACAACTTTCAATGTCCCACGTCATTTCGTTCTCCACAACGCCACTGATCGCGCCGCTGTGGACTCCATGTTCCGCGCATTCACAGGCTCGGACACGCCAAACGTATCAAGCAGCCTTTCTGGCTCTGCGCTGATTTTCAAGCTTTTAAGCATGAAGCAGATATCTGGAGTTGTGCGACCTCAGGATGCGGCTTTTGAGTATACATCGACGCGTAGACGCCCCGTGTCGGGATGCATAGTCCACCGGAGATTGGCCCTTGTTGTCTTTCACACCACGTTTCGCACCACACCTCAATAGTATCCTGACGATATTACAGTGGCCCAGCTCGGCTGCAAGCGAGAGAGGTGTCCTTCCGTCGCCATTCTGTGTGTCCACCTCGACGTTGTGAAGGCGAAGTAACACTCGAACGATGTCATCTCGTCCGTCGCACGCTGAACGCAGCAAGAGATCTCGAAGATTCTCGTCTTCCCAGGCAACGTCTTTTCCCAAGGTCATCAGTTTGCTCACAATTTTAGCTTGACCCATACGCGAAGCTAGAATGAGTGCCTGGTTACCATTGCCGATGTGTCTCACAAGTCTCACAGTTGTTGCGCAGTGTCCGGCTTCAACGGCGTAAACCAGAGGCGTCCTGCCCGAATCGTCTTCTGAGGTATACTCAGCACCGGACTGCAATAGCAGTTCAACCGATCTGTAGCTGTTGCATTCGGCCGCGTGAGATAATGGTGTGCGACCAGAACTGTCTCTGATGTCCACAGAGGCACCGTATGAGCAAATGAGTCTGTGGGCCAACGCCGCACGCTCGTATTCAGCTGCATAGAAGAGTGCAGTCTTGCCGCCGGTATCAGCAGCATCTATTCCAATTCCACTCTTTCGCCACAGGTAATCGAAAAGCGCATGTTCTCCTCGTGCCGCTCCGAGGTGCAAAACGGTGCGACCCTCGGCGTCTAATGTGGTCGTGTCGATTGCGTTATCGCTGCACCATTCCTTTACATTTTTTGTCTCGCCCCAACGTATGGCGCGAAATAGACGAGCTGGGTCACGGTAGTCATAAAAGTATATGGCAGCACCGGAACACTGTGAGCTGGGCTTTGCAAGCTCGTCGGAAGGAAGTTGGCTTGTCTCCTGCTGCTCCCACGCCGGCGGACAGCTATGCACTGGATTTATTGGACCACCATGATCCTGGTGGTCAATGCCCCTTTCGATGCAGTCGTTTTCTGATCCTTCGTTGCTCCCCAACGATCCTTCGGCGCCTCTTTTGCACTGTCTTTCCGGCTGATACGTTAGAGTGACATCCGGGCGTTCCGACATGATAGATCGTTGACAAGCAGACTCAAGAATAACCTGGGCTGCGCGTGGCAGAGAAGCTTATCTGTGAGCAAAATGAAGACTCGGATCGCGTTGCAAGCTTGAGGTACCTATCGGCGTCATGAATGGTATTCTCAATTCTCAACTCGATACAAGCCATCGGTCAGCTATTTGTATTCATACATGGCTTGCACGGTGGATCAAGGAATCCGACAGAATTTCTACGTGTCATCGAGGATCGCGTAAAGGGACGCGAGTCATGCCTACAATAAACTCATGGCGTCGGCAACCTGAGCATGATAGATGGTTGTCATCACATGATCATATGATAAGACGAGTGGAATTCCCCCCAACTGCGATGCTTACGTGTCTAATCCTCAGACATCAGAGCCTTGCAGATAAAGTGTGGCTCAACCTGTAGACAAGCATTGATTGAACATTTCGCCACCAATTATCGTATCATCAAAACCAAGTATCGTTGAGCGGAGCCCAATTACCTCGGCCACTTTTAAGGTATATCGTCACAGCTAGAGGATAACTCGAGTATTGCTATTCACAGTAGCAGTGTACGAGTCACTGTCCAAACAAGCTTGCAGTATGAGTGCTGTGCTATTCATAGGGATGTGAGAAACATCGACACCGCCTCAGATGCAAAAATAGCCGACATCAAGGCGAGCTTGATCGCTTTGTCTCTGCGCACCATATTGCGACGTGACCCCGATAATGCGCGCCCTTTTTCCACTGGATCACGGGGCCACTCGATGTCAAAGGCTTGAGAATCCAAGTTCAGAATGCATGGTAACGTCAGTGCCACTACAGTACAACACATTGCCACTTATCTTCTCACGACAAAGTACACGGGAAACTCAATTGTTGAGGACAACTTTCAACCCACATGATCCAAACACTCTCATTCCTGTCAGCGCGTCTCTGAATGCCTGAAAACCACCACAGACAAGCATGTAGGCTAATCAGCCATATTCTGGGCGCACTCTTTCGTAGTGTATTACGAAGGCGCCCGAAGTGGATAGAGCTTCGAGAAAATCTCGCGAAATTCAACTAAGTTAATTGTTATTGTACATAACGCGCCTTGTATGACTCCGAACTCTAGGACCGAATAGTTGGTAGTTGTTTTATCAACAGCTAAACCCAAGAGTGTGCTCGTAGACGATGCATATGTTGAAGTATAGTCAGCATGATATATATAGGTGATCGGAGCAACATTTATGCCCGACGAGGAACACTAGAATCCCCAGCCGCTATAAGATACTCGTGCGCGGTATATCCCAGCATGTTCTAGCGGTTCGTCTTAATCTGTAATCTGTAACAAGACGACAAGATTGTTCCTTCCATCACAATCATCAAGTACACTGAGCTCTTTTCTTACCACATGACCCGCACCGGATTGGCTTCATCTGGTCTCAATCGTACTCCCGATTCTTGGATCCAGGAAGAGGTTTCGTGGGACATCGCGGACTGATGATCGGGCGTGACGACCTGTGCTGGCTGTGGCTGATCGAATTGGCTCCTGCTGTGAATAATGTGATGTTAGTGATGCCCGAGAGATCGCTTTCAGTTTCTAGACTCACCTTAACCCTTCAGCTTTACGTCCATATGACGACCTGTGATAGACCACACCATTGATCAACAGCTCCGCAGGACCATTGGGTGATTCGGGCTCTGCAAGTTGTGTAGATGATATCGTTGGAACATTAGACGTCTCTCTTTCTTCATATCCTTCGAACGCTTCGGCAGAGACCTCTGGAGCTGCGGACTCGTGATTTCGTTCGACTTGATGGGCAGAGAAGTCTGGTCTAAGCTCGCCATGTTGCTCAAGCACTCCAGCGGACAGATTCGATACGCCGGTTCTGTTATGTGGTCCAGAAGCATCCGTCAGGATCGGTATCCATTCGCGCCTGATCGTTGCGATCTCAGCAAAGTGTTCCCAGCCCGAATGCTCGGTCGGGTTACCCTGCAGTGCATCCCGTTGTGTGAATCGACCGGTAAAGTATTGTTGCACCTGCGGTGGTGGCAAGGTTGCGAAATCGTGGCGTTCCGCGATCTGTTGTTCGGTCCAGCCCTGGAGTTGAGAGGCCAACATGTTGTTCACAAAAAGATGCTACGATCGCTCGAGTGTTTTGATAAATGATTAGTTTCCATCGAAAGTTGCGACCATTGGAGAATCCGTCTTATATGTCCAAGAACAAATGTACGACCAATATTCCGATACTTGCCCAGAGCATCGCCAATGATGGAGATCCATCGCGTACAACACATCACGGTTCAGCACAGTATTGCGAGAGTGAGAATGCAATTTCCGCAGTTCGAAATGAGCATGGCCGACGGGAGTCGAAACCCTGCCCCGCCTCAGTCGGCGCGATCTTCTGACCAGGCGGCCGCGAGTCGTGGTTGGCGTGGTTCTAAACGCATGTCGGCAGCGACTGCAGTGGTGGGACTGCCACGATTGACCCGTCTGCTCAGACCGTGGCTCAGGCTTCAAGATCGTCGGTCAGAAAATCCGTCGACTGATCTGGTCCGCAATTTGTCGGCTGCAGGTCATGACTCGTGGGAAAGCGGCCGACGCTAGGCCTGATGCACCACAAGCAGGTTGCATGTACCTAGACCGAACGTATGTTCAATCGCGCTAGTACAGTAAAGTCGTCTGCTACTGCAAGATACTTCGCGGCTGCTTGCGGAGTCGGACACCTCTGTGGAGGTCCGAGGTGACTGGACTATCCGGACTTCAGATGCGGAACACCGACTTGACAACCGCTGATCGAAAAGTGGGGTCTATTCCTATTGCGGATAAGTGAGAATCGCAAGCGAAATTACCGTTCATACAATATATCGTTGGAATTCTACCGTGCTAGTCTAGCGAACATGACGCTGGAAGCTGTACAGTAGATTGTCACATGGCCTCTGCGCGAGACAAGAAAGGCTCACCACCATTTGTGTAATTCATACGGTTCGTTTCCGTATCATGTGCCACGGGTCTATGGTAACATGTCTTTGAAGCCTCCATTGTTCTTACATTGCATCTCTATCTGATGATTGTTTGTATGTGCTCCCCACCTCATGCGACAATTATGACGCCCTTTAAAGTGGTGTGCGTGCTCGCATCTGTCTACGTGAGCGCATTACTCATCGCTCGAAAAATCGCGGCGAAGGACCCTGGGTCTTGGTTCTTCGACCCGAGAACCGCGTACGAGGCAAGGTACACGAAAGTGCGACAAACACAGGCTGAGTCTTTCGTCGGTATTGCCAATGCGAGCACGTCGTCGCGCCCCACTGGTAGTCAATCGGAGACCCCAACCGCTCGCATGTGCGTCGGTATACTCCCAGTATCTAGGGAACCTCGTTATCTAGACGCGACAGTCGGCTCTCTGCTGGACGGGCTGACAACAGACGAACGAGACGAGCTACACTTGATTGCTCTGCTTCTTTACTCCGACCCCACGAGACACTCTGCGTATCGCGAGCCTTGGCTGCACAATCTCGTCGACGAAGTTATCCACTATAACACTTCGACAACGCAGTCTGACCATATCACTGCGCTGGAGAACGAAGAAGCACCGTTTCGCGAGAAAGGGCTGTTTGACTATGGTCTACTGGTCGGCTCATGCCTCGACAAGACGAATGCCACTCATATCGCAATTTTTGAAGATGACATCGTCGCGTCACCGGATTGGTACAACCAAACTCTTAATGGCCTAGCAGAATCCGAGGCCAAGCTCTCGCGTGCTCACGATCGATCCCGAGAATTCCTTTGCCTACGCTTGTTCTACACCGAACAATTTCTTGGCTGGAATAGCGAAGACTGGCTTGAGCACGCGCTATGGTCGGCCTTGCCGGTCAGTGCATCATGGGCTTTCCTACTCTTTGCTTCCCTGTGGTACGATCGAAGGAAACGACTTCTGGCATCGAGAGCGGTTAAGGTGGCTTGCGCCGCAGCAGCACCTCTGTCGGTCTTACTATTCTTTGCTGTGGGCAGAGTCACTTTGTTCCCACTCCCCCCTGGCGTGCGTGTCATGAATAAATATGGTTGCTGCTCGCAAGGTCTTGTTTTTTCCCGAGCCAGTGCAAAAGACCTGGTACTGTGGTTTCGAGAATCCCAACTCGGGTTCGTTGACGTTTTGATCGAGGAATATGGCGACCGAAATCCGGGAAGCGATCGTTTTGCTTTGATTCCTCCAGTCATACAACATGTCGGCAGGAGAAGTTCAAAAGATGTGGACACGCGTCCACGGGCAAGAGAAGGTCTTTCTGCTGCGGAGACGATATGGAGCTTTGAATTTGAGCGACGTTTATCGGATTGGCCAGCCTACCTCTGACAGATTTCGTGCCGCTAACGGCTGACACCCGCTCGAGCAACCGACTCAGGTGATCGCTCCCTTGCACGCAGCGGGTGAATTCTACGAAGCAGCTGTTTGCTAATATCTTCAGGGCATAGTTTTGAGAAGCTGTGAGGTTGCAGACAGATACACAACTCGCAGTCCGAGTTAGCGATATAATATTTGCAACGCAAGTTGTCTGCCCGCTACACGAATGTTCGTATTAAATTTCAATCAAGTTTCTCGTCCTTGCATTCCAGCGTCGAGGCTCACAAACCCACAGCTCCACCCGCGTCAGCCATATTGTCGACGTGCAACATGAACGCGGCGCTCATGCGAAGTATCCGTTGCTGTCAAAGTGTGGCCCGCGCAACCGCGCTTGTTATCTCCCGCACGCCGGACCACAGTGTATTGCGTAGACCATTGGCTATATTCGGTGATCACTGAAATCCTGGAGACTGTGACGGGAAGGTCGCTTCCAGTTGTATGCTCCAAGTTATTGAGATAGCGTAGTCTATCCTTACTCCGCCTCGCAGCAGGAGGGCTCCCATATCTTTCGACAATGTAGCCTTCTGCTAAGCTAAGGATACGTCGGCTTGCTGTCAGAGCTCTGGGAATCTCCACGTATGTGAGTGGATCGCCGTCTCCCAGCTTTTCGACATAACGTCCATATCGACTTTCAAACTTAGATGTGATGTATGAAGAGATGTCCAGGCAGTAGGGGCACGTGTTCCTTGGTGTCGAACTGCCGAGGATCCTGCGACATACAGAACTCTCGCGCACGTGGTCCTCGAAATGTTCAAGACTGCGCGACTCGATGCGCCGGAGAGGACGAGAATGTGATTGAACTGGATCCGCTCTGAAGTGTACTTTACGACACATGGTAAGTAGGAGATTGTGACGCGAGCTATGTTTGCTCCTAAGCACAAGTGGACCGGCAGTAAGCTCTTAGGCGTATCGATCCCCGTCTGACGAGAAGCCCGGACTACGAAGAGCGGTAAATTTTGTAAAATTGCAGGGTGTAATACTTGCCAAATCACCGTCACATCAGACGCATCCCCAAGTTCATTTGTCATAAATTAGATCACAGCCTCTGTTTAGCAACGAGGCGTCTAACAAGAAGCTTACATATCGATATGATCGTTTGCAGGAAGAAGGCTAGGCTTATACTATTCTGGTGCTCTTGTTTCCATGAATAGCACTTCGTTACTGATGAGCTTGTGCTAACACATTCCGAAAGCTCAAAGCTCAGGACAGCCCATCTTGCCCGTGAGATCGGCGGTTTTCACACATTCGCTGAGTTCTGAACGGGGCATGACACATCACTGAGGTAGTAAAACGATGACACTGTCGTTTTGTTGAAGCGAAGAGTCACACTCGGCATTGTCATGGTGTATACATGCCTCCAAAGTCATTTTGCTAACTACGAATCAAATATCGGGGCGAAAATAGGAACTCCTTTCGCTTTCAATCCTTCCACGACCCTCTGCGTCAGTTTTCTGTTGCTGATGAAGAACACTGCTTCTGCTTTTTGTTCCAGGTACACCTCAAAAGCCAGCGCCACCAAATCAGGTCTACGCTGCCCTGGCTGCCTTGTATTTAGGATGATAGCTCTCGAATCACTGTTCAGAACACGCTCACATATCTTCTTTCCGAAGGTCGCGACTGGGTCCGGCGCAGACCAGACCACTCGCATCTGGGTATCTGGCATCTGACCCAAGATAGACAGACAAGGACCTATCCCGCTGCCCGTTGACATCAATATGACGCTCCGAAAGACCTTGGCCATTCCAAGCACTCCTGTCTTGGAAAATCCACGCATGTAAAAGAAGCTAGGTGGATCACGAATGATCTTATCCGTCCAGTCCCCGGCTCTAGAGATGATACAGGAGTTGGCTCCTCCATCGCTACCATCGAAGTCCGGTATCACAGCAAAACTATGCCATTCGCACAATGGCTTGTCGGAAATTGAGCTACCCCTGAGGGCTGGTATGCGTTCTCGTGGAGAGAAGTATACACGGATAGCGTGGCCCGACAGACTTTCGACCCTCACGACGTCTACCTTGCGGAGCAGCATCCAGGGATATGCGATGTTCATGGTGATAACTAGAAGCATCCAGAAGGTCGGAGTGCGTGACAGTGAGAGAAATAGCGCTCTCCCGTCTGCGTCGGAAAGTTCATCGTGGTCTTGGACGAAAAGCAGTAGAGTTGGCCAGTATAGTAATACTGACACCCAGCCTCCTATACGGTGCGTGTTCTCGAAAAGGTTATGGTGCCTGCGTCTCACTTGTGGCAGGGCTCCAAGCACCACGCCGACCAGTATAAGGAGGAGGACAATACTGCAGCTCAAGACAAATGCACTCCTCCAAGTGGCATTCAGAGCTTGTGGAACGAGAAAGCCGAGGAAAGCAGTTGTCCATAGTAGTGCGCCGACGGCGCTACCAGAATGCACGCCACCGTTCTCGTATACCAAAGCCAACTTGCAGCGAAGGCCGAGCGGCGCAGCGTGAGAAACATTCCAGCATACTGCGAACAAGCTGTTGGTCACATAGTCTTGCCGGATGACGACGGCGACGGTAAGGTTTGCGACCGCTGCCGTAATCAAGTTGGTAAGCGGCGGTTCTGACAAAGCTATACCCTTCGTCGTGACAAATATTACGCCTGCAAGGTTGGCCAGACAGACTATCGCAAAGAGCTGACGGTACACGCTGAAAATGGTCAAACGTAGGAGAGTGGTGAGACTTGTCAACTGTTGTTGGCGGTGTCTCTTGCGTGTGGCTTCGAGTTCCCGAACCATGTCGTAAGGTGGCGGTTGTGCTTGAGATACTGGCGCGTCATTCTGGTTCACGTGTGCTGACATTGCTTCGTGATTGTTTCAGTCCTTTCCCGGGTGAACTGTAATGTCGCTGATCGGGATCACCTCGTGGAACACTTCTTTTGCTCCTACACCAAACGAAAGGCGACGCGGTATCCTAGATTTATCGTGTTGGAAGACCATACAGTACCGAAGTGTTTCTTGAGTGCTGCTCGGCCATTCATGCTCTATGACCTCAAAGCGGCCGACAACAGACAACCCTGTATGGACCCTGCATCCGCTGAGATTCTCCCTGTGGCCATGGCTAGCTTGCTGTATTTGTAATCGAGGAATTCCAAATCGTCTTGTGGATTACTCTGAGATCCACTTTGAGTCTCATCTTCGATGCTGACCTTGTTCTGTCACCATCTTCAGCCGGTCATGTACATGTGGTCAACCTGACAGTACGTCAGACACACCTGGACTGGTAAAGTGCGAGGCAAATTCAACCAGCCGTGTGGCCTTACGTCAATGAGACGGTTTTTGTGTTGACCGACCGAAAAATTGCGCCGGTGAGTGTATTACGCTGGCACTCCAGTATCAAGGCATATGCATGTGGCTTACAGTAGCATGATACAGTACCAGGAATTTGGATATACTAGTTCTCAAGCAGGATGAGGGTCGCTGATGTGGTTCAAAAGAAACGCTTTTCCTCCGATCATTTCCACTCTTGCTTGAATTGCTACCCTTCTGACAATACAAAGTCCCAGACGCAACAAGACAGTGTAAGTCAATGGCGTCTACTTGTCGTCCCCAAGTCCCTCCCAACAATTCAAGCAGGCGAAAAAGGTGTGAACTAGTGAGCAATGCATCACAACCCGAACTGGGATATTCAGGACGCCGGAGTCTTCTCTCGTTCGACGAGATGCCAGAATGGTTCCAACCCGCCAACAACCGATGGATCGTCCGTGGGTACCGACCCATCTCAGACTCGGTCCGCGAGTCGCTCCGTAGTTGGTGCTACGCACACAACGAGACTGTCAACATATATTCCCATCTCATTCCGGCGATTGTCTTCTTCGTCGGCGAGTGGTACCTCCTGCGGTACCTTGCTGGCAGATATAACAAGCTTACTACCACTGATGCCGCTATCTTCTCCTTCTTCATGCTTTCAGCGACCATCTGCTATACATTCTCGGCGCTGTATCATACTTTGATGAACCATTCTCGCCTCGTGGATCGCTTCTGTCATCGACTAGATATGCTTGGTATAGGCATCTTCATAGTCGGTGACATTGTCTTGGGAGTCTACATACTCTTTTGGTGTGAGACTACAATACGGAATATCTATTGGTTCATGGTTCGTCGATCTCCATGTGCACGGCTTTTTTCACGCAAAAAGTGGTAGTTGGAGCTGACAAAGTCTTCAACGGTCAACAGATCGGGATCTTCGGTTCAGCAACCATCATCACGAATGCACACCCCAAACTTCAAAGCCACGAATATCGTTCCATGAGAACGCTTGCATTCGTGACGACTGGCTCCTCCGTTGTGGTGCCCTTGATCCATGGGCTCATTATATTCGGGCTGGAACTTATGAATCAAAAAGCCTTCACGCATACTTTGATCGCAAAAATAGGCTGCCTTCTACCTGGAGTCGCACTTTATGCGGTAAGTCTGCTCTATTGAAAATTAATGAAGACCACATAATAACATTCACATCTCGAAAGATGAGGTTTCCTGAAAGTCGGTGGCCCAACAGATTCGACATGTGCAGCTCCCACTCATTCATGCATATTCTGGTGGTCTTCGCTGCTATCATTCAGATAATGGGATACCTGAGAGCTTTCGATCATGCTTATTCAAACATTAATTGCGTGGGTCCCTGAGCTATCAAGTGTTGTAGATTCTCGAACCACGGCCAGGAGTGGCGATGTTTCGATGACAGTGGAGGGTAGCAGGTGATCGGTCTGACCACCCGACTGTATAGCATCCTAACTGCAGAGATACCCTAGTCCCGCAGCGAGAGTTTTCGCAAAGCAAACCATATCAGGGCCACGTAATGCCCAGTCCTCTTGCATTCTAGGCGACATAACTTAACCGAGCTGTCCCACTACAACTAAAGTTCATGCAGGCACAATAATTGTGAGAAGACTCTCTGGAATGAGTGTTGGTTTGAGGATAATGACCACGTGTAACAGGTACCGGGATCACTTGCAGCATTGGCACTGTGAAGCCGGCGGGATTCAGATTAGAGAGATCAACACGGTACCGTCATCTACACCACGCTACCAACAACTTCGTTCCCACAATGATAAGATTGCCGGTTGCGGTACTACCGCCGTAGACAAGTTGGGGCTCGTTCAGTTTACCAGTTCCTGGCATGGGTTGCGCGTGTTGCGCCGTTGAAAATGGATATCGTCGATTTTGTGCTGTGATGTTGCGATTATAGGTAAGCTAAGCCCGAACACGCGGTAAGATGTCGCTATCGTGTGCTGTTTGTGACCAGAACCTGAGGGAGATATTGTGCGGCATACAACGCCACGCCAGAGTTGGGCACTACGTACGCTGGAGA
Organism: Cladosporium oxysporum; assembly: GCA_035771495.1. Taxonomy (NCBI): domain Eukaryota; kingdom Fungi; phylum Ascomycota; class Dothideomycetes; order Cladosporiales; family Cladosporiaceae; genus Cladosporium; species Cladosporium oxysporum. The sequence goes on along the minus strand of JAWNKS010000018.1, from coordinate 147,024 downwards.
TCAGGCGTTGCAGATCTTTTGGCACTTGAAGTCTCGAGGAAATTGCATTGACAGTACATACTCTCAGTCTCGCTTCTACCTCCAGTCCCTCCAACCGTATATCTCGAGGAAAGTGGCATCTCAGATGTAGAATACAACCATAGCACCTAAGTATACCAAGATCCATATACACGGTGTTGTGGCCAGATGTGCCGTCGAGGCAAAAGTGGGCAGGGGGACGGACGTCGTACTTGGGGTTGCGAATGTATTATTGGTGGCAGCTTCACTCGGAACATCTGTATTTGAGACGTTCGTTTGGTTCCACGTCTCAGAAGCAAAATTTGACGTTTGCGAGATGAAGCTTGCACTTGTCAGATGTGTCACATCCGAGGTAGGATCGTATGTTCTAATTCCACTGCCATCGATCTCTGCGTATTGGGATTGTTCAAGCGACTGATCTGAGTTAGTTCTTAATTGCGCTTTTGTAGTGGCCACAGGGAAGTCTTCCCAGCCTCTCGATCCGGTAGCTTGTGCAAGCGGTTGTTTCGTATCGTCTGCTGGACTGATAACAGATGATGTGGGTAAACCCTGTACTTCAGTGCAAGAACTCCAGATTGTCTGATTGGCAGCGCCTGGGACCGAGTTTCGATTCGAGGTAGCATTACCTCTGGCTGTCGGATTGTCGTGTCCACGGTTGGAAGAACTGCACGGGGTTGAGAACGCCCCATAAGATTTTCCAAAGACGCAGAGCGTCGGGCTAGTATTCATCCACTGGTATGGTTCGGTATTTGTCGTAGTTGGCACAGCAATATCGGAACTATTGTTCCATCTCGAAGGGACGACTATAGCAGTAAGCCCAAGTCGGCCTGTGGCAATATTGCTGCTTGACGATGATTCCATTCGTGAACTCAGGGTCGGAACCACTATTGATCGTGCAGACGAGAGTGCATTAATCGACCCAATAGCATGTTCAGAAAACATGGCCTCCTTAGATGAGTCTACGAATTCCTTGCCACCACTGGCAACTGTAGCCCCAGAAAAAGACGTGCATTCCCCAGTAGTCAAGATAGATGTATCGGCTTCGGTGGTTGTCAGAGTAGTGTTCCTAAAGTTCGTGTGGTAAGAAAGTATGGGAGGTAGGTTGTGACTGGATGCTGCAAGCATTGTAAGGCTAGCGTTTGTGGTACCAGTAATGCCGTATCGTATACTATGAACACAAAATACCGCACAGTACCTCAGAATTGAGGATAGATTTGGGGAAGCTGTGGTCCCTTCATACTGTTCAGCGCTCACGTCTCGAAGTTACGGAATATAGGTCGCTGTCATCACAACAAAGCTACAGATCCGCATTTGAGCACGCTAAGCAGCTTAAACCAGGTCTAGAGGTGATTTGTCATCCGTTTCTTTTCCCGATTTACTCAACATGCTCGATGTTCCCCGACACGCTGAATGTTATCGAAGTGTTCAACGAATGAAAACCACATGGTATCCATCGCACGATCAAGTACTCCAGCATGAACATAGTCAGCTGGCCGCGCTTACAGAGTTGTAGCAATAACTTGCCGTGATGGGCAATTCATGTCTTCACTGATATTAGTATCTTACAATCTTATTTCCAGTGACGACATGGCACCATACGGTTTGCCGAATGTTTTGGCAACTCGAGATAGTGTCTTTCCGGCAAATGGAGTGAAAAGGTGGACCGTCAAAGTGCTCTCGGTCTCGTGAGCACGCTGGATATTGACTTACATGATTGCTAAAATAAGGTAGTCCCTGCGTCGGCTATAGTACAGTACGAGCGGCATTACCATCCTCAGTAGAATGTCCATACCTTATTCCATTGCAATGGCCAAGCATCTCATGACACATCAATGTCACTACTGCTATTCGCATCACCACATGCTCCACCGTGTCCACATCATTCAAAAATTACCGTTGGCATAAATCGGAGCAACCCCAACTCAGCAACATTCAAAACTTTGCAACAAGTAGCCTCCTGCTTTCCGTCGATCATCACTTTGAAACAAGCCATCGGCCTCTCCTTAATTCAAGTATTATTCCAGCGAGGCGGACAAGGAAGATAACGGAGACTATGAAATGAAGGCGAAAAAGGACCTTCGGGTTGTCTAGAGCAGAATACGAACTCAACAAGATTCAATTTACAGACGATCATTAGGCGCGGACGAGTGCCAGAATTCATTGTGCTTCCAATCTCACAAACATAGAAGAATAAAGTACAGTGCTGTACTGCACTGCACAGGCTACACTTTGTATAGGATAATTATCTTCAGCAATCGCTCGGAGCCTGTCCTCTATGCGCCGATCTCATCAGCCTGGGTGAACACCCGATCCCCATCCTCGGTGTTGGCAATGCTAAGATCTGGTCCCATCGTCCACTCTCTGACGATATGGCCTTTCCAAATGATACCAACCATCATCATGTCGACCAGAACAATCAAGAACGCGCCGAGGCCATACATCCATCCAATCCCCATAGTCTCTTGCCAGTCTGTTACGATGAACACGCTCATCAATCCGAAACTCACGCGGTAAGCATTCAAAGACACTGACGCCTCCACCGGATGCTGTAAGAAACACTCCACGATATAATTGTAGCACACCGGCAATGCTAAGAGGGCGCTGAACCATATCAGAAACGAGCCCAGAGCCAGGACCATGAAATGGAGGTGGTTCTGCACACCAGCCCCATAAATACCGAGGCCAATAGGAAGGACTATACTGGGTATGATTGTGTTCACCAATCTATACTCGATATGCCAGACGCCGCCACGCCGCTTTGCAAACCACAGCGGCGTGGTGTCGTTGAAAAAGTAACCCCAGATCTGGGCGGCGATGATGCCTGCCCATGCGCTGAAGGTAAACCAAGCAACTTGGAATGGTTCGAGTCCATAACCACCGGCTATTATAGGTGGCGCAAGGTACTGCGCCAGAGTTGAGGCCTGCAGAATCGGTAATCCGAGGGCAACGAAAATGTAAGTTCCAGTCAGAAGCGTTACAGGTGCGAAGGTGATTTGGAGTGGAAGATATGCCCTTTTTACCTGCAACAGAAACGGTCAGCTTTGTGGACCATGTCGCAGACCCTCGAAACTTACGAATTCCTTGCCTCGTCCCCGTCCTGGAGGCTGTGTGTGAAGTCCGATGAAAAAGGTTTGTCTCCGATTAGTGAGCCAGTGCTCAGAGAGTGGTTCGCGTCTTGCTTCACGGCCGTCGCGATCAAACGTAGTGTCTTCAAGAAAACAGAAGACAAGCAGAATCGAGGCGCCGATGGGTCCCAGCGTCCACCAGAAAACATAGCTCCATGGATTGCCTTGAGCAACTGTCCCAGCATTAGCTTAATTCAGCTTGAAGCTTTGACTCTTGGACTCACTGAATCCGCCCAGTGTGCCTCCTCCGACAACCGCGAAGATAATTAGTGCTTCAAAAATCGCAAATGCCGCTCCACGCTGGTGAAGAAAGTAAAGATCAACGACGTAACCAGAGCCTAGGATAGCCGGTACGGCACCGAAGAATCCAGCCATGAGTCTGGAGATAGCAAAAGGAACGAAGTCATTCGGGTCTGTCATGAGAGCCCCCCAGAGTTGACATGCAAAAATGCCGAGCAGGCTATAGAAGATCACCGCACTACGTCCGATGACGCCAACCAACGGGATAATGAAGAAAGGTCCGGCGACCCAACCTGCCAGGCCCGCAGCGACAGAATTGAGCATTTGGGGTGTAGTGATGTTATAAGTTGGCTCTTGCTCTGTGAAGGTGAGCTGATTAGCGTTCGGACTCATTTGGGCTGCGAAGGCCGCGAGCGACACAGTTGCAAAGATAAGATTCTTCTTCCACAGTGACCAGTTCTGCACACCTAGAATTAGCCAGCGTTCTAAATGCCCAGAACCTACTGGACAGTTGACACACTCACCAGAGGATCATCGGGCGAATTGCTGGGCTGTGGCATAAGGATTACATCTCCAGGTCTTCTGTGTTCGCACTTGGCCAGATTGATGTCCTCGCCGGGTGGAAGGGGGTGCTTTAGCTCCTTTGTCGGTCCCGTCATCCTTATTACCGGCTCAGTGTCCAGGATATACCGTTTGTGGGTTGGGATTGTGAAGTTACTGTCACAAGATAGAGTCTGCAAATGTTAGATATTGAATGCAACTGTGCCGGAGCATCTGTCGTTCGTCGATCACCAGCCGACTCTTTTGTACTCACTTCTCCACATACAGGCTCGATGATCATTGCCAAACATGAATAATAGGCCGAGATTGGACTAGAATCTCCTTGCGTTGACTCCCAGGCTCAATGGCGCGCATGTGTGTAGGCTTGCTGATCTCGCTTGCGGAACGATCGGCATTGGCCATCTTACACGAACTCCTCCTGCGACTTCTTGCGATGGTTGAGAGACACGGCTTGGAGTAGCTCGGTTATCGCCACGCCGGCATCCGCGCGAGGCACTAGTCAATCTCCGTAAGTACGGCCGATGTCTGGCTTTTGGATGTCCATTCACCAAACACCGGTACTGTGCTAAGGTACAGTAATTGGGAGCGTGTATCCGGGCAAGAGAAAGACCTCTTAGTAAGCACAACATACTGAGTGGTTGGCGGAGTGCAGGGTTGATGCCATTGCGCCCTGTCACTGTGCTTGTGAAGCTTCTCGACAACTCGACACCAGCGGTTTCACCACCGCACACGCCAGACCAGCAAATCTATCTAGATCTATACCTGCTTGGCAGCTCACCGCCTGAAGTTACTGAGCTCAGGCAGGCTTGTCGCGACCTCCTGTCTCCTACGAAGCGCTTTACGCAGCGGGTGACTCGCGCTCTTGAAATCGCATGTATTGGGAACATAACTCTGAAATAACAGGTCAAAGAGCATGCGGAGCTTCTCCATGCCCGAAATGCCCGTAGAAAGGGTGATATATTCTCCATGTGTGGGGACGCTCCCTGCTAGATAAAAGTAATATTAACATATGTCGCTTCCAACAAGCATTACTCCGGTAAAGCTCCTTACCATAGCTGAGTGCGTCTCGAAATGCAGCATGTGGAGTAGTATCGAAGACTTTGAGTAGGACTTGGATATCGTTTTCCACCGAGACTATCATTGGAGACTCTTCGCAACTTCTGGGTAGGTATTAATTTACGTGATTGCTAAAATTAGGTTATCCTTCCGTCGGCTATAGTTCAAGTGGCATCACTATCCTCGACAGAATGCTCTCACCTTATTCCATTGCAACGGCCAAGCAGATCATGACACATCAATGTCACCACTGATGTTTGCATTGTCACATAACCCCACCGTGGGAAAACCGCTCGAGAATCACCATTGGCATAAATTGAAGAAAGCCCAGCTCAGCGACGTCAAAACCTTTCAACTACTTCACATTCAACTGTCACCATGAAACACACCATCGGCCTCTCATTAATTCAAGTGTTCTTCTTCTTAGTGCTAGGTGGGACCACGCAGGCAGAGCAACCTAGGGTATCCCTATCCACAGGTTCCAGTGCGGACACAAGCTCGAATACAATATCTACCGAATCCGCACAGTTCGAATGTCAGAATTTGACGCCAGCGTTCTCGGGCAAGGTCAAGTCATTCAAGCCGACCTGGGGTACTTTTTGTGAGGCGTTTGAGTGAGTGGCCCCAGACCATCGTGTTTCCTGCTCCAAGTTGCGTGCTGCGCATGTTGACTCCAGTGCTACAGCCTTCCCGATTGTCAAACGTCAGGTGAACGACTATCGAATATAGAACATCCAGGAATTGACGATCTATCGCTCAACCAGACGGCCAAGGGATCTACGTGGCAAGCTGAGATGAAGAGCTACAAATGCGGACACGATTGTGAACATAAGGTTGAAGCTCTGCAAAGATCACTCGCAGACCTTTACATAGCTATGACCAATGCTGGGAAGCAAGCACCCGAAGCGTCCGCTCAAAAGGAGGATTCAGCTGACCCGAAACCATCTAAGCTGTAACTGTTGCATGAATAGATGATTGGTAGCAAATAGGATTTTACCTACGACAATTCTCCCAGCGCGTAAATTAGTCCTTGTCATAAGGCATCCGCATTGTCGTAGCTTGATCAAGCTTGTGTCGACGTGGTTGGATCATGACTCGTCGCAAACTCTCGATGATGTTGGTTAGGAGGTGTGATACCACAGTGCCCATGAAAATGTCATACATCCATGTTGATTACAAGTTATCAAATTCGCTACCACTAAGCCACTCTCGAAATCGAGTACGAAGAAGAGTTGTGGGAGGAATCTGAAGATGAAATTTCCATATGCTAGTGCTTTATGCGTCGGTCATAAATTGACAATAAGAGCTGACTAATTTATCTAGCAGCCTGATTTCGAAGCCTCCATTCTCATGGCTACTATGCATGAGGTAATGATAGCCCCATTCGCGAAATTGTCAGCTGTCGTTCGATCCGATATCTGATGACCCACTCCCACACAAGATTGGCGCTTGTCTAAAACGACCGCACACGAGCCGACCCCGGTTTTGGGTTTTGTCGCGTGATTTTTATCCATACTACTTTGGTTGTGGCCGCGCAGGGAGCGGAGGGCTCCAACGTATTTATACCGCAAAGCATGGTCTAATCGTGAAACGAAATCGAACCAGGGGCAAGAATCGTGTCGTTGAATGTACCAAGGATGGCGTGGGCATCTCTTTTCATTAGCCACCATCCCTCCAAAAGAAAAAATTCCAGCTCAGCGATGACATGTGCTGTGTGTCTTTGGCTCACTATTCGAAGACATCGCTTCTTTGTGTCTCTCGCTGTCATCAGAACTCACGTGTTATCTGGACTGAACAAGTCTAGTGGCATTGCGAAGAACGTGACTTTACTCACATATCTTCCACTGCTGCAACTTTATCGCACATACATTACATTACGTTGGCATGCAGCCGTCGAGGATTAACATAGATACGTTACACCACCAGCCCAGTTGCCAGAGATCCTTGCGTCTCAGGGCTTGAGACGAGAATTTTTGTCCATTACTGCTGAGACTCATACTGTAAAGTAGCACGATATTGAATAAGTTGATGCTGTACATAGATTGAGCAATCTCCAGAAGAGTTCAGATCCCTTGGAACCTTTTCCTTTTGAAATAGTATGCTGCGGGATCTTCGCGCTGGAGCTCAGCATAGTACTCCAAGCTCCGAATAGTCTCTAAACGTGATCCTTCATGTGCAGAACGTGAATCAGTGTGGTCAGCACATGCGAAATACAAAGCAGTGTGGCCAGCATTGTCTTCCTGTGTTGGATTTGCACCTCTCTTACACATGTCTTCTACCACGAAATTATTGCATCTCTTGGCCGCTAGATGTAAGGGCGTCTGCCCGTCGTGATTCTCATGGAAGTTGTCTTCCTGCCAAAAGTCGACGTAGTGGGAATTGAGCATACCATAAGTTCCATAATTTTCAGCTTTGTGCAGGACTGAGTTGCCTTTCTTATCTCGAGCATGAACGTCTGCTCCGTTCTCAAGGAGAAGGTTTGCGATACTGCGGTTATCTTTGCGCACAGCATAAAGAAGTGCTGTTTCTCCTTCATGGCTTTTCGCTTCCATATCTGCACCTTTCTCAAGGAGTGTCATGACCGCTTGTTGATCTTCTGCTCTGACCGCAACATGCAGCGGCGTATATCCATATTTGTCTCGAGCTTTGATGGCTAAATTGATTCTATTGTTGTCCAAGAGGTCGAGGAAGAACATGTTATTTGTTGCAGCCGCGATGTGTAATGCAGTTTTGAAAGCATTCGCCGTTTGAGCGTACTCGTCTGCGCCTTGTTGTAGTAGCACTTTTGCAGCCTTCTGCTGCCCGTACTGAACAGCCACGTGTAGTGGAAGATATCCGCATTTATCTTCAAGTCTCATATTGTCCTTATCGTCGGACAATAATCGTTTCAATTCACTGATGTTACCTTCCTTGGCCGCTTCGTGAATTGACATCTTTGAGATTTTGGTGCCTGCAGACGCAATCTGAACAAGGAAGTGATCTTGGATCATGGATCTTTCATGGTTTAAATATTGGCAGCATAAGACAAATCGAGGTTAATTTCGCCACAAGTTGCGTTTGATTATGTTATTCAAGCTATAACAAATTGCCATGGCACAGCAAAAGTGGTCCGGGGCTGGAGTATTAAGTACAGATTACGGCACACGTACAGCACTGCAACCTCGTGTGCTTGTGTTCCGTACACTATGGAAGGAAATGAAGTTCGGCGCATAATACTTGTCTTCCAAAAATGATCCACGAAACCAAAGTTGACCTTTGTCCGTGGCGCGTTAATCATTCCGCACCATCACTCCCCTTCAGCGTCGTCAAATGAGTCTATATAATCGATCCGACCTTCAATAAGCCTTGGTAGATTCAGCCGCGAACTCCACCGGATGTTTGTTGTGACGGCTCGGTCATTGTAACCATCGCCATGATCAGAGACATCGCTGAATTTAGCCCTGGGCCCGACGGGTCGATGATGCTGGAACAGTTGGGGTTGCACGGTAAAGCATGCCCCCATCTGGCGTCCACGCACGCCATCGCACACGTAGCGCAGCATCAGGTCCATGGGATCGGACACCTCATGTACCGCTAGCTCGTAAAGCAGCCGTCTGGCACCGAACTGAGATACAGCGTAAGCGAGGGAACAAGTATTGACCCGGGCACGTGACACGACGCGCGTATGCGCTGGGTACTGTGTGAGTAGTTCGTTGTTCCCGAACTCCATGTCGAGATGGGCTTTAGATGGAACTGTGGTGTCGTTTGGTAGGACTATTCTTGCCAGTGGTGCATTGATGTCGCTAGAGCGGGGGAAGCGACAACCACAATGTCCCAACCATAACACATCCCATCGGTTTGTATCGCCGTAAGGTGAGTCTTTCGGCTTACTCGGGTCATAATCGTCAACGAAAAAGTCCGTGTGGGCTTGATCGGAGCTCGGCCGAGGATAGGTTGGGTCCAGAAATTGATCGATTGTGGTTAAAAGTGGTTTTATGTGCAATCGCACCGCCTGAGCGAATCGTCTCATCTGCGACTTGATTCCAACGTCCCAATCCACGTCGTCTTCCATGATAAGAGCCGAGCTTATGTTGCGCTCTACGATTCTGAAGTATTTTGAGGTCAGTCGTGATGGCCGGCGCAGAATCGTGACTAAAACTTAAAATCCTCGGGACCAAGTTCGCTGCCAAGATACAAGTGTTGAGATTTGGCGCGGTCTATCTGCATTTCGAGAAAGACTCACAATCTCAAAGCGTTCATGTGACCACGCCAGGCGAAAAGAGTGCCTGGAGCTAATCCTTTCTCGTTACCGCCAAGAGGCCGCGAGTTGTCATCGAGAGAGCTTATGCCTTCGATATAGTCAATACTCAGTCCCGTATACGCTGCCGTAAGCGACATGGCGTCTCTTCGGTCATTGCGGGATTTGAGGTTGAGCACAAAGATATTCTGGAATTACCACGATGTGAGCTGTTCAGTCTGGTAAGCACTTGTGGGGGGGACCTTACTCCGAGAGTCGCATTCGCTGTAGCGTCAAGCATGTTGTCATATGAGTCGATGCCTGTCACTCTTGCCAAATGCGGTAGCTTTGTAGAGTCTGAGCTAGAATTGATGAGCAATGCGATAGTGAGGAGACCACAGCAGGCTAGTGACCACCGTCTGAGATCGACTCCACGATGAGGCCACATGTTTTGGATTGAAGGTTCAAGAATAGGGGTCAGCAGTGTAGCGATCTGATAGTAACAGACGAGCCTCTGAATGTTGCACGGCGCAGTCACGCCAGTACCGGCGCTGAGCGACTCTCAAAAGACTCGGATGAGTGCGATTGCGTCGAGCCGCAGGGCGAGTGTCGCTCGATACGGGAGGCAGCATCTTCGAACAAGCCGCCATGCGAACATTGCATGTCTGGGGTCAATTGACGCAAACGTGTGGCAAGCTGACATCGGAAAACCTCGTTGATGATCGACGGCACCTCGCTCGAACGAGACTCTGGGTTGACGTGCAACTTGAAAGCAGTCGGTTCGGTGATCCAGTCTCTTAAATAAAATGAGTTTCCTTTGAAGTTGGAAGCATCGTCTGTCTCATGAATATGTCGCATTTGGTTGGGTTTTTCACCCCAACCCTTACCCTAAATCTGTGATCAGCCAACAAGCGGCGTGCATCACATTGCGCTCGGGCCAGATGCATCCTGGAGCAGGCAGGCCCAAGCGCTGACACGGCGGCCGCTGGAGTGTGAGAGCTTTGTGCGGCGAGATAATTACCGTCTTCTAAGCTTCCAGGAAAAACTCTTGAATCTCAGCGATGCCAAGCATTTCCGTCTGCCCTGTCTGCCAACTACCGAGATGATGGTCAATGGTCATCGCTGCACGGACACGACGAGGAGGATGAGTAGGGTCGTTGGAGTGAGAATAGAGGAACGAGTGAAGCGCTCAAAAAGTCGAGCGATGAGGCAGATGACGATGGTGGTAGGATCAAGCAATTGGGGTGAGATATCGACGTGTCTACAAGGCACAGCGATCTATCTTTGATGCAAGCACAACTAGCCAAGCGCTGCTATGGTTCATAGCAGTATGAAGAGTGCACAAACTGGTACAGTAGAAGTCAGCGGACGCTCAAAGGGTCGGAGTATAAGGAGTGCGTGCGGACTAACGTTACAAAAGACAATTGCTGGAGATGTAAGACACAATCAATTTACCAGGTCGTTTTTCACGCGACTACTGTACCTGCTACTTTACGAGTGTCGTTCGTATGTATCCTCCACGTGTGGGAACGCTCCCTGCTAGATAATATCAACATTAACATACGTCGCTTCCGACCAACGTTACTCCGGCAAAGCTTCTTACCATAGCTGAGTGCATCTCAAGATGCAGCATGTGGAAGCAAAGCCGAGAACTTTGAGCAAGACTTGCATACGTATTTGACCAGAACCATCATGTAACTCTTCACAACTTCAGGGTAGAAATGCGTACAAATCGACTTTGTCTGCTCTGTGATTATTCGCGTGTATGTAGGTGAATTGTGGAAGATACGCTCACAACTAGGCAATGAAAATCACAACCCGGTCATAGAACCGACATTACCATGGCGTTTCATCGAGCGCAGAAGTCCGACCTCCTTCACAAAGGGCTTTCGTGCAGAGCGCGGAACCCGCCCTTTAGCTTGCAGTCGCGATGCGCAAGACTAAGATCCAGCCTTGAAAGGATCTGGTCCCTATGTGGCCTTCAACCTCATGCCATCAACGGGAGCCAGGAGTGGCTGTGCCAGATTGAGCTCTAAGAAAATCCGTAAGGTTCTATGCCATCTGGGAGTTATATTTCGAAATCTTGAAACCATACCCTTGCTCTGGTTCAACCTCATTGGACAGGAATGAATCAGACGGCACTCCGCGAGGGACAACGTGTGAAGGGATGTTCAATGCGATGAGACTCTGTGCCTCTCCTGCAGAAATTCGTTCCCAATGATATGTACTCGTACAGCACTCGACAAAATGCTCGCAAGAGCCTGGAACATCGTACGCAGATTGTCCTAAGGCCGGAAAGCTTTGGACTCTGACATAGGCAGTCATTGGTGGTCTGGACACTAGGCCGGGTGCTAGGGCATCGGGCGGCTGGACGGTCTGCTGCTGGCAGCCTGGATCTGCTTGTGGGAAAAGTTTGGAGGATGACATTATGGTGGTAGTTTATGCGCGTGGTCGGTATGTAAAGGATGAGCTGGTATGCAGACGATGAATGTGGCTTCCTGTACTGCCTTATATAGACGATCAGTCTGTACTCGAATTTCTGACTTGTAGCCGATGTGCTGTGCTGTATTGACACCTGTCTCCAAAACGTTGACAGAAGCAACGGCCATGAAAGCGGCCGACAAACACAAATGCCATGACGCCACATCCCACTAGCTCGATTTCGCCCGACAAGGGTTGTGCTCGGGACAGGGCTCGGAACCTGGAGCAAGATTCCCCATCCGCTAAGCCCACCCAGGAAAGCCATGGACCCTGCGTCCGCAATGTCGCGTACGGCCGACGATAGTGGGTCTCCCGGTGGCACAATCAGCAAGGTACAGAAAATCGCGCCGACAACGAGTACAGCGAGCCTCGCTTGCGATGCCGCATCCAAAAATCGCGCCGACAAAAAGCTTGGCAGATACATCCATCTGAACGTATTGCCACGCCTTGCCAACACGAAAGTTCGTTTGTGGGGTCGAGTGTTACGCTACCTTTTACATGCGTAAGTAGAGGCAAGCCTGGGAAAAGCACTTTGCGCCACTGGATGTGAGGGCCATGGGCGACCACCTCGGCCTCGATGCGGGTCGGGATGGCCACAATGCTGACCCAGCTTTCTTTTGAAGACTCGTCTGCAGCCGCATTGTTTCCTGCGAGAATGTTGGTCATCCACGGTTGTATAATGTCGATGCGCTGACAGAACTTCTAACTCAACGGAAACGAACACTTACGAAAGTGTTACGGTGGGTGATAGGTTTGCATAGGCGAAAGTCCTCTCCAACCTGCCTCTCAACATCACAAAGCATGTCTGAACATGATTCGAACGTGTTTCTCGCTCGATCATGCAAAGTCGGGTGGACCCTTGTGCCGAGTCGGTCACGTCCTGGCCATTGATGTCAAAAACGACGGATGCACGGTATAGGGGTGGCTTAAATATCGGCCAACTGATTGTGTCAATCCGCCCACATCATGTGGACCTCTGTCATCTGTGCGTCGTTACAGTAGCTGAGCCTCGATCTCTCAGGTTGCTGGTAATGTACTGCGAGAGGAGTGAGCTATGCACGGATCTCGGGTGTTAAATTTAACGGGCGCTATTTATGTTGACTAGGAGCAACTTATGTGATCGCATGACATAGTAAGTCTATACACAATGTAGAATTGTGACTATGGATGGCCTGTCTCTGCTTGCGTGAGTCGTCATGCACATCTCTGCTGGCGTGAGGGACCAGCATTCCGCACAGTGAAAAGGAATCCCAACAGCACCTCGTGACTTCTGCAATCCGACGACTGAATCAGCTCGTGGGCGTCGACTGAGTTCTTGCGTACTGTACCCCTCAGCAGGGAGTTCAGGGCTGTGGTTTGCCAAGCGACCGACTTTGGAAGACTCCCAAGGTCTTTGACAAGATCGCACTCCTTTTCTCATCTGCGGGCACCGATACGTTGCCAGCTTATAGCAGCCTACCATCTATTCCCAACGCTTAAATGCCAGCAGTACCACTCATACCGGCCTTTTCTTCTTCATGGGGATCGAGAAAGTCCGCCGATCGCAAGGGACACAAGAACACACTTTTTCCACGTCTTGGATTAAAGCGCAAAGCCGCATCGCGCAGGGATGTTGGGTGAGATAGAGGCCCATTACACAAATTGACGACGACCACATCACTGACATACATGCCAAGGACAAGCACAAAGGATGTGAGACCAACGCGCGAAAGAGAGACGTGGAGCGACGCCACAGAGTCTACGATATCGTCGGACGATGGTGCTAGACTTTCGACTTGCTCAACTCTTGCTGGTGAAGTCAAGGACTCGGGTGATTCAGACTTGCGAGACAGCTTCGTTGTCCCATGTGAGTGAGATGTGGCAAGACATGCCTCAACCATACTTTGATTCAGTCGGGCGCTGACCGCTGCAGATGCTGATAAAGGTCTCGAGAATCACGACTGGAAATATGAGAAGCTCTCAACACGCGATGAGGTCATCAGATATTGCCATCCTATCACGAAACTCGTCGTCGTTGTGAAACAAGCACGCCAAAACTCTTATCGGACGAGAAGCTTGGGGAAAGAAGTGGAGTTCTACAAGTTGATCAAGAATGAAAACATGACAAGTCCACTGATCTTGCAGTTTCACAAAGCAGAGCAAGATTCTAGAGACTTGCGTCTCTACCTGCAGTCCATGGAGCAAGGGTCGATCAAAGATAAGATCGGACACGCACGTGGCATCGGCATCGAACAGATCAGACGCTATACACGTAGTGTTGCTTCCGCGCTCGCTTACTTGCATGACCGAAAGATAATCTGGAACGGATGCAGCGCCGACCATGTCTTGCTCGATTTGGAGGGCAATCCAAAAATATCAGGGTTTGGTTCGTTTCGGCGGAAAAATAAAGATGGCGAGACCGCACCACTGGAGCCCGAAGAGGTCCACCGTCGTCTGAGATGGTTGGCACCGGAAGCTGCGAATAAGTGCATCTGTTCGAGACGGACCGACGTCTGGGCGTTGGGGTGCTTTGTGGTTGAAATGATCACTTGTGAAGATCCACACTTTGATTGTACGACTAAGACAGAAGTGGCGCAGAAGATGGTGAAATCTGTCGATCCTCGGCCTCCGACCGGAAAACGTGATGGAGAATCGAGTCCGAGCGAGAGCGAATTGCTTGTGTTTCTGGATAGCGTCTTCGTCACGGAGGCATCCGAGCGCTTGACAGCAAAAAGATTAATGAGGCAGTCTCGATTTCTCTCACTGGACCCTATTTGATAACAGCTGAACTTATGGAACATTCGAGGGTGCACTCTGAGCCAGATAGCGTGGTAAAGTACAACCGATGTAATATGATCAATTCGAGTAAATTTTAGACTCATATTACACATCCTACATACCTACAGTATACAATGATATTGTTGTACATCTGTAAGTTACCCTCAAGGAATCACCACGAGCTTCAACGCATGCCATGGGTTGCCAAGATAGTAGTGAATTTGCTATAGTGACATTGAGTCGTCTCTTCTCCGTAATCATAACATCCAATAATCGACTTTTGTGATTCACGTTTGACACTTCTCTGACATTGCTTTTCCGGCAAGACCAAGCAAGTCCTCCCAAAGCGTCCCGTTGGCAGCTCTTCCATGCTGCCTTCTGTGCAAATACAAGGAGAACGCTTTCTTCAGTATTCGTGCCCCTTGAGCATGGTTAGTTCTTGTCATTGACACATCGACACGCGACAAGCATACCTTGAGCTGACGGTGCCACGGGTTGTACTGGATGATTTGTCCCTCCTGCCATCTTAGAAGATAAATTCGCGAAGTATTTCGCTCGATCCAAAAGTCTGCGTGCGTATTTGGAACCAGAACGAACGGGCTTCTCACGAGGTGAAGACCCGGCGAGCGCAAGCAGCTGCTTCATCATGACTTCCATGTCGTCAAGGCGCTCCGTTAGGTCTCTACGCCTGACAACTCTGCCGTAGGGCCGGCGCACGCAGAGTGGCATCGAATGTCGTTTGATGGCGTAGGCAAAAGGCAGGTTCAGACCGCCGCTCGCTTACAGCGAGCTTAAATATCGAAACTGCTTCTAGCGATAAGCCAGCTGACGATATCGAAGATGGTTGGCAAAAATGGATCTGTCATCACTTTTGGCTCAAAATTGTCTCTGCAGAATGCGCACGACCAATGTGTGCTCCAGGGAACTCGAATGTGACAAGTCACCTGTCTGCTCGACGTCGATTATAAGCATGAAACCCTGCCGTTGTACATTTGGACGGTACAAGGGAGATGCCCTTGCGATGTACCTTGTCATGCTCTGGGCAAGTCAACATGGCTATGTCATACGATAGGAACATTGCAAGCACACTAGGTTGGTCCCGGTCGTGGATTCAGTAATCAAGTAATCTCGTGTGATAAATTTACTCCTTCTACAAGTCTTGAGCAGCTCTCGGTTTGTGTCTCGAAATGATGCAACCTTGCTCATATGGCCGCTTGCTGCAACATTCCATGACATAGCCGTCCCAGTACACTGGATCTTGCATAAGTCGAGGATCTAGCGGATCACCATGACGAATTGAATCATGAGCGCCCCAGATCTCTGATTCTCTGTCGACGACTTGTCCGGCTGTTAGAGACAAACGCAGTGTCAGTTGTGACTTCTTAAAAGTATCGAATAGTGGCTGCATATGCATTCCTTGGACTTACACCCATGATATCTGCACGAGCCCATCTGATTCTCAGCTATATCATAAGCCTCGTAACAGTTTCGACAGGTCTCCCAAGCCTTTCGCCTGAGCCCTCCTGATCCCGTCAGAGGATAACGTAGCGTACCGTCGATCAATTGACGATTCTGGCGGTGTTCTTGCCAAAGGCGAAGTATGAGCCCAACGAGGATTTCGTTTGGCGCGCTTCTGATGGCCTGTTCGATACTCACGACTTGGGGAGGCGGTGTTGGCGAGCCTTCAGTCTCTCGATCTACGCTACTCATGTCTCCTAACACAGATCGCCAGTCAGCGATTGATAACGAGTCAATTCATGCAAGTGAACACGATACCATGCTCCGAGGAAGTGGGAGAAGAGGCGTCTGAAAATAGACCGACAGATTGAACCATTCTCAAGGTCGTAATCAGGTGAATGTCATGTAAGTACGAAATTTGACGTCCCCCGCAGGTCCATAAATCCGCGTTAATGACGAATTTTGGTAGAAGGAGTATGGGAAGCGCGAGCTGCTAGGCTGCCGAATTGCACGGTGCCCGAGGGCGAGTCCTGGTGTGGGTGATCAACGGTGCCTCTGTCAGATGACCTACACTTGCCGGACGCCGTTGGTACATCGCTTGACATTACACTAACGCCGAAACAGAACGTTGCATGAGGGCTCGAGATGATTCCTAATGTTTCTCATCGAGCGTTCCAAAATAGAACATTGCATGAGAAACTGCAGCGATTCCAAATATTCATCACCAGATTGACGGCCGACATCATTAATATGCCGTACAGTAGTACCACGTAGTGACACCCGCTTAGCCACTTTGATCTTTCGGATGAGATGCAGACAGGGCTGGAAATCACTGTGGCGTACTCTTTGAAACTAATCCTGCCATCGCACTGCAGTGTGTTCCAGCAATTCGAGTACCATCAATCAACGCACAAGACGTACGAATCTCGTATTGGCAGGGTATGTTCGTACAAATGCTACCGTTGTGTATGATGATGCACGTTGAAGTGCAAAACCTTCCCACTGCGGATATTGGTAGGCACGGCAAGCAGTGAGTGGTCGCTTTGCGCGTACAATTTGGCTGGCAGCATAATTGGTCAGCATCGCAAATATCCATTTCCTTCTCTTTTTCGACTTCTGTTCAGAAATCAAGACTCGATTTGGCAGAGCATCCTGCATATCGAGCACAGCCCACCAGATTGGCACATATCGATGGAATCGTAGTCATAGTGATATCCCATCATGTTGCAATGTTTCATCGATGTCTCTCAAACCAGCCAGTAGGAACTTTGTCTGTCGCCGCCGATATTACTGTGCTATGAATGGTATCACTGTGTGGCTGAAGTCTTCCAGAGGAAAAAAGTCTTGGCAAGACCTTGTGCTAATAATGGCATCCATGACTGTGACACCTTCAATAGTCAGCCGAGCGGATGTCTAATCACAGTGGCGATACTGTACCATGGAACATCCTCCAAACTCTATCTACTTACGTGTATCGATACGCTGACATAACCATATTTTAACCTAACAACGACGCCCGACCACTAATTCTGTAACAAGTCGATTTCTTACTACGGCTGATCGCGATATGTTGTGTCGCGGTTGCCCCCAGGCTGCAGAGATCGTTCGTAACACTGCCAACTACTCGCACGATTGATCAAGAATCGCTATGCAGTTTGACGATGATTATTTCGAGTCTGGCCGTGCAAGTGTTAGATATTCACCTAGTCCGCTTGAAATAGACAATTGTTGACGCGGAACAGGAAACGAAGCTACTCCTCCAAGACATGAACGACGAAGATATTCAATGTTACATCCACGATGTCATAGCGCTGGATGTCGACTGCCAATACGAAAGACTTGCCCACGTGGAAGGCCAACAACCTCCAGCGAGCCTCGACAGAGCACCCTCGCTTAGTCCACCAGTTCCTCGTCGAAGTGTACGATTGAGTGAGCAGGCGTCACGCCGCCGTCACATAAGGGATTGTGATCATGATGCGGAACATAGCTACGGAGACCAGAGTTCGTGACGTGTGGAAATGGTGCGACGATGAAGCCAAGCTGCTTGGATACGAGTGAGTGTAAGAACGCTCTACTGGATGCGATCAGAACTTGTACGGTACCGCAAGAATATCAAGCAAATCAAGTCACAAACACAGATTGGACGGGCCATGTCAAGTCTTGTACTTATGTATGTCTTGAAGGTGCTGTCGAAAGATGCCCCGCAAATGGCTCTCGCCCTCGGAGCGCACGAATAGCTGTTCGCATGCGGAAAAACCTGCATAAGATATTATGCCACTTTTTAGGCTGGGGATCAATTGCTGGGACATTTCAAGAATGTGCACAGAAGCTAAAATCTTATGGACAACCCAAATAGGCATCATTTGGAGCAAGCTCCAGCGCTACATCTGTGGCCATCTCAGAAGCATAATTGATGCGCAGCAGTCCATGATTGCCATGTCCGACGGCGCCAGGACAAAAGAAGTCATCAGCAACCAAGAAAGACAGAGCAACGTGTCTGGGGAGAAAAATCGTGCAGGTCTCTGACAAAGGTGTCTCTGCAGTGACAAAAGCGTAGTCAGCTGCATGATCGGTATATGTCTATTCGACGATGTACCACCGTTAGTAGGCACAGTGCTACTCAACGACTCAAACAATCGCTCGGCGAGTTCTCGTAGATGACACGACTCGAGTCGGGCACTGCGTACCATCAATTAATGACTATAACTTTCTCGTTCAAGATGACTCGTTAGAACGCGGTGATATAACGCTTATCTGCATCGAGTCATCGTAACGTAAGATCCAAACTTCGTAGCGACGTTGGCACATATTCTCACAAGACAAAAGTAAAGCGTCGTGGCAACCTTAGAGACTGAAGTGAGCTCCAGTGCCTTTGCAGAAGACTCTGTACATCGCAGTTCTGCCATTCATCAATCACGCATGAGCTCTCAGCGACGAAGATGCAGTGGCCTGGCTTTTGTACTCTTACTCTCTGCCCAGTACTATGTCTTCCTTCTGATCGGCACCATCGTTATCGTGAAGGCTTTCGATACCATGACTATACAGGTCTGTGGCCCTTCCATTATGAAACAGCGGTATGACTGACAGCGAACGTACAGCTGTTTTCGATTGACAGGTCGGTGATTCCTGACACGAATCTTAAGTATGAGTTCAAAAGTACATATAGTTGGCTAACAGGAAGCACCATACAGGACTTCGACGAGCGCATCCGACAAAGACTTGGGCGAAGGAGCCTCGACAACACCTGTTTCTTTTGACCTGGACGGCCGGCGCATGTGTGTCACCACGCCAACGACGCAAACTTGTAGCCTATCCCAACTTGCGTTGACACTGACAGTCTTAATCAACCAGCTCTTGGGAACCGCTCTTGCCATATTTTTCCCGTGGGTCCCTCAGAAGGCGGCGGAATGGGTCGCTGCTGCTACTTACCTCGCGATGACTTTCTCGATCGCCATGGCGGTCGCACTCACGATATCTGGGTCCACCCTCCACTTCCTTCATAACAGCGTTCTTCTTGAAGGTATACAGGGCAAATCTTACGACACCAGCGCTCTGTATCTCATGATGACAATATGCTCTGTCTCGATATGGATAAATTTTTGGGTGTTCCATAGTCGTTTAGATCGTCGTCGTAGCGTTGCAGGTAGTGAATAGTTTCGGTAATGTATGTGTACAGTAGGCATCTTGGGCTCTGTTGCTCTGTGTCCCTGAGATGAGTGGACTTTCGAGTCTGGCGCCTTGCTGTCCCTGTCTATTCTTTTTCGTCTTGAGTTGTCCACTCTCGAAGTCAGCTACATCCACACATTTCAACAACACGACCACTCACAGCAACTCCTGCGAGTTCGGTTGCAATCAAAAATCATGTGACAGAAGCCAAGAACATAGCTCTTACATCTTGATCATGTATCGTGATACTGCGTCATTTCCATATTGGGCAGACCTCTTTCCAGGGTTGAGAACGCTGCAAGAGCATTGCAGTACTGTATCGGCTGCCAAAGATCTGTGAACAGGTTGCCGTAATGATCCTACTGCGGCCGACCCGATGTCAAAAAGCCTAATTTCTCGCCACTGGTTTTTGGCTAGCTTCTATGAGATCATCTTCTCTTTCTCTGTTTCCATTTCAATTTTCTTTTCCATTTGGACATCACTGAGCTGAGCTGTAGCGCCAGGGCCCCGAAGTAGTCTAGTAGGGCCACGCATTGTCGGGGCGCACGGCTTGAATCGATCTTTCGTAGCGAAGCGCCACATGGTTGGGGACCCAGAACCCTGGTTCCCCGACGCTATCTAATGCGCACGAGATTTAGTAGCGGATGCAGGGTCCAAGAATGGGCAGGGTCATGATGACAGCTCGCGTCCACAAGCTCAAGCTCGCTTCGGTAGCCGAAGCCGTGCTTGAGTCATGACGTGCAGCCGACAAAAATGGGCCTGTCGGTATTGTCGCTGCGGCCGCAACCTAGAGATCGCGCCGATGACGAGATCGGCAGGCTTGCCGATTAGGTCTCCGCCCACTGCTGACGAGGGTGGCCCTGCGTATTTAAAAGATTGCGATGATTGATGTAGCAAGCCTGCCAAAGCGGAAATTGCGAAGTGGAGACAACAGGTCATGGAGCTGATCCGGCCCATTCTACAGTTATCATACAGTAGAGGCCTTTCGCAAGAATTGTGACTTACATAATTTCGACTCGACATCTCCTGTGCCAGTATCGCTCTATCTCGTCTCGAAAAACACCCACACACAAGCGAGCGCAACGCAAAACAGTCACGCGAAGAATCAGTGCGCGGCAATCCCTCGGAAGGATGTCCAAAGTATTGGGCATCACAAAGACGCTTTGTGAGTCCAATACATGATCGTCATAATCGAAGGTATACTGACGCTGTATAAAGGCCTAGGTGTATATGGTCGAGATTACGTCCCTTGGGAAGCGGAATTCATGCAACCAATTCGAGCATCGAGTGAAGACTTTGGCGAGGAGGGGGCTGGTGGACAACGCGTTATCGTCCGTCTCGCGGCGTCTTTCACGACCGGAGCCGAAATCGCCGTAGGCGAAGAGCTAATACTGATCACCCCCGGTGAGTTCAACGCGCTGAGGCTAATATTCGCCGCAATGGCGGTCTCACTGCTCTATCGGGGTGGCGCAGACCTTTACGACTTGATGTTGGGATTTGGGTACGGATTGTTTTGATTGCAATGTATTACGATTTGTTGTACTGTAAGTGGATCGCTGTCATAATTGCTGGAGTGAAACGAGGATTTCGGTTGGGTCGGAATCTAGTAACCTTCGAGTGATAGAGAAAGAGCACAGCACGCTTGAGCAACTGCGGTAATGTTGATCAGCGGCATATGCTCCAAGCATGATTTCTCGTTAGGACGTCGTCAAATATCCACAACGAGACACCTGACGAGTCCCCGTGAAAAGCATTCCAAAAAGGTGATGTGGTGCGTTTCAACATTCCGAAAGCGCGATACACTACAGTGTTGTGCGGTAGCGTGGGTTGTCAATTCATTGGCAGTGAATCATGCTGGCCGCAGTCACAACACCTGTCGTTTCCACGATTTCAATGAAAAGAACACATTCAGTTCACATGACAACGCCTTGCGATGGCACAAAATAATTTTGCTTGTGATAGGCAGTGATGGCAGTGATGGCAGTGATGGCAGTGATGGCAGTGATGGCAGTGATGGCAGTGATGGCAGTGATGGCAGTGATGGCAGTGATGGCAGCGATGGCCGAAAAGGAAGCAACATGCGAATAAATTCTATAAGGATACAATACATATTACGGTGTGCTTTTATGTCAACCTTCTTAACGTCATCGTGTCCGGTGCATCTCCTGGTACAAATCACTACGTTTGACAAAATGCCGCCTCCGCCATGCCGCCTTCGTCGTACTCCAAGCTGACTCGCAGCTCTTGCTACTATAAGTTACCTGTTCCACCGTATTAGGTTGAATCTTCATAGCGGACGGGTGTATTTCATCAGCATTCTATGGAGATTTGGCATCTTGCATGAAATAGCTATTTCGGCTGGTGTGCGCTGATAATGATTCATAGCACCCGCATGTCCACCCGCATCTAGAATGAGTTTTGTTAGTGATTCACTGCAGGTTCCGACTGCATAGTGCAAGGATGTGCATTTGTACATGTCTGTCACATTGACATCAGCTCCGGCATCTATCAGGCGTTTGACGATGTCTTCCTTGTTGTTACGCCTCCAGAGGACCGCATAATGTAGAGCTGTAAAGCCTTGGGCGTCTTGCTTGTTGATGCGTGGCTTATGATCTTTATCGTGAAGAAGATCTTCAATCTTATCTAGAGCACCTTCGGCGACCGCTAGGTGTAGCTTGGTCGGTCCATTTATGTTTGGCAATATGCGACAACCTTCATAGAGCTTAGCGACATTGCCATTGTTCAAATTGATGCAGCTTATTGGCGTTCGTAAGTTGTAGTCTGGCATGTAGGGATTTGCGCCAGCTTGAAGCAACTGATCGATGATTCGAATCTCGCCACCTTGAACCAACAGATTCACAATTTCTTCGTCATTCCTATCGTAGTATTTTCTGGCGGATTGTTGTGTAACAAGTAATGGTGTTTGCCCAAGACTGTCTCGTGTGTTCACGTCTACTCTGCTTTCGATCAGTCTTCCAACCAAGTCCACCTTGAGGAACTTGGCAGCACAGATCAAGTCCCTTCCGCACGCACGCCTGCTATCCAGAGAATTTTCGATGAGCAATTCCACCATATCTCCATCTTCACTGTATTCCACCGCTGTCTTGCCTGCTCTATCTCTGGCAGAAGTTTTTGCACCGTGCTCTAGCAGCAGTGTAACCAATTTCTTGTCATTCTTCTTGACAGCTTTATGTAAAACTGTACTCCTTTTGGAATCATCATATATCTGATCAGTAACCGCGCCCTTTTCCAAGAGACGCCTGACTATCGCTAGATTGGTATTTTGAGGCGCGCCGTCCCTGATAGCGCGTTGCAGTGGATTGAGATTATCCAAAGCCATGTGATTTGGATCTGCTCTGCCACGGAGCAGTGTTCGTACGACACGCTCGTGACGTCCCGCTACGGCCCAGTGAAGAGCTGTAAACCCGTTGTTGTCCTCTGCCTCCAAAATAGCGCAATGCTTGATGAGCTGCTTCACGTCGTCGTTCTGGCCTAGTTTCGCTGCCAGTAGTACCGGTGTCAGCCCATCAGAGTTTCTATGCTCGATGGGATATATGTCAGATAGTTCTTTCAGTATATAAGTCAACGTAGATTCCCGGTCGGGATCTCGTGGTGGAGACTCTATCGCTTCATGTAGAGGAAAAGACATTTTGTCTGTACGTTCGATTGAAAGATTGAATTTCTAGCGTGCACCGGGGTACAAGAGAATGTCGGATGCAACCACTACGCGGGCATGGGTGCTTTAATGTGTGCTGTCATGTAGGGAGGGGCATGACATAGTAGGAAGAGCGATCTATCGTTCGACCCTAGCTGTCCAATTTCTTCTTTTCCTGATGACACTGTCTCCTTCAAAGCACCTGCACCTCCTCGAGTGGACACAGTAGAAAGAGAATCAAGTCATGCGTTGGTATTAGGCTTTCCAAACATCACTACTTGGTTCTGCAAATCTGCAGTAGGGCAGGAAGCGAGTTTTAGTGCGATACGAGTAATGAAGTAACAGATCAGTCAGCGCGCATCAAGAAATTGCGGCCGACGATAATCAGACTAACATGTGACACGTATTGATCCAAAAACACGGACATGCTCCTAGCATCTTCTGGCCATGACAAATACAGAGACACTTGGCGCGCGTGACTCCATCGCTCCACAATGCGCGCTCTGGGCGAGCATCGTCAGCAAAAAGTGCTTTGGTATGCAGTCACCCAAAATGATCGTGGTACACCACTTCAGTCTTGCAGCCGCATCTTTTCTTCTCGTTGAAGCTAACAATCCTCGACGTTCCACGAATCACTGCTCAGGACTCCTATCATTAGAACTGCAGGTGCCGACCGTACATTGAAACAGTGGGCGCACTCGCTGAGAATGGGTGAGTCATCACGATCTGGTTGTGGCTGCCATTACTGTTGTGACTGACTGACGCAGAATCGCAACATTGGTCCTTCGCGAAAGCTACGACGTCGTCTCGCTCGCTCGATGACGACGATGAGTGTATCTTTGAGTTCGATGAGGAACGCCGAAGCAGTCAACGACCTTCTCCAATCTTCCACATTTCATCGACAAGACACAGCATCAAGCCAAAGTCTGCGCAGGTCAAACAGCGCAAACCCAAAGATTCAAGCAAGTGAACAAGGTGATACCACTCCTCCATAGTCAATTCCACAGTGCATCCACTGATTAAGTCTGTTACAGCCAATTGTGACATGATTACGAGAACGACAGAGACGGCTGGCAAATGAAAATCGGGATCACTCTTGCTCGTTGGAAGTGTGGGTGCGAGCGATGACAGAAATACGAGCGGCTTTGTCACCTTGCAGCTTTTTTTTTCCCAAATCTTGAGAATCATGTCGTTCCGCGTACGAATGAGTCTTGACTGGCAGGTGTACCTGGCCTTCAAAGACGAGCGCCTGGCACCACTCGCGCTTTGTGCCTTCGACCTCTTCACCCTGTTTTGCTCCATCTCGTCGAAATTTTTGGTACACACAATTGCGTTCCCGGTCTCGGCAATCTGCCGATGGCACCTGAGTGAGACTGAGCTCTACCTAGCCGCCGCCGGTCTGCAATAACTTTCGGCGTCGCGTTTTCTTACCCTGGGTGACTTGCGATATCAATGCATATGCATGTTATCCTTCCACTTCTCGCCTTGGCGATACCAACGCACATTCTGGCTGCTGGACCGGCGCAGTGGCGTGGGCGTAGTATATATCAGCTACTGACCGACCGTTTTGCACTGCCCGATGGCAATACCACTGCGACCTGCAATACAAGCAAAGCAAAGTACTGTGGAGGCACTTGGTCAGGGATCGAGGGACAGCTTGATTACATCCAGGACATGGGCTTTGACGCCATCTGGATTTCCCCCATCACCAAAAATATCGAGCAAAGCACAGAGTACGGTGAAGCATATCATGGATACTGGCAGCAAGATATCTACGCATTGAACCCTCGTTTCGGCACAGCGGGCGATCTGAAAGCGCTCGCCGAGGCTCTGCATCTTCGTGGTATGGTATGTGGGGAGCCCAATAGCACTTTACACCTAGGCAAGAATGGTTTATGCTTACATGTGTGCTTTAGTATCTTATGGTGGACATCGTGGTCAACCACAACGCGTGGCCTGGGCCACCTGAAGCTGTCGATTTCTCTGCTCTGAATCCTTTCAACCGGCCTTCAGACTATCACTTGCCATACTGTGCCGTTGACTATAGCGATCTGACTGATAATGTAAGCGTACATCTACTCCATCATCGAACCCCTTCGCCTTTTGTATAACACAACCGTAGCTATTCATCAGCCCCGCAAGAACTGACATATGCTTCACGCAGAAACGAGTGACCGACTGCTGGATGGGAGACAAGGTCGTGTCGCTGCCAGACCTCAAGACTGGAGACCAGCGTGTACAAGACGAATACGGAAGTTGGATCTCTGGACTCGTTTCGAACTACTCCATCGACGGCCTTCGACTCGACACGGTCTTGCAGGTCGAAAAAAGCTTTTGGCGCGTATTCACAAAAGCCGTCGCAGGTGTTTATATGGTGGGTGAAGCGTTTAGTCCCGATAGCAGAACAGTGTGTGACTACGAGAACTACCTGCCTGGAGTCATGAACTACCCTTTGTGAGTGTGCCTCAGCCAAAGAAGTTGATGCTGTCGTCACAAAATCCGAGCGCAACGCTAACCTGGGATTTTCGACCGCCAGATACTTTCCACTTGTGAACGCTTTTTCGAAGCCGACAAACGATATCTCAGAGCTTGCACGTTCGATTGAGGACATGAGTCGTACATGCGCAGATACTTCGCTGCTCGGCTCGTTTAGTGAAAACCACGACAACCCACGCTTTCCGTCGAAGAATGGAGATATTGCGCTCGCGAAGAACGTGATCACGTTTACGATGCTCACGGACGGTATTCCAATCATCTATCAAGGTCAAGAACAGCATTATCGTAGTCTCGGCGGTGAAGATAATCCATACAACCGCGAGGCACTCTGGCTTTCAGGCTACGATCAAAACCACGAGCTCTACAAACTTATAACACTCCTGAACAGAGTTCGCAAACACGCCATGCGTGAGGACTCAGCATTTCTCACCACGCGGGCCAAGGTCGTACATAAGAGCGTCCAGACCATTGCAATCGAGAAGGCAGGATTACTTCTTGTTCTTTCAAATGGTGGCTCGCAGAGTGCAAAATATAACAGATCCATCCAGTCGCGGTTCCCGGTTGGTGCACGACTGACCGACATCCTCACATGCCAGACGCAGATGGTTGGGCGTAACGGCTCGCTCGACGTCACGCTGGATGCCGGTCAACCAAAAGTGTATTACTCCAGCACGGGGAAGGAGGGACTGTGCTAGCACTTCCCAACCCCGTGGTCAGTATCTCGTTTGCCTTGGTAAAGAACGCCAGCTATGTGATGGTAATCGTTACATGGGTTTCATTCATGTGTCAAGGAGGATGGACGAACGAGGCGTGGACTCCTCACGCGCACCCGACATGGTTCCACGTATAAGTGTACATTCTCTTCCATAGATTCTGTTGCTTTGAACAAGAACCCATCGAGCCCGCTTTCGGCGTATTATCCATTATGAATGGTCAGTGAAGATTGACAAGCAATGGCTTTGCTTGAGAGATCAACTTGGACTCCGTGCATACCGTTGATCATGGAGCTGAGATGCTGTCAGATCCAGGTAGCGACTTCACAAGTGAGGCCACTCACCACCTTTCCTTGGTGATTTTCAGTATTGGTTCCACAGCTTGCACGTGGAGGTCTTGACTTAGACAGTATTGATCTTCCTCACTGCGAAGATGACGAAGCGCCGATAGTCTATGTTTCATTCGTGGCGTACACCTCTTGCAGCCTTCGAACTGCTCCTTTGTCTTGTAGAAAACGCTCGGGCCTGATATACCCATAGAGTATCTCTAACACGAACGCTTCAAACCTGACAGAGTAACGAGTCCTCATCATGTTGTGCAGCAAATCCAGCGCTTCTTGTTCAGAAGGAAGGAATCCCACAAGAAAACTTCGTATCGCGGGTTGTGGGAAGGGATGGGCTCGAAGCATGTCTGGTATCTCCGAGCCGACTGTCTTGCGGGAATCTGCCCGTTCGTCCAAGATCCTGAACAACTTCAGGCATTCGTGCTCTCGACGAAGCAGCACCACTTCATCAAATCTCTTGCAAGTCTGATGTAGATTCACCAAATCTCGGCGCGATGAGATCTCGGCGACAATAAACGCCAGCAACTCTCCTGGTAGAGTGATAATATCCATGGCGTATCTCTGCAATCGATCCTGGCCGTTCCTGAAAAGGTCTGTGGTAGGCATTTTCCTCCACATATAGGCTCGTCTGGCTACTTAGGCTCTAATCTCGCGCTACCCGAGCTGCGCGGATCACAGGTCTAAGAAAGCGAGGGCACACCCGGAGACGTGATGTGGAGCCGGCTAAGCCTAGAGTCTGGCCCCTGCTGGCTAGCTCTAATCAGGCTAGATCCAAGGGTTGGTCGTGCGTTGCCGCACATAGCATCGGGGATTCTCGTCCGCTTGAACGGCTACTAGGCGAAATTGCAGAGCTCTACGGTATGCGAGATCATGGTGGGTCTGTAGCGTGGAAGCGACTTGGCCATCTGGACACTCTTATTTTGCGGCTTTCCGTACTGCACAGTATCAGACTTGTTGCCCGTCCGCTCTTGACGCAGCCTCTTCATGCCGTGGCCCTCACCACTCGCTGCCTCTCCTATTGAACTGTCAAATGCTCGTTGTCGATCTAGTTCCCACCTCAATAATGGCTCCGCGCCGGAATCATCTCGACCGACTGGTAGGGCTTGGTGACGAGGTGGCCATCGCATCCTTTCACCCTCGCACCCTTTACCTACCAGCTTCGATATTATTTTCATCCTTAGTCGGCCTTACAATTCTGGTTTATTGCTTCTACTCCTTGATTGGGTATCTGTCGATCAGACCCCGGGGTCTAGTGCAAGACGCGACGTAAGCATTTTTCCGGTGTGAAGGCGCGAATGTATGGTTTTCACTTATCTAGGAGCTGACATTATGTTGATAGACTGCGAACTGTGTACTGGACGCCTGTCGTCTCCAACAGTCTCTTACTGTTATCTCTGTATCCCTTCGACACGACTTTCCAGTCGAACGCAAACAAGGCCTGCCTGCTGGTACAAGCAGTCGGTGGATGCTGCACGACCGGTTTGCTCCTGAGGCGTGGTATCGAGGATGAGGAGATGTTTGTGGTCAGATTGTAAGCAGAACGGTATCGACAGCGTATCTGACATTGCTGACTTCTCAACCACATCAGGGTTCTGAACGCTGTTGGTCTCGTCTCTTTCCTTTGTCTCTCCGCGTTACAAGGGATGCTCGAAGCGAGTACTCTGACCTCTATGTTCAGGACCATCACTAGCGTCCCCTTCTGTCTGACACTTTTTCCTGACATCATACAACTCGCTTGGCGATATCATGATACGTACCTGCCCACATCCAGATCACATACACGCCAAAAAGTCAGTACAGGGGGACGCCATTGGTGTTCCATGCAAACCTCGTGTGGCCCATGAACGCCTTGGTTTTTTTTTTGGGTGTGGTAGTGGATGAATCGTTAGAAAATACTGAATGACGCAGGACGTCGATTTATGACGCAAAGAGCTAACGCTGATGCCCGAGGGCGATGCCCTGTACTGCCACTTGAACCAGCAAACATCAAGGCATGCCTGTAGCGGAAGATGTGGGTACCAAGATTATTTTCCATGCCTTATGGTCCACTTACCAGATGTAAACTCTGTGACAACCTCATGTCCACTTCTTGCCATCACGGAACCTGTCTGTTGGAAGATGTTCAGACGCTGGAAGCGATGATCCTGACCTATCAAAGCTTGTTGTCTTAGTGTACCAAGCAACAGTGACTAACTTATCATCAAGCAGACGCAGTGCTTATGTAGTCGAAAAGCGGATGTACGACTCGACTTTGAGATTAAAAGAATCGATGTATCGTGCTGTCGCATGTTAGCCAAGGAAAGCTTGCTGCTGGATCGCCTCCCTACTCTTGCGTCGAGCTGCAATTGCAACGCTATGCGAACGTGACTAGACTAACAAGCATAAGGGTGCAATAACGCAGCTGACACGTTTACTCGATGTGCATACCTACTGCGCCGAAGCACTGAAATCGACATAGGACGTGTTCCCGAGCCCTCCTCCTGAAGATCCTGCCACTCCTTCCAGGATATGGCTTTGTGGCAGCTCCCTCGCGAGGTGCGAGATCTCGTGTACGATTTTCTGCTTGTCGAGATGGATACTTCCACGTGCACTCATCTCACGACCGGTATATGCATAAGCCCGACGTTCCCATCGAGTATTACACTCGTGAGCCAGCGTATGCGTGATGAGATTCGATACAGCTGGGCGAAGCTCTCAAAGATTACCATCGCAGGCCGCGGAGAACTCTGCATCCGCGCACTGACATTACTCGCTAGTAATAAGGATATCTGGAAGCTGGCGCGGAACCTCAACATCGATGTGGTAGATCCCCACAGTTTGTTTCTCAGAAGACGGAGCGAGAGTGGATGTCAAGGCTCAAATCTTGATGTTCGCACGCGAGCATCGCAGGTCTTAAGCATGTGTATGACTATGCCCCATCTCGAGAATATACGGATGCAAATCACTACTCCAAACACCAAACAAAGCTTGCAAGGGGTAGAGTCTTGTATTTCAAATAGCTTTGGGTCTCTTGCTCGTCAAGAGTCCACGTCTAGAACATACGATCGATGGCACTCAGCCGTTCGTACAGAGACGAAGTTCTCTTGGACGGGAACTCCAAACGTGGTCTGCACCGGGACACTGGTACATCTCGCAACGGAGAGGAAGCTTACACCAGGCGTAACGCTGCTATAGGGGACATCTTTATCAATTGATTTTAATCAAGACTTGTTCGGTCGGAGAGCTTGTGCCTCCCGAGCATGAACGATGAGGAAGAAAAGAGACTCTTTACAAGCGCTCTTCCTGAATTCCTCAGGATAGTGAATCATGGAACTTTTTGTAATGGAGTAGCAGATACAGGATCACTACATGCGGGTTGCGAGGTTGAGCACTTCGACGGCGGGCGCTATGTTCCGTATGCAATGTGCATGACAGAAGAACTCGACTCGAATCGAAGCAGGATTTCAAAGTTGACCTACTATAAGTTACCGCCAGAAGTAATTTGGGCGGTGTCGTCGGAGCAGCAAATTCGACGTTTGCACATTCAATGCTATCGTGACAAGTTGTGGGAATCCATGTACGTTATGTCTTGTTTCGAGGCGAGCACCACAATTTGTCATGCGGCAGATGAGCGACTATGCCAGCTTCGTCCCTGTATCGGCGCGTTTTTCTGTCCAGTATGCTGCTAACTTAGATTAATCGCGCCGATAGACCCACTCTTGTCGGCTGCACATCATGAATCATGTGCAACTTAAGGCTAGTTCTCGGCCCCAGTTGCGACCGACACTAACGCCAGCGTCGAAATGGTGTGCCTCCTCCGCCCCACAGTATCTCGAATCCAGCACATTAGAAGCTTCTTTCCATGACTGACCTTCATCACACGCACAGTAACCCAAGCTCAACAATGGATCGAAATCGTGATCTTTGTGTCCAAAATTTGATATAAATGGCAATTGATCTGCAAGTCGAGCTGATAACTCATTATTTACTGTACCATGGTACAGTACACGTTTATTTTGACTCTAAAATTCCGCATAAGACTAAGGGAATAAAATGCGCTCCTTCACCTGAGATCCTGAAAGTCAGAATATCCCCTACGCAGTCTCTGCAACGCGGGATCCGTGCGTGAACAATATGATGGCGATGCCACAATCTCAACGTTACAATAATTCATCCTCTCAACATTCTGTTCAGTACACGATCTAACCTTTCTTTTCGTGTGCGCTGTCCCGGATTCTCTCTGAGCCTCAGCAACAGATCCAAATCCAAACAGGCGAGTAATCTGTCAGTGGGATATCAAGCGTCACGGCTTACGATATTTGCAACGTTGGTGTGATGACTGGTTATTACTGCCACCGAGCAACTCGATGCTACCCTTACAGTATCGTGTCTGAATCTGATCGTTGAACGAGTAACGTCTGTCCGCCTGTGCCGGGAATCCACCTGTGCCGGAACACTTCTCCTTAAATCCGCTCTGTATCCTTTATCCATACCACACTTGGCTGGACATACATCTCTTGCTTTACTCCTAACGTTCTCATACAAGCCAGACTGTGTGCCGGGTCGTCGATCGCGTAAATGACTACTCCATCGCACAAATCGTCGCCGTCGTCATCCACCGCTTTTGCTTTCGAGCTCTCGCAGAGGTGACATGAGGTTCAAATAGGGTCGAAAGTAGATGCGCTAAATGCGCTACCGCTCAAAGAACGTGTTGCGACCAGATGCATGCCGCTAGGAAACGTTTATGGAGGTTGCGACATTTGAACAGGCGCCGGGCTGGTCCTTCTGCAGGATCTGCGTCCAAGCCCGCTGATTAGGACCACATGCGAAGAGGCTCCGATGTCGCGGTCCAGACGGCTTATGATTCGCTCGGGCGGCGTGGCGCAGTGGAGCGGGATAGCCGTCCGGCTGCCCGCAAGAAAGCCGCGCCTCAGCAGTTTTGACCAACAGGTGAGTTGACGAGATCAATCGCCAAGAAGCTTGGCGATCCGCGGCTGATGATATCGCTTCGTACGAGCCCCCGAGGACTCATGGTGTAGATGAGCCGTGTCATCCCGAGCAAATAACACGGTAGAGGGTTTTGCTACAGGCCTTGTTAGTGCTGTTAGGGGGTCGCAGGAAGCAGAGTGATCACCGACATCTCAGGTCTCATATCCGGATTCGACAGACGTACCAAATCGGCTATCGCATCTCAAGGTAAAGTGCGATGAAATGCTACATCTGACGCGTGCGCACACAGCTGACTGGATGAAGTTCTCCTCTTCCGAGAACATAATTGTTCTCGCAGCTGCGAAGCCGCATGCCGAAGATACCTGCTTTCTCTGGAAATGACCGAATCGCTCCAGATGTGATATCACCTGGTTGTCTAGCCCTGTTGACTACCTACTGGCGACCAGAATGCAATTTAGCCCGGAGACAGGTGGCGCTATCATAGAGATCATGTCACATGTAGAGCATACTACGCCAATGCTTGCTCTACAGCACCAGCGGCTTGTTCGAGATTCCATCTCAGCTGGTCATGCTGTTGATGGGCCACGTATAAGCTAAGGTGTCAGGTTTTACCAGACCCCACCGACAACAATGTTCCGGGTTCATCAATCTTGATCTTACTGCTTGTCGACAATATTTGGCAAATGGGCGGCATGTCAGGACGCTTAAATTCGCCAGCATTAGTGAGTTGACAAGTCCCTACCCAAAGACGAGTAGGTTTAATCCGTCACACGGATCTGTAAACGGCTCTTCTGACCATAATTTCGCAGTCATGGCCGCACATACGCGCTATTTTCATGTCAACCGACTCTGTGTTTCGTGATCTTTATCTAGAGGCACAGATCCACACTCCAGGCAAATTGGAGATTACTGGTGAGTATACTTTAAGTCATGCTTGTAAAGTTTTGCTTGTGATTGTGTATTGAGATCGATACTGCAGGAACTGCGATGCACTTAGTCCACGTAGACATGTGTTGCTTGCAAGACTCTTCCCGAGCCCTTGTAGCTGTATCCTCTCTATTGCATACGTGTCTTCCATCATGGAGTAGACAATTGCTCTTCGAGACAGGGCTGAACAACGATGACGAGGGGTCCTTCGCTTGGCCAAAACATTATGTCTTTCTCTTCGAATACGGCTCGATCGCTTGTCCTGAGCTAGCTCTACGCGAGTTACGCGGCACTGATTAAGAAGAGATTATGCATGAGCACAACATCATTGAGATGAAAGTTCGGGTCTTCGACATTCTCCAATGACCAAGTTTTCATCTATTGAAATGCAGCTGAGTGGATGTTGACCAAGCATCAATGCGACCAACTAGAACGATATATGAACAGGTTGAATCAATAACAAAATTGGGATGCCTAAAATGCTGTCTTGGATTCGATACCTCACGAGGGCAAGCTGTAAATGTTGATCAGTCCATCGGAGAAATCTTTCGGTAGGACCAGATCTATGATTCGGTGAGAAAACGCGGTGAGCGTCTGGAATGCTAATGAACTCGTCCACCAGATCTGACAGGCACATCAACAGGCTACAGTACGGGTCTAATTGAGAAGCGGCTCGTGGTGGCATTCTAAAAGGGATTTCATGATGACCAGTTCTGACCTAATTCAATCCCAGGCGTGACGGGAACATTCACATGCTGCAAGGCTTCTGGCGCGAGATCAACCATTACTTCTCGTGCCTCGATATCTAGCATCTTCTACGAAGCTACCGGTATCCGATAGAAGTTCTACTAGCCTATCGTCCGCAGAGAAAGGCAATTTTTGGAGGGCGAGACGGGCATGAAACGGCGATGGATTCTTTGCACCCCTTCACAGCAATTGTCCTAACAAGTCTTAAACAGGTCACAAACGGCTACAACTTCCTCTAAAAAGAGTTCAGGTTGTCCTTCCACAGTAACTTGCATAATCGGCTTCACCCAGCGAAGTGTCTGACACTCACTAATAGTAGGGTTTACTGATCATGAAGCGGATGGCGAAGGGTGCGTCACGTCTGACCGTTCGCACAACCCATTTCAACGAAAGACCCGCTGACAGGAGTTTGTTGCTGATGTTAATTCGTTGACGCGTTGTTATAATAGTCATGGTCTGCCCGGTACTTGTCGCTCTAAATGGGGATATCCGCCCGTTGTGGTACTGTTACCCTGAAAGTGCTCACCCAGTGTTTGGGCTAAAGTGCCATGTTCCTCGGCATCAGCAAACCGAACCTGCTGAAATCCAGGCTGACACATGGCCTCCCATCCACTATGAATCGCCTGGTTCAAGTCGTGGCTGGTATTTGTTTAGTGGAATGAACAACTTGATGTGATAGGTTTTTTCTCCCCCATTCAGACTAGGCTGCGATCTACATTAAAACTGTGGTCACGCCTTGTACGCAGGTGCGACCTGTTGGAACATAAGTGCATGCCTAGCCTCAGCTGCAGTGCAAGAACGCCACACTCCGCAACATTGTGGTCTAGACCTTGCCGCAGAATTCATGCTCAATGCTTGCATTGTGCGACTGAACATTCCGTATGGTGCTGTTCAGCTGCTGGTGGGCTGACTTCAGGATCCCCACCTACATGATGTACATTACGTCGCTGCATTTTCGAAGATTCTTTGGCCAGGGGGCGCGGCAAACTGCCCCGCGGCTAGATGCGCATCCTTTCATGGATGGAAATGTCCCAGATTATATTAACTCGTGAGTTCTCATAATATGTGCATTGTACTGTACAGAGTCTGCAATTGCGACATTTCTCATCGCCTTGTCAACCATGTCTAACGGACAAACTGTGCCGAGGCAATTGCTACCGAAGTCGTCTATCCAACCCGGCCAGACTAGGCTGCAGCCCAGCAACCTGGATCCCCGACTGCGTGAACAGCCCAAAAACTCCCCATTGCAAGCTAAGAGGGCTCAAGTTCGGGTCGCTTGTATTGCATGTCAGAGGAAGAAAGCAAAGGTGAGTCGATTGCTTGAAACTCGTTCTTGGATGATGTCGCCTGACAGTGTAGTAGTGCGACAGTCTTCGACCTTCATGCGTGCGCTGTGCAGAGAAGAATGTCGTCTGCAGGTACGACGTCGAACCTGACATTTCACGTTTCGCGTCCATCAGACGGAGGAACGAAGCTTTACAGACTGAGCGTGACCTGCTGTATAGACTCATCGTCTATCTGAGCACTGGCTCTGAGATTGAAGTACAAGACGTCTTTCGTCAGCTCCGTGCGTGCCATGACCCTTTGGAGGTGGCAAAATCATTGGGTGGTTAACGGGCGACAATTGAACATGGCTATTCAATTTCTACTTTTCTTGTGCATATACCAAAGACATGATAGTGTTGATGAACGAGCTGAGGTGTTGTTAGGCCCGTGCTCATGCATCACGACTGGCAGATTCTGGTGCGAGGTCGCGTCAGGCGATTTCGCTGCAACAGAAAAGCACGGATATGCTCGGACAAGGCATGTCATACCAAACCATCATTTTGGCAATGTATGACGAGAGACAGTTTAGACCGAGATTGCAGGGAGAAGGCATACATGCACGTGTAACGTTACCATGGTGTTGTCGATACGCACCCGATGCACGGCAATGCAGACCGCATCCCCGCACTTGTGAACCCAATCGGCTGTTGCTCCGCTAGTTGCTACGGGTCATGCTCCACTGCCTTTTGAGGGTCGTGGAATTGTCGAAAAGACATGCAGCTTTCTCTTCGCGATCGATACACTGCGCCCCGAACATGCATGTCCGCGTTACATTCCTGCAGAACTCGCATGATGCTTTAGGGCATAGAGCCTGTGCAACTTTCCATCTGTCTACACTCCAAGCACGCTCTTCCACGTAGCTGCTCTCAGGCGAGTGAGATCGAGATATGGCTTATGATCGGCGATCGCCAGCTCTGGTGCCGCGCATGCTATCTGCAGTGACTCTGCAACTGCCGCACTTCCCAATAGCAAAAGCAATGCACGTTCAACAAGGGTAAGGTCAGCGATGGGCGATGTTGTCGGACGCATGGATTGGGAATATTATGTTCATGCCCAGCCTGACTGATAGACGGTTGTTTCTCAAATGCCACGCTCGTAAAAGGCACTCCGTCGTATTTACACACCATGACAGATCTAGCATCTGACAAAAGCCTGTGGAACAACACGCGCAAAGGTCATATGACTGGCGCAGCATGTTGTTCGTGTCGCAAAGCAAAAGCCAAGGTGATCAACCCCCACGAGCGATGGAGTAATCATAGAGACAGGCAAAGCTGACTTTTTCCGTCGATAGTGTTCCGGTGACAGGCCGTCGTGCGTCAGATGTTTGCGCAAGAAAGAACCATGCACGTATGATGTCGGAGAGGGTATGACACGACAACAAGACTTGCGCACACAGTTGAATTCTGTTCGTGAAGAGCTCATGCGTTTGAAACAATTTATCGACAGCCTGAGGTTCAGCTCAGATGAACATGCTATATGGCTGCTGGTACGTCTGCGCATGGGAAGCGACATCACGCAAGTCGTGAATGTCAAGACACCACGCTTGAATAAGTACGTATACTGTATGCGACTCTGTCGGACTACCACCTGACATTCGAGATAGAGGACTAGAGCTAGGGGACGTGCATGCACCTGACATCGCACCACAAAGTAACATTGCCGACACTCTCGATGCCGGAACATCGTATGTCTACGCACAAAAGGAAATATATAGCGACCAGTTCTGGCAAGACACTTTACAGCCTTGCCTTCTCAATCACTTCACGTGGCTCGATGTCAGCAACACATTCTCCTAATTGCAGAGGGTCGAGCGCAGATGTGTGCAACTGGATGAGCTTATTCAGGGGTGACTAACCGCGAGTGTGGCGAGCTCAGCCCGAATGTCGAAACGGCCATCTCTGTCCTTGACTCTGACACAGAAGGCATAGCAATCATTTGCGACGGCAAGCTGTACTCTTGGTGATGTCGTTTGGGAGGACTTGGTATTTGAGGTATCATATGGGAGATGGGATGCTCAGCACTGGTTCCTTGCATGGACATGAGATCGCCTACAGGCGGGAGCACAACGTTGCGGCTTCCAGGCTGCGGTCGTTCGCCTGAGGGCAAGTCTTCCCAAGGGTAGACTTTGTCAGCGTGTTGGGTCATGTCAGACCTGGAACTGTCACACAGCAAGGTTCCATCATAATCCCCATGTCGTAGATGACGTAAAATTCGACCCGAAGTGTTTGCATCCGCGCAGCGCAAGACGTGAATCAGTGACGTGAAAGTACGCAATTGGCCCTGGAGTCGACGTTGATTCTCGGAAAGTGCCTCATTCCGAGTCCGTCCAGCTGGTAATTCGTATTCGCAGACAGCTCTGGCTTTCAAACATGGCTTGCAAGTCGGACGAGCTTCGTCGCACTGCGCAATCATGTCAGAAAATTAGTGGCTTGACAAAGGTGTGAATGTTGACCTACTTTGATCTTTCGTCTTCTGCAGTTCTGGCACGCATGTCTGGCCGTCTCTCGTCTGCGTCGGCCAGAAAGAGCATCATTTGAAATTAAGCCATTTGCGCCTTCGGAAATGCTTTGGGTTGATAACGTTCTTGAATCATCCATCATCGTCCTTTCATGAGGACCAGCCATGTTGCACGGGCGTGAATTGTAATGCAAGATCTGCACCGAGATGGTGAGACTGTCCGAGCACCCAACTGTTGAGCATCAAGGAAGGAATCAATCCCGAAAGCGATTGAAGGCAAAGACGGAGCACGAAACCTGATAGACAACGCCAAGAGTAGATGCCAACCGTGTTTCCGTGCAGTGATGATAATCCGCGTCATTGTTGCGAAATTTTACTCCTCTCATCAAAACAGCGTCGAATGAGCTGACTTGGTGGCATGCCCGTTCGCAGCTTCACGAGGAGTCCAGCTGCATGCTCCTCTGGGCTGTTCTGCATATCCTGAATAAAGAGTCCCAAGTCTTGTAGCTGCTCTGTTTCTTCCTGCAGCATGGTTTCAAGCTCCTCTTCGGATGCAGTATCTAAGAAAAATTGTCGGAAGTATTTTCGACTGCCGTCGTTTCTGGATCGGTCATCTGGCGATGAACTAGATTCGCCTCTGTAACTTCGCGAGCAACAGCTACACAGCAGGCGATCTGTTTGTGAATTCTTGCTAGTTGTACCATAGCCTAAGCTTGTATTGACTGGGAACACAGCCGATGGGAGTCTTTCTGTAGGAGCACCTTCTTGAAGAGGCGGTATGATTGTTGCTGCTTCACGGCTATGACCGTAGGATGGAGCCATCACGTAGCTCTTTTCGAGTGATATTTGGAAACGGCGTCTAGGTCATGTGAGTATGTAGAAGGATGCGGAAAAAGGGTGTTGTGGAGTCTGAGTACGCGTGCGTGGAGTCTTTGATGATCTTTCGAAAGAAAGAGGTCTTGCTGGTGAATTCAAATGAGCACACGGTCCAGTGGTGGCAGCAACTGAGGGGCCAGACATCCTTCGGAGACGGCTCCTGAGTGACAACAAATTCCAACAAGCGAATCGATCCTCATTGCTGCGTGGCCGTCCCGTAAAGTGACGTCAAAATCTTGCTCGTTAATTTACTACAAATGATCGGACACCGTGAATGCGCCGCGCTGCATGTTCTCAAGGGAGTTTGACTACACAGTTCAGATAGCAAAGCGTCTGCGTGATTGCTTACCTGCTACCAGAGTCTTCACCATGCTAGAATCACCAAAGACAGAGACGTGTTGCATATTCAAAACCCTTGGAATATTCTCAAACTAGCAGTTGTAATCGACCGGTCTATCATCGTTGCACAATCGTTGATGGGTACGACCCTCAGATATCTCACCACATACGTGCGGTTGGCGCTGCGCCAGGACAAGGAGGAACGGGTGCTACTGCATATTGTGCTTCAGCCATCCACAGCTGGCCATTGGCCGATTCTGCGGCAGCTGCAAGCGGCACCTGGAGCATTGCATCCGGAACGACTTCCTGTCCACCACTACGCTTTCGTCGCTGCTTCTTCGCTGCTTTCCTGGCATCTTTTCCAGCTCGCTTCGCTCTCGCCTCAACTAGATCCTCGTAACTCATCACTTTCGCTCTTCCAAGGACAAGCGACTTGGCTGTACAGCGAACTTTGGCTTCGTCGTTGGTCTTGAGCAGGGATCTGATACGTTCTTGCTGGAGCGCCCTTCTAGCGATGGATGTTTGGGCGCCTTTGGTAAGCTGCTGAAGGTGTCGCTGGATGTTCTGTTTCCCTGGCTCCTCCAATGCTTGTGCATCTCTTCCGAGAATGAAGTCACGCAGCGCGAGAAAAGCCTCAGCCGTCACAGGCGTCACAGGCGTGACTGGAGCTGCGGTGATCCTTGGCGTTTCGTGTTGACTAAAGCCTGAGCTTAATGCCGGTTCCCTATCGGCGTTTGGTACCGGCAACTCAGCCAAAGGCTTCACTAAATCCTTCAACACTCTTTGTGGGTTGAACGGGTACAGCCCGCCTTTGCTCCAACCCGCGAGAATATTCTTTTTCGTAAATGCTTTCACTCTCGCAGAACTGTACAAAAGCGTGAAGTGTTGCTTCCCAATGGCGTTGACACCACCACGTTCCATGCGCTCGACGGCATCACGGTAAGCTGCTTTCAAGGGAGCGAAGACTGCAATGTCACACGGCTGCAGCTTATGAGATGTGTGGGGAGGTAGTCGAAATAGACGAATGTTATTGGCAAGGCAGTGCTCTAGGATCTCGAGCGTTTCGTGTGTGCCAAAACCGTCACAGATCAGGAACCGTTTCTTACCGCCTGCTCGTTCTTTGGTCTGCGGGTCGAATACTTTCTTCAGTCACTCAAGACTAATTTCGGAGTGCGTGTAGCCAGACTCTGAACACGCATACCGCCACCCTGGAGTGGAGTGCGTCGTCCAGTTGCTTCGATGGGTGGCCGCAGGCCAAATCACCATAGGGTCCAGATATTTACCATCTGCACTGATACACACGATCGCCGTGACCATGGTTCGCTCTACTCGTGCACCGCGATAATCTCGTTGGTCGTCCTTGCCCACCAGCACACTGACAGTAGCGAGGGGAGAGAGCATGACTCCAGTCTCGTCCATGTTGTAGACATTCTCTGCCAGAATTGCTTTATCATTTTAACACTTCACCAATCACGTCAAACCAGTGTTCTACCTTCGAAGATATGTTCTTGTCATGGCGCTTCCAATTTAGTGCTTTTGCACGTCTCGTACGTAGCTCTGGGTGCCTTCTCTCGAAAGCTTTGGTCCAATTTTTGTTCGGTCCCCTCACTGGCCTGTCTGCTTCGAGTCTGTGGCCGGTGACACTGAGGGCTATCGAAGGTATGGGTTTATCCCGTATAGGCGTTCCAAGGTCGGACAT
Organism: Cladosporium oxysporum; assembly: GCA_035771495.1. Lineage (NCBI taxonomy): Eukaryota > Fungi > Ascomycota > Dothideomycetes > Cladosporiales > Cladosporiaceae > Cladosporium > Cladosporium oxysporum. The sequence goes on along the minus strand of JAWNKS010000018.1, from coordinate 106,938 downwards.
CTCGAGGATAAACTCGATCACGGCTTTCTCCTCGGATGGCATGAGATACCGTTGGCTCTGGGCTTTCGCTTCGATGGATCTGCGGCCGCGCGCACGCGCATGGAGCGTGGAAAGGGGAACATTCCCGTCATGTGCGATAGCACGCAAAGACCTTGGTACGCCTGCTGCACGACCCTGCGCCAAAGCTAGACTGGCTCTGTCCATTCTCACGATGTGGCCGAGCCGAACAAGGTGCAGCGGCAGCACGCTGGGATGGCGCGGTGAGCTGACAGGAGCAGCGGCTGGGGAACCGGGTTACCCTATAGAATGCCAAGCATTGCGCGGCTATTCGAAGGACAGCTTCTATGAACTTCCATGAACTTCTTTGCTGGCTGCTTCACTTTCGGTGACCGCTCAAATTGATATCAAAACCGCTGAGAAGCGGCTTCCTGCAGGCGGGCGGACGGGGATTCCGCTCCGTGACGGAGGCCAATCCGAGCGAATCACATGTTACCTATGCCACGACATCGGAGCATTTTCGCGTCTGGCCCTAGTCAGCGGGCCTAGTGGCTGATTCTGTTGAAAGACCAGATCAGCGCTTATGTGCGTGCCGCAACCTCCGTCGACAGTCCCTAGTGGCATGCATCTGGTCGCAAAACGTTCTTTGCGTCGCAGAGCATCTAGCGCACCTACTTTCAATCCTATTTGAACCACATGTCACTTCTGCGCGAGTTCGAAAGCAGAAGCGCCGAATGACGACGGCGACGTTCTGGACGATGGAATAGCCATCTACGCGATTGGCGTTCCGACACACAGTCTGGCTTGTGGGAAAATGACAGGAGAACAGCAAGAGATGTATGATCAACAAGGTGTGGCGTGGACAACCGATACAATGCGCATTCAAAAAGAAGTGTTCCGGCATAGGTGGATTCCCGGCACAGGTGGACGGACGTTAGCTGACTGAGCTCAATAGATTATGCTTTACTGCCTCAACGTCACGCTTTGTGATGCAGCACCTCATGTCATGGTGCAATGCATCGAGTCACGCCACAACGCAGTATCGTCACAATCAGCTCTTTTTAGGGAAATATCAGTTCACAGCCATCGCCGTGACTCCGTTCAAATCACCTCGAGCTCTCTCGGTCGTCCCTGAGTTTTCCGCGTCCATGGCAATGTTTACGTCGCACTTCAAGAAACGAAGCATACACATCACAAATCAGAAGGTCATGGAGTCATTTAAGAGTGACTTTGAGTCTAGATCTCGAACTGTGGTCTGGGAGGAAGCCCCAGAATGGCAGCAAGATAATGAGTACATTCTTACAGGGTATCGTCCTGGTAACACAAGCTATTCAAGTTGCTTCAAAAGCTTGAGCAATGCCCACAACGAGACATGCAACATATACACACATCTTATCGGAGCTCTGATTTTACCACTTGTCGCAATCAACACCTTCCGAGCCCTCTCTAAGCCTCGGTTTCCCCACGTGTCTGGGATGGACTACGTCACGCTGGGAATTTTCTTTTTCAGTGCAGAATGCTGTCTAGTCTTCAGTACTGCCTTCCATCTGGTGGGATGTCACTCGCGCACCGTGGAACAGTTCTGGCTGCGAATGGATCTGCTCGGCATCGTCGCTGTCACGATTGGTACGTCTGTGCCGGGCATTTACTACGTCTTTGCATGCGAACCGAGTTTACAAAGACTACACTGGAGCGTGGTAAGATGTGCACGTGGTCGCTAACATGGCCAGTCCACCGCAGTCGCTGTATGCTGACGTCGATAATAGATCACCGGTTTGGGGCTCATCACTGCGGCTTCAATGTTCGTACCGAGACTGCGGCGCTGGCGAACAGTCAGAACATGTGCTTTTCTTGCACTTGGTGCTTCCACGACAATCCCAGCGCTGCACGGGATACAGCTGTATGGCTTGAAATATATGCTGGAACATTCTGGACTGAAATGGTACCTATTAGAGCTCGCCATTTATGCTGGTGGCGTGGGCATGTACGCGGTAGGTCTGCGTTGCCATACAATTTCAGTCATCAATTCGATCTGACCCGATTCTGTAGTATCGTAGTCCAGAGTGTCTCGCACCTGGTATGTTCGACATTTGGGGGAGCTCGCACCAAATATTCAATGTTGCTGTCCTGTGCGCAATGTACACACATGTAATCGCTCTAATGGAGGCATTCACGGCACATCATACATTAGATCTTTGTGCCATCCAGGCGGCACTTTGAACAAGGTGAAGTTTATGCAGCAAGCCACCATGTGAGGATGGAACTCTAAGTCCTAACCGTCGTGCTGGCAGAAGATGACATGATCATACCATGATCTTAGTATAGTTTCTATTCGCAAAATTACTTTGTCATTCACCTCAATATAATAAAGCCTTATCCCGTCCTCTACACGCGTGAATTTCATCGATTCAAGCCATTTAAACCCCGCCTCTAGTACTTTCCAGAAAGGATTGCTTGGGTCGCGCAGAAGGCTGTTGTGTGGAGCGATGTGAGAGCCTGCGTCATGGCAGTCGCGTGTGCATAGAACGCGCCTAATATCGCCACGTGAAAGATCTGATGCGAGCTTCCCCAGATATCAAATACACCCGGCACGAGTCGCTCTGGAAGTCGGAACTATAAGATGTGGTCAGAAAACGATATGGTGAGCAAATGGAAGATGCAAAGAAGGGCCACACATACCGCATACAGGCCGGCTGAGGCGCCATAAAGAGTCAATTCTAATAGGTACCACCTCAACCCCGCGCATTGGAGCATTTTCTGTAACCCGTATCGCTGAACCCCGTGTAGTATAGGGATGAACGACATAGCGCCGAGCGCAAGAAACGCGCATGTTCTTGCCGCTCGCCAACGCCGAAACTTCGGTATGGCTACCATGGCAGCAGTGGCAAGACCAGAAATCATGATCTAGAGACCGTGTGAGCGTATCGCTAGCCTGTCGTTATATGAGACAAAGAAAGGGGATACGGGGAGACACACAGTTGCCCAGTGGGTTTTCTGCCAGCGTGGCTCACATGGAAATATGTAATTGATGCCCGAGATTTGTGTCCCTTCAGTGACGATGATAATCCCAAGCAGATCCATCCGCAACCAGAATTGTTCTCCAGCACGCGAGTGAGACATGTTTAAGTGATAAAGAGTGCTGAGGACTAGACAGCATTCTGCGGTCCCGAAGAACAAGCCGAACATAAGATAATCGTCCATTGTGGACGGTGGAAAGACGGGTGTCCGAGAGCACTCGCATATAGATGGGCGCGAGGAGGGGCATGAGTATTGCTCCGATGAGATGGGTGTATACATTACATGTCTCGTTGTGCAAGAATGTCATGCTTGCAAAGAGATCTGGGAGGTTCGCCGTTCCAGGTCGGTATCCGCGACGGACGTATTTATTGTCTCGCTGCCATTCATGGGCTTCCTCCCAGGTCACGGTTCGACGTCCAGGCTTCCGTTCACATTGGACGACTTTTGGTGCGCATAGGGTGAGACCTCGCCCACGAGACTGTTCGGTCCTCAAAGCCGAAGAAGTGCCCTTGCGCAAAGACATAGTCGGGGAACAGTTGGAGCCGCTTCGCAAGTACAGCCTCTCCCAAGCTCTTGTAAAAATCCCCAGCGCGCCTAGAACGATTTAGAGTGAGATTCAGGCCCAGCAGGAGATTGACACAAGGTCATGTCTGCGTGACTATCGTTGCCGTATATTGTGTCACTCTGAGCATGAACTCAAGTGCTACAGTAGATAAACGGTGATATCATGCAAAGGTACAGTATGATTACTGTGGGAAATAAGTCTTGCAAATGAATCGGACGAACAGGGCAACATCGTGCCAGATGTGTTCACGTCTTACAGTGCTATGGCTGGCGGGTTTCGCATCACACATGCCCATGCTACTGTAGATATCTCCAGATCGCTGTCGAACAAATCCTGCTTGGCACATCGCCTACTTAGCTCCATCAGAATGACAAATCCGAGTTCGCTCCACCGAGAGATCTTGCAGGGTCCGAGTCATGGCGTGCAGCCGACAATAGTGGGTCTATCGGTGCGATCTATTGTGCAACCATCACAAAATCGCGCGGACAAGTCTGCTCTAGTCGGATGCGGGTCATGACTCGAGCTTGAGCTCATCTGCCCAAGCGAATCCAAGATTGGAATCGATACGGGTCCGAGGAAAGGACATCAGCGTGGAGAGCTTAGCAAAGACTGTGCAGGACGCCTATAGTGCTGTACATGTGAGACGGATGAATAATGTTGTTGAGCAGTGCAATAGCCTGTGATGACGATCTGGACTAAAGATAGCTCGCCGCAGCGAGCGGGAATCAAGACAGTGCATAATGACAATCAGGAATCGAGACAGATTATGATGGTAAGTACGACCCGATCCGACTTACGATGAGAAGCACGACCAAATACACTCCACGATGGCAAGCAGGACTAAAAACAGACTTTACTGCAATGACGAGCAGGGCTACAGTACAAGAAGACTATCATGATGAACAAGATATGGTACCTTGACAGAAAATGTACGTCTTCACGTGGTGTCCAGTGTGAGTAGCTAACATGTAGCAGGGTCAAGTACAGCCAGATGCGATTGCAGCTTCCAGACTCGGTCTTATATATTCTTCTTAGGACTTATATAATCAGTATGCGTGTGCATATATCTTCTCTGTAGAACATGTATAACTTTCAATAAAACCGTCACAAGCAAACATATATCGATCTTCGTAAATCTTATATATCATCTCTGCAGCCCGCTTGCCAGGACCCTTCCGCACAATTCCGATGTCGACATTAAAAGCATACCGGAGGCGATCAGACACGCCCCTAACTTGCTCATAGATTTTTTTTCCCCTATGCTGTACCTACAATTCCGACCTGCACATCGCATACAGCCGCGATCATACAACCGGATACGCTTGCTGGTTTGACTTGTGATTCAATGAATCATCTTAACAGTCCCCAAAGAAGAAAATATTTACACGCGAAGCATCTTACGAAGCATATGAACTGTGCTCACAGCCCGGCATTACAGCTTAGTCCAATGCAATCATTCTAGTATTTGACCCTCATGACATCGAGCGAGTTTCGCCATCAAATTTTCGACGGAAGGTGACATGTTAATCTTCAGTGCCGTCGTACCTGAATTCGTGATCAAAGTTATGAGGGTGAAACTCTTGCACGTCTTTGATGCAGCGGAAGCACAAATCGAATCCCTCGCATTCCGTGCAATGGTATTGTACGCCGATCAGATCCTACCGCAGCATCAGTGCAATCCTTGACCATGAGCAGTCACTCAACTCACACGACGACAACAATCACAAAGTCCCCGGAGTTTCAATGCTTCGGTCTTAGTGGACAGACCCTGAGTACGCAGGTCCCCAAGAAAATTTTCGAACGACTCTGATCCGACATACATGGAGATGTCGAGCGCATCCCATCCCTCCAAATCCTTGAAATGAGTTTGAGCTCCAGAACTCACGAGGTAAGATCCAATCTCTGGAAGGTCAAGATAGGAAGCCCAGTGCAAAGCAGTCCAACCTTGCGAATCCGCCGTGTTGATATCGACGCCAGCGTCCAAGACCATAGCCACTCCTTCTACAGACCCTCCCATGACGAAATGATGTATCATAGAGCATCCCAAATTATCGTGGTTCTTGAAAATGTCTGAAGGGGAAGAAACTGGTCCGGTGCATCTGTTAATGAGCGTGCGGACTGCAGCGTGATGTCCACCTATAGCGACCCAGGAAAGGGCGTTTCGACCGAAGCTGTCATGATTAGTCAGATATCCGTTGCGTCCACATAACATGTCCAACACAGACAGTCGATCTGACATGGCTGCAGCCTGGATCGCGCTGCCATAGTGTCCGCCCTGAGCGTTGACGTTGGCGCCCAAGTCGACCAGTAGCTGCACTGTCTTCGTGTGCCCTCGTGCTGCGGCAGCCTGGAGCGCGCTGCCATAGTATCCGCCTTGGGCGTTGACGTCCGCGCCCGAGTCGACCAGCAGCCGCGCTGTCTCCGTGTGCCCTCCTGCTGCGGCAGCCTGGAGCGCGCTGCCATAGTATCCGCCTTGGGCGTTGACGTCCGCGCCCGAGTCGACCAGCAGCCGCGCTGTCTCCGTGTGCCCTCCTGCTGCGGCAGCCTGGAGCGCGCTGCCATAGTGTTCGCCTTGGGCGTTGACGTCCGCGCCCGAGTCGACCAGCAGCCGCGCTGTCTCCGTGTGCCCTCCTGCTGCGGCAGCCTGGAGCGCGCTGCCATAGTGTTCGCCTTGGGCGTTGACGTCCGCGCCCGAGTCGACCAGCAGCCGCGCTGTCTCCGTGTGCCCTCCTGCTGCGGCAGCTTGGAGCGCGCTGCCATACCTTCCACCCTGGACGTTTACGTCCGCGCCCGAGTCGACCAGCAGCCGCGCTGTCTCCGTGTGCCCTCGTGCTGCAGCAGCCTGGAGCGCGCCGCCATACCTTCCACCCTGGACGTTGACGTCCGCGCCCGAGTCGACCAGCAGCCGCGCTGTCTCCGTGTGCCCTCCTGCTGCGGCAGCCTGGAGCGCGCCGCCATAGTATCCGCCTTGGGCGTTGACATCGGCGCCACTTGCCAAAAGACTTCTGACCGCGACAGAAAGCCCTAGGAGACTCGCATAATAGATCGCTGAACCTGGAACCTTTGGAACCTTAGCCTGGAACTCGTTTCCCTCGAAGGGGTCATTCCAGGGCGCATCTGGATCGTGAACAAGGAGCCAGTCGTCTTTTGCTTGTCCGTTCTGGAGGAACGATACTTCACGGCCTGTCTCCCTACCTTGTTGCAACGCACAGTGATAAAACCACGATTGAGCTGCGTACTTCAACAAAGGAAACGTTTCCAGATCTTGATGTTTCAAGGTCTTCTCTGGACTTGTGGTGTAGTACCGCATGTACGTCAAGCAGCTCTGAGATAGTGCTCTGTGCCCTGTCGCACTTTCGAGGTAGAACTGCTTTGCACTACTCTTGGATATACGCTCAGATTCCAGGTACTCTTTCACCGAGAAATGAGCAAGCCTGATCCTGGTGGTCGTGGTCAGATGTTGATTGTTGAACGTCTTTGCGCCTTGGTCATCACCAGCGGTTTGGGTGTCGATGGTGGCGAACCCAGCCGTTGAGTGATTCTCTGTATCGGCGAATTGCTCCTCTTCGATCGTGACGAGTCCGGCGAGGATGTTCAATGCGTCGCGCAAGCCGCCACGCTCACTTGTATCTACAAAGCTCTCTTCCACCGGATCAGTGATTGCAGCGTCGATGAGTTCGCCCAGTGTCGGAGGTGATCGTGCGTAAGCCAGCCACCGGAGAAGAGTTAGTGCCTCTTGATGATACATCTTCTTGATCCTAGTGAGCATTCGAGTGTACGTGTCATCCAAGGTCGGCGGAAGGGTCTGGAGTACGTGTTTCACGTACTTGGACTTGTAGGAGTCAAGACTCTTGAGCTCTTGCAGCTGGCAGTACGCCCATCGAAACCTATAAGAAACGTGAAGATCAGCATCATCGCCAAAGTTGGCATTGAATGGGCGCTCTCCTTACATGCCATCCGCTTGAGATGCAATGGTGTTTTCAATCAAGGTGCGCGTGTCTGGGTTGAGTTCACAAAGACTCCGATCACGTGATATCTCTTTTGCCAGGTAGAGTTGGATATCGTCATCCACAGCGCGTGTGGTGACACGCAGTGGCTCCGCAACCAACGCTTCCATCGACTTGCGTATCCTATCCAGCTCACGGCTCGTCGCTAGAACCCTGAGGTTTGGCGCATCCAGGGTCAGTCTCTCGATCCGTGCCAGAACACTTTGACGAGTCTCATGATATTCCGGGCATTCGTCAAGTGCGTCGAGAAGGAGGTAAACCTTGCTACACGCCCTTGTAGAGGCCAACAAGATCTTTTCTAGCTCATCTGGCCCTGGTACGCTTCTCTTGGCGTCACCGTAAGCCTGACGAAGCATAGAAAGTCCTGGGTCCCTCCATCCGAGTTGTGCGACAAATGAACGAAGCAAATTGCTGTCCGATTGCTTACGCTCGTCCGAGAAGGAGAAATAGAAGTACGCGAAGGAAGTGTCTGCATCCTTTTCGCAGGTATTCCGGATGTCCTCGATTGCTGTGGAGCAGAGGATGGTCTTGCCACAGCCAGCTTTGCCATGCATCCACAGATGGCTGACCGCACTTGTCTTCCAGCTTCGATACTGACTCGACTGCAGCAGCCATTGGCCTGTCTGACTTTCGTGGCGCTGACGGGCGGTATCGTGGTTCGTTCCAGGATCAGGCGGCGCGAGCCAGGCGACAATTTTTCGGAACTCATCTGATTGTTGAGCGTCCAGAATGCGTTGGTTCTGAGCTGCTATCTGCGCTAAGGAGTCACTTTGCATTTTGATCTGGCTCATCAGCCTGAGAACCTCTCTCTGCAATTCCGTGCCCACATCGAGTTGTAGAACTTGGAGCGCCAGCTTGAGGCGCTCTTGCACGTCGGTGACGCTTCCTTTCAGCGCTGCAAGAGTCTCCTTCCTGAAGGGATACCAAGATCTTTGCAGTCCCGACCGCATCTTTTGACGCAGCCCTTCGGGATGGCTATACTCTTGTAGGCTGCGCCGCTTCTCATCGAGCTTGAGAAGGGCATCTTGACAACCTTTTATGCATGTATCCACTCGCCCAACTCTTTCTTGGTCCACCCCTTCCCGGAGCGTGGTCTTAAGGATCGTAAGCGTCTTGCTCAAATCGGTGATCGCATCGTAGGTGCCGCTGATGTCGGAATCGTAGCTCTTCCATGCATCGTAATATGACAGCAGACCTTGACAGACTTGGATTCCAAGGGACGCGATGCCGACAGCAGTGCCTGCCACTTCCATGATCAGGACGCACTAACGAGTGTGAGGCTACGGCCGTGGAATAGAGGTAAGTGTAGTTCGGAATGGACCATAATGATATGCTATGTTGGCAATCACAGTCGATCACTGAGAGCTGCGCCTCGACACAGCCTTGCGCAGCTGAGACGCAGCATTACGGCAGTGGCTGCTGCGAAGCCACGACTCCGCCTCGACAGCGGAGCACACGGTGTGGTATGTGAGTGGCATGAGACCTCGAAGTAGCTGCGTCTTGTTCGAAGGAATGGTTCTTAGATACAGTAGCAGTCCACTGGAAAATATTTATGCAAATGTTAGCGTACTGTAGGTCACCAGACAAGTACTGCAGAATGCGTGGAACCCTCGACCCTAGAAGTACAAGTGACCGCACATGGCGATTCATAGTTATGCGCGCGGCCCGCCCGGAGCTGCCCCGGGCTTCTGGTTTGCGGCGATGTTGCAGAGCGGCCAAGAGGGGCATTGCCAGCATGCAGATCCTCAAGTTAGTCACCTGTGCTATCAACCAGCGCTTGACCCGCGATTGATGTCCGAACGTGCTTTGCGAGGCATGAACTGGCTCTTGTCATTGTAGCGCACCAGGCCTCACAAAGCATTACGTTATACTGTGTAGGGCGTGTGATTATAAGCGGAAACGTACAGGGATACGCCACGTATCAGCTCTGGAACGGGCTTCGGCCCGCACCGATAGTCTTATCGTACAGTCAAAATTGCTGAGCAGACGGCAGGGCAGGGGACATGATAGCCTGCAGATTGTTGCGTTGTATCGCGCATCGTCCCTTGTGTGCTGCTGCAGCACATCGATCTCATCTTTAGGCTCTCGACAGAGGATTTGAAAGCGACGCTTGTGGTGTTGCACGAATGGTGATATTGTATGGCATTGTCTGAAGTTCGCGGAATCCGGCAGAACACATTAGAATTTCCTATCGTCACGTGCGATGTTGCGACGTGTCTGAATACAGCAGAACCGCACCTTCTCACCACACATGGTCTACTAAAGTTTCCACGTCCATTACAGCATTTTCCATCGATCGACGCTCTCAAACGTGGTACGCCAGACGATTTACCTCAAGCTTCCTGGAGCGCCCGGCCCGACGTCAGCGCTATGGACGCCTCAGGGGACTTCCAGGATCTATTCTCCGATGGCGCAACACCAGCCTTCGACGGCTCAGACCCTCCTGACTCCTTCTGGGCTGGACTAGAAGAGAACCATGTACCGCACTCCGCCCCACATATCGACCAGAGCATTAGTGACGCTGAAGTACCACAGCAGCACGCTGTGGAAGAAAGAGCAGAGGATGATAATCACGAGCGAGAACATCAGCCCAAGTTGCTCATGCAGCATGAATGGGATGGCACTACGCAACCTCCGTCAGATAGTTTGCGCTACACTGTGGAATGGAAGGCCGTCATGAACACGAAGAGGATAGGAATGGACACTGATGAGGACGTATTCCTGGCCCCTGAAGTATATTGGAACACCACATTACAGGGTAAGATCGACGAGGCTTTAGGTAGAGAATTTGCTCTGCAGGATCGGCCCGACCCCTGTAGCACGGCTGTCATAGTCTCGGTGAACAAGCGTGCAGAACGTGACCTCACGAAAGAGTTCATCGGGCTGGAAGTCGACTGGTCCGTCATAGCTGAGAAGCTTGAATCGTGGGCTTGTTACTTCGGTGAGGGGAAGCGCTTACTGGTGAGACTAAAGTTGCGCTTTCGGCCACGTAACGGCTTCCCACGTACTGTGGCTGCGGGCAGGGGCCGCCGGTCTGCGACTCAGCGCATGCGCCACGGGCAGGCTCTGCAGCGCGATGCGGAGGAACACGCTAGTGGACAGGGAGCGCACTGGCGTCATGTATATAGCATACTGCGCTGCCCCGGTCGACCTTGTCAAAACAATCAAGGCTATTGCTGGAGAGATCCGCGTGGCGGGAAGCATTACAAGCTTTTGACTGTCCATCTGAGAAGACTTGTTGAACACGTGATGGGAGGAAACAAACTTGATAGTCACAACGACATACCAGACCAAGTGCGGCAACAGCTTTATGCTGAGGCTGATCAACGCGCAAGACGTACCCCAGCGCCGATGCTACAATCGCAAGCAGACACTCAGGCTACAACCACAACGCCTGAAAATCCGGGCTCAACGGCTGCCAGTATTGCACCTGCAGTCCTAGAGAGCCTAGACATACCTGGGCCCCATGAAGACGCCATTCGCAACTATGTAACATGGCAGCAGGGTCAAGCAACTAGTGATGAGTGGATTTCACAGTATGCCAAAGCTGGCGACATTCTCCTAAAGCAGGGGTTCAAGCTGGGCCTTTTCTACGAAAGACAGCTTGTCGATCTGCTTACAGACGAAGCGATATTGCGTGGCATCGCATTGACGTTTCACAGTGAGATTCCAAAATGGTTGTCAGAAAATCGTTCAGCTTCCTATGCAAGTCCTGTGTACACTAGCGAGACTCCCTCCGGCAGCTATTAGGGTTGCTCAATAGACAGTCCCGAGTTTCTGAAATGTCCTTCTGCGCTCTTCACATCGCTCCCCACGTTGCCTAGCGCCCATCTTAAGAAGTCCCCGAAGTCCTCGAAGTTAGGTGCTTGCTTTCGCCAGTGTCGACGTATGAACGCTTTGAGCTGCGAGAACAATTCTTCGATGGGGTTCAAGTCCGGAGAGTACGGAGATAAGAAGTGAAGTATCACTCCAGCTTCGTCACAGAGGTTTTTGATGGAAGCGCTCTTGTGGAAGGACGCATTGTCCATCACAAGGACAGAGTTTGGCTCGGGCCATCGCCCGCACAGCGGTAAGAGTTCTTTGACGAAGTCTTCGAACACTTCTCCGTCAGTAGATCCCTGGAAAATCTGGGTATGGATCACGCCATTTTGCGTATAGGCTGGCAGGATCTGATGTCTTTTCTCGCGATGGAATCCAGCGACCTGGACTGCAGGCGTGCCACGGGGCGCCCAGCCTGTGCGTCGTATACCAGCGAGTGTGTCACACCCAGATTCATCTACAAAGACGAGCTGGAAGGACCTATATTCCGATAGCTCGTACAAACACGCATCGCGTAGCTCTGAGTCTCTTTCACGAGCCACACGCTTGTTTTTCTTCTTGGTCCAATTACATGTCTTCAACGCTCTCTGGACAACAGCCGTAGAGACTGCGACCTCGTACTGGTCCCACACGAACTCCACCATCTCATCGAGGTACAGATCTGGCTTACTGAGGAGGTAGTCCAAGAGCGCAGCGAGGACGTGAGGAGGAATCGCTGAGTGCCGACCGCCGCGGACGTTGTTCGGCGCAGTGACGCTTCCAAAGACTCGGTAATTGGCGCGGGCATTTCTGATAGTGCGTGTGCTACAATTCACGACACGAGCGATCTCATTGTCACTTAGCGAATCTGATTGGATCATGTCATGCAGTTGGGATCTCTGGGCCTGTGCAAGGTGTGGCGCCATGGGTGTTGCGCTGTGATCGCGCGTGAAGCGGACGTGGAGCGGACGTGCTCACACTAAATTCTAGTCGACATCGGAGCAACACGGGACAAGCGAAGTTCAGAAGCAATATGTATAGTTTATATAAGCGTATATATATGTTCACTAACAATGAAATATGATGTCTGTAAGTCGCGATATATGTATCCTGCAAAGACGCTATATGTGTGCACATATTCTATATATAAGTTGTTGCAATAAAGAATAAAAGCGCAAGTGGAAGCTGCAATCGCACACGACTGTACTGTACAGTAAGCTACTCAATATCAGAACAGTGATGAGTCCACCTGGCAATCTGGCACTTAGTCACCTTCTGACGATCGCTACACCCTCACCAACAAGGCCCGACATGGGCGTTGATGCCGCTCACGTAATCCTTCAGCTGTCGGAAGAATGTTGCACGACACGATATACCTGCACACCTACTGGCAGACAACACAACTTCACCGCCGCCATTATCGACAAGGTCTCACGTGGCCGGCGCGATTGATCATCATGCCGTCCTGCCACTGGAAAGATTCTGCCTGCGTCACATGACATAATAAAATGCGGGCGCACACTGCACACGTAGCCAAGAGGACTTACTATCGGCCCCAATAAAGATATGTATCGCCGGCGTGCCATTACAGATGAGTAAGAAGTGGAAAACCATGCAGGAAATGAATAAGGGCGCAACGAGCCTGTCAGCTTCGCAAGAAGGCCAACAAATTGTCTCGACGCATGACTCACAACACAGAGGATACACAGCAAGCTCGATCAGTCGCTGCGCAAAGATAAGTGCAGAACCGAGAACCCAGTCTTGGGCTCGTCCTCAGGCTCTGGCCTCCGAAAAGGAGGAACCGCAGGATGAACAACGTGAACAAGATAACGTTAGCGTCCTTGTCAGTGACTAGAGGCATTGAGAATGTAGCACGAGGGATGACAGCGAGACCATGGATCGAACAGAGCACGAGGGCAGTTGTTGCGGCCACATGCCGAGACGAAGAAGGGTAAGATAGTGCCTAACAGTTGTGACATCACAATGGAGTCAGGACGACGAGTAGGTCTGTGAAGTAAGTCGACGACTGACGCAAGAGAAAATTCCAAAGACATAGAAATCGTCGAGATGATCGCCAACGTGTCAACAGCGACGCCGCTTCAAGGTAGTATGATGAAACAGGCAGCGAAACAAGCAGGACTGTAGGTAGGCTTTGACGACTTACAGGACTAAAGATAGACTTTGATGACAAGCAGGACCAAAGATAGGCTTTGATGACAAGTAAGACTAAAGATAGCTCATGATTACAAGCAGAACCAAAGATAGACTTTATTGACAAGTGGTTTCAAGAATAACTCGCGATAAAGAGCAGAACCCCAGGCAGGCTTGATTACAGATAGGATGAAAACGTGGCTCGTATTGACGAGCAGTACTAAAGACGGCTTACGATGACAAATAGTACCACGGATGTCTCATGTTCACAAGCATGTCCTAAGATGAGCTTTGATGAGATGGAGAACTAAAGGTGGATCGCGATGGCCTGCAGGACTTAAGATAACTTAGTTCACGATTGATACTTAAAGTTCTAACCATTCACCGCCAGACAGGCTCGGTCCATGTCATCGTTGGTCCCGTGCCGGACCGAATCTGGGTAATGATGAAAGGCGACGCCAATTTTAGTTTTGGTCGAATTGCGCCGCTGAGCATAGCATATTTTAATTCGTGAGACGAAACGTAGCCTATGCTACTTCCCAACCCCGGTTCATATATAGTTCATCACACTACCCAAGGGAAGTCTGGTATGACTAGAAAGACGAAAATCGTATGTTCTGCCAAAGCTATACTATTAAATGGCTACCCAGGACTAACCAGCATAGCCTCACGTATGAGCAAGGATGGAGCTCCCCACAGCTCGGAAGGTCAACATCATCTGTTCAGAGGGCGACGTTTTGCTTCAAGGAGCTGAACAAGGCAATGAAGATCTGCTTCTCGTCTCTTCCCACGTCTTGAGCAAAGCATCAGAAAGTCTCTCCGAGATCTTACGGATACCTCAAATGCCTCAGGGTCAATCTTTGCCTACCATCAGAGAAATTACACTTCCCAGAGACAGTCTAGACGCGTTGCTGGTCATCTGCAACATTCTTCATGGTCGTGATCCACATGTACCAGAGACCATGCCTCTGGACAAGTTGAAGGCTGTCGCTCAGTCTTGCAATAGACACCAATTGACGAAGTCTCTCCTCACGTGGAGTCCGAAATGGCTCAATCATGCTTCTGGTGTCGTCTCGAAGAATGAACGCTACGTAATCATAGCACTCGCCGTGGACTTTGGAGTCCATCCACCACGAAATGAGCCTGTGCTGTGGCAACCCTGCCAGAGTACTGGGACTACCGGCCATTATCTTGCAGGTATGATTCCGGTTCCCCCCGAAACGATCCAAGATTTGCCAACACGCACTCAGGTGGTCTCCATTACCAGAAGTCCCAAGTCATGTTGAGAGCTGTTGCTGCTCTTCGAAATTGCTCCATGGATATGTACAACGTGTCTCCAAAGTGCAAGTCAGGGCATTTGGCTTTATGGGAAGCGCAGCTGAAGAGTCGTGGACTACTACCGTTTGAGAACGCAGTTCGAGAGTGCGATTTGGGCAGCCTCATGGAAGCTCTGAGAACTCTCACGATACCAGATTCTGTGCCAGAATGTGGTTGCAAAGGTTTCACGCCCAGTCTCACACGGGATCTGTGTGACGCTGTGTGTCGGACATTTGACACATCATGTTTGTAATACTCGCTTTCACGTGCACAGTAGATACAGAGATCTGGAGAACATTGGTATCAATGAGATGGTGGGTGAGCAGTGAATACAAAATGTAACTCACTACGAAGTGGCGCCGTAACTATGTAGAAGCTGACATGCCTTATGCTACGACGTCGTAGACTAGATGCAGTACGAAGCGAAAGCAGAAACAAAGGAAACTTTTTTTCACCGGACTGGAGTTCTTCACGCGGGTGAAAACCCCAACCCCAACCCTCGTCGCTGGCAAAGTTTTCGCCAACGGCTGTGTTCACGATCTCAAACGGAAGCGGTTGACGCTGTTCAGTGCATGTTCTTTTCGGTGCATCTATAGTCGATGGATATTCTGACTCCTCGATCATTACGTCTTTGATTGTCGCGTGCTTGGCCCTTGTTCCTGAGAAGTTGAGGTTGAAATTCGCTTCAGTACTGTAAAAGGATATCTGTTCTTGAGAACCTTTGGCCCTGCCAACTATTGCCAATGGCAATTTCTTAGCCGATACCACGTGCAGTTGGGATCTCATCGCTAGCCGAAGTGGAGATTAAATCGGCACAAGCATTTCAAGCGACACTCCGCTTTCCAATATTGGCGCGATTTATCCGGCAGCGTCAATGGAACCAGAAAATCGCGCCGACAGGCCCACTTTTGTCGGCTGCACGCCATGAGTCAAGCGCAAGCTCGGCTGCCAGGCGACACCTAGTGTGGGGCGAGCGACAGGACATGGCAACACTAACTTACGTTAGGGTACTACACTACTGCACTGTACTGTAGCAGTAACGCTGCTTACAAGTCAAATTACGGGGCCAACGCCGTCGCCATGACCGCCTTTACCAATTGGGAAAACCGATTAACCTCAATCGATCGCCATCGCGGTGACTTCTGGGCAGTGTTGGATTCTTGAGCGTCGATCGGGCGGTACAGCATACACATCGTGTTACGCATCGTCAGGGCTCCGTAAGATTGGTTCACAGCGCAATTACCATTGGTGTGATACTGTACAAGCATGATATTGTAGCCTGTGAAGTCCTCAAGCGATGGATGGGACTTGTTTCATTTCAAGTATATCCCGGTGTTTGACTTGAGGCCTTGGGTCGTAGAAACAGTGCAGTGCATACCTCTCACAGCGTTCCTCTACCAACGTGAACATCAGTCACCTTGGGCATCCTACCGTTCTACTACGTCCTTGACACCTAGACCCATGCTCTACACTCTGGACATTTGTTCGATTGGAGAATGGCGCAACCTCTATGCATGCCATCGAGACGGCTCAACGCGATAATTCTGACGGCTGTGCTAGTACTGGTCGTTTGGATGGCTTTTTGTCGGCGGGAAATCGTTGATGATCAACGTGGTCACCTGCGCCACGCGATGTCTCACCTGCACTTCACCCGACCCTCTTCTGGTTCTCCCAATGGACCATCTTGTCCCATCACCTCGCTGCCTCCAGATTTTTCTACGCCCTTGCCTGAGGACTTTTCAGCGGGCAATTCTACACTTGGGGTGAGTCAAAGGTCACCGCTGTTCTCGCATCCAATCACTGACTTACGGTCATTCCATAGTTTACCAAGATCGTTGCAGTGAGCAAAGGAACGCCCTGGAGAGCAGAAGGATTGATGGCAGCTGCGGCGGCAAGCGATATCGAAGTCTTCATTCCCGAACAGCCTAAATGGTCCGCCTCATTTGTGAAAGCCTTCGAGCTGTTTGGCAACGTTGATACACACGGCGCTGCGTTGGCTTGGCTAGCGCATATAGATGTGCTCAAACTCATCATCCAAAACCGGTGGCAGTCTGCTCTTGTGCTAGAAGACGACGTCGATTGGTCGGTCGACATCAGGAAGCAAACGAGCGAAGTTGCCAAAGCAGTTCTGGAGCTTACTGGACAACGAGCTGGTCACGACGCTCCGTACGCGCTTGACTGGGACATAATTTGGATGGGTCATTGTGGCGATCCACCAGACTTCAAGCACAAGCCTTTCGTCGCCTGGGACGACAGGACCGTGCTTCCTCTGGATAGATATGAGAACATCAACCGTCATGTCACCACGCAGCTTGGAGAAGGGCAGCGGGCTGTGCATTTCTCCTCGAGCCCAATCTGCACATGGGCGTACGCTGTTTCGGCAGAAGGCGCCCGAAAGGTCATGGCAGAAGCGTCTGAAGGTCACGGCGGTGCTTTCGATCTGCTGCTGATGGACAGGTGTAAGACTGAAAAGTGGAGGTGTATCACTGTCAACATCGAGCTTTTCGACGACTATCATCCCGCAGAAGGTGAGTTGAGTGAGATCAGGGCTGGCGATAATGAACCAGATCTTGAACCTGCTGCGTCAAAAAAGATGGGCCGCACCAAAAATATTTTGAAAAGTGCAAGGTGCGCCGGTCTCTACGGCGTGACTTGTACATAACGTTAGCAGCCAACATTAGGATTGAACGAGCTATTGATTGGAGGGGCAAACATGCTGCCAGCAAGTCAGCGTCTTGAAATTCGTATTGATGTACACACTCTGCGGCGTCTGCCGTGCCACCCACAACTGATCGAGATTATGATATGCCTGTGGCGTGACTACACATTGCAACACGATGTGCGCTTCCATAGGCCGTACTGTGACCTTTAGTCACTTATGCCATCTATGATGCGCAGGAGGTCTCCAAGAGACATAGTTCTTCGATAATACATGTCGCGGAGATCATTCTACATCTTAGATCGACCCGCGTGTCGACGTTGGCTCGCGATCTCAGGCAAATGCGGAACGCGCGAGCTCCGCACTCAGCTTCAGCAAATCAACGGAGGAAGAGTGTGACATATATAAGATCGAATCCACGATATATTGAGCAACGCCCTGAGACATGAAAGCTTGCACCCATCACCATAGCCTGCCATGGTCTATAACACTGCCATTGCGGTTCTCGTTGGCTTCGAAAGTTGTATTCATACTTTGCTTATATTCTTGACGTATAATTGTGAGAAGGTTGATATCGTTCGACGTCTCGCTCGCAGTGGTCAGTCCTGTCGAAAATGGCAGGGGATCTGCCATCATGTTGAGTTTCCAAAGTGGCGTCTCCAATGAAGGAGAACGATCTAATCCATGCTTCTTTCGAGGCCGCTAGATGACCCGAGTGATTATACGGCTTCCTCCCAGTCTGTGCCGATGCCCACGGTCTGAGGCTCAACACGCAGCAATGGGGTCGCGCGGCCAAGGCATCCAGTTCCCGAGTATGCATCGATATGTCACTGGACCGTGCCTCAATGCATAATCTACTGGGCTCTGACGGTTGCTGTCTTTCAATTCGCGATTGGCCCCACTTTTTGAAAGTATCCTTACAATATTGCAATGACCTCTTTCGGCTGCAAGAGATAGCGGTGTCCTTCCATCAGCATCTTGTGTATCTACTTCGACTCCGTGAGCCTGGACTAACGGTCGAACCATATCGTCTCGGCCGCTGTGGGCAGATCGCAGCAAGAGTTTTTGTAGAATTCCGTTGTCCCAGTTGGTAATGCTTGCTTCCAATGTCATGAGTTTGCTTTCGATCTTAGTTCGTCCCATCTGTCCGGCGAGCAAGAGCGCTGGGTTGCCGTCTTTCATGTGCCTCACAAGTCTGACGGTGGCAGCGCAATTTCCGGCCTCCACGGCATAGAAAAGGGGGCTTCTCCCCTGATCATCTTCCAAGGCAATCTCGGCACCGGCCTCCAAGAGTAGTTCGGTCGATCTATAGCTGTTGCGTTGCACCGCGTAAGACAATGCTGTGCGACCAGACTTGTCTTTGACATCGACCAGAGCGCCGTATGAAGAAAGAAGTCTTTGAAGCAGAATAATGCGCTCAAATTGCGCTGCATAGAAGAGCGCAGTCCTGCCGTTATCGTCTGCAGCATTGATGTTGAGCCCACTGCACTCCATCAAAAAGTGAAAGAGCCCGGTTCGGCCTCGTTCAGCTCCAACGTGTAGGACTGTACGCCCAGTAGGATCCCTCATCGTCATGTCGACTCGGTCGCTTTGGCAAATCCTTTTGACTGTTTTCACTTCTTCAGTACGTACGGCTCTGAACAACCGAGGAGTACTACCCGAGTCGAACAGCTGTGTCATAGCAGAGGAATCATGTAGTGTTGTGTTCACAAGCTTTCCAGAGGAGCATCGTGTCCTGTCTTCTTGATCTGCTGTTGGCGAACAGGCATATACGGAGAGCACTCGAGTTTCGAGATCCTGATGATCGACGTACTCTCTGGCTTGGCCTAGTTTTGTTGTTTTGCAGTTGATGACAGACCTCCTCCGAGCCTTTTTACATAGCCTGGAAGGCTGTGATCGTCGAGCAGCGTCATGATTTTCCAACATCCTCAAGCGTGAGAGACCAGGTAGGAGAGATGCCTAGATCGTGTGTAGCAGATAGCCCGCGTGGGTTTAGGGATGAGTGTGAGAGAGGTAAAACCCACAAACTGCGTCGAAGACTTGGAATATCGTCCGGCGGTGCGAATGAACCGCGAAACCCTTTCTGTCATAGCCACGAATCAGACGTCCATGCACACACGCCGCTACTATGGTTCGTTCTAGTGGCCAACGGGTGTCCCACGTGCCATCACAGACTATGCGAATTATGGTGAGTCATCCATGCAGCGACAGTAGGGAGGGTATTCGTTATCTCTATCTAATTGCTATCGTCATCGCGACGCAAGGGCATGTTTCTCGCAGCACATTGAGGGAACCCTGGTAATATCATCGATTGCATCATTGCAAATCAGGCTTGGTAAGATGTCACAAAAAAACATCCCGGTCGATCCCGCCGTGAACTTTGGCAAAAACAGTGAGCTGTCCACTTTTGCAGGTCGTGCGTCGCACCTTTCCTCAAACTGTGTTCGCTTTGGGCGTGAGCTCGCATTGGCGGGCGAGTAGGCACTTGAGTCATGACTTGCAGCCAGCAGAAATGGGGCTCCCGGTACGATCTACTGTATGGACTATGAGAAGCAATGAGCAGATAGTCGTGCGGATGTCAAAACAGGACAGGGGCAATACTGCAGTGCAAGAAAACTGGACGCTCCTTGGCAATCCAAGTGCCGATGGACGAGCAGTGATTGTATTGCATGGACTAACTTAAGGTGTGAGTGCTGTATCTGGATCAATCCTGTGTTTTGGCGATTAGAAACAAATCTGTCTCTATAGACTTCCTATTCTGATAGAAAAGGCGGCTCGTCAATGCGGATACGATGGTACATTCAATTCATATGGCGATGCGTTACGAATTCTTTCATTTGTGATGGCAGTAGTGGCAGTGATGGCAGTGATGGCAGTGATGGCAGTGATGGCAGTGATGGCAGTGATGGCAGTGATGGCAGTGATGGCAGTGATGGCAGTGATGGCAGTGATGGCAGTGATGGCAGTGATGGCAGTGATGGCAGTGATGGCAGTGATGGCAGCATTCGGTTGGATACAAATTCGTCCTCGAGATGACTGCTGACCATCTCTGAATCAGCCAAGCGTGAATAAGTACACAGCATATCTTGAATACTTGCAATTCTGAAAATATCGATCGCCGCGCTGCAGAGTGGCCGTTGTTGATTTCGAAGCTTAGTTCTATTGCGATCAGCGGAGGAGTGCTTCATAACTGGTCGAACAATATATTGACACAATCCGCGCCCAACGCAGCACAGGAGGATTCAAGCACACAGGCACGGTTGATCTAAGAGACACTCAAGATGATGCATAACCATGGGTGCTTGATGCAGATCTCGTAATCTCCCGCCTGCAACATCCGACAGGAGTCTGCTGTGGACAAAGTCCAACGTATCATGGAGCACAAGCAAAGTGTGGTGCAACTACTGTGGTTTGTACAAACTATCTGAAAGACTTCAATGATACAGTATATTAACAAATGTGATCATTGCATAGGATGAGCAGATATCAGGAATAGAGAGAAGTGGAAGCTTGGAGAAGCAGATCTGTTGGGTGGAAGATCTGCGAATGTGTAACTTTAAAAGGCCTGTAGGTGCTAAGGTTTGCAATTGATGGGAATTACGTGATGCTTGGGAAGCCGGCTCTTGCTACGTGTTGGTGAGCTCCTTGGCGATATTGCCATGCTGCGAGATATTGGCGAGCGCGCCACAGTGACGCTCCTCTCAGACGCTGTTTGATTCCCAGTACGACACCCATGATGGACACACTCATCGGATGATACTCCCCTCGTTTCATCTGGTATCTGGCTTGGGTATCGGACCTCGAACACATTTGTTGACACTGCTTGAGGTCCTCAATCTCGAAGCCAATCCACTCGTCAAGCCGTACGTGAAGCAGACACCATGTCCTGGCTGGCTTTGATCACCAAACGCCAGGTGAGATCAGTCGATCGGTTGTGGTGATGGGCTCGCGATGAGGCAGGTTGGGAACATTTTGGTAGTTGCATGAGACAAAGTCAATTTCTACATTGGAGGCTGTTCTCTCGATTCGTGATTTTGTAGGCCGCTTATTGTGCAACATACATGCACCCCACAGCAGACAGTCACCCATCAATACTTATGCTTGTAGCTGTAGAGCATCACGTGTTGTCATAAACCATGTCTAGCATCGACTTCCAATGGAAAATATCCCAGGTCATTAGAAGCAATCTTCCAATCCTTTTTGTCGTCGCAAGCTATTTTTATCTCGCGTGCCATCGCAGGCCACATTTGGTTTGACTAAAGTTTGGTTCATGCGATCGGTTGTTTTTTCTCAAAAGGTGGCTGACATGCTGGATTTTACGAAGAACTAGTTTCTCGATTGTTACGTGAGCAGCGCGGATACATAACTGGTCTCGGATGGTTGTTCTCTAAGTGTTTCCGGCCTCAACGACAGCTCCTCCCAACACTCGTCCGCATCAATGTTCCTCAAGCATACACAACTAGCCTTCTTGCTCGTCTCCAGTTTTTCATGGCGCATATGTCAAGCTGAGACGACTACGACTTCTCCTATCGTGCAATTCTTCAAGTTGCCCTATTATAAGTATCAGGATGACAAGGGCTCTCAACCTTCAAAGACATCGGTGATGGAAGGCTGTCAGTCGATCACAATGGTAGGCGGCGTTGGATCCATACAGCCTGGATGGGAGACTGTATGCGATGTCTTCTCGTAAGTGGTTCTCAGCTCTCTGCCATTCATGGCTAACGTTTCTTCCGATGCAGGGGTACCGACTGTACCGGCGTTAAGTGGTCAGGTTTGACATACCCAGGTCCGAACGACCTGTCAGCTAATTCACTGGACGGAGAGAACGACAAGACTTGGGCCACTCTGGATAGTTTCAGCTTCCAATGTCGCACGGATCCATCAGCAGCATACGCCATGACCCGTACACAGCTCGAAGATGCGCTGGCCTGGAATGTTAAGCTGCGCGATCAGCTCAAAGACTGCGAGGTGAAATAGGAATCGCTTGACGGTCAAAAGTGTGAGCTGGTGGGTATCGTTTGTCTAAAAGTATAGGCTGGTGAAGGTAGAGGTCGCAATCGCGACTTTGTTATTTCGAGTGACCACGCCCCATGTTTAAGCCAACATTACATAGCATAGAACACATGCACGTCAGACTGCCAGATGAGCTGGTGGATCACAGCATTCTGTCGAAGAATACCAGAAACGAGTATCTAGATCGCCACAGACTCACTGAAGGTATAAACTAGTGGATGGCCCCAACAGTAGATATACAGCTTAATCAAGTTTTTCACATCCAATCTCATCAACAGCAAGACGTAGTTAGATCACCGCGCGATATATGGTTCAGCTGTTCAACATCTGATTTGCTTTCGCCACCTGACGGATTGATGATGACGACGATCAACTCAAGTTGGCAACCCGAGTCGCACGAAGTGTATGGAGATTGGAATCGTATTGTCGCTTCTGCGATGTAAGCACGGCATCTGCCGCAACTATGTCTGCATAGCATTCCTAGTCGAAGACGGAAATGATGGTGACGCTCTCTATATAATTAGGTACTGTAACATCACACCACGCTGCGGTCTGCACCTTGTGAGTCGCCGACACTACATATTCTCAACATATGTCTCAACCCTTCCCAAAGCGCGTCACCTTCGTCGGCGCCTATTTCAGGTTGCAGCCGCAGCGACAGTACCGAGAGGCTCCGCTTTTATCAGCGGCACGTCATGACTCGAGTACGGCATCCGCTACCGAGCGAGTTCAAGCTTGTGGCGTATAGTCCAGCGAAGCGGGGCGGCCGGGGAGCATGTTGAATTACATGCCAAGTACTACTGTATCGTACCCACTATGATCACGTTTGTCGGATGCTGCTGCTCGCGTTTCAGTGGAAATTTGCCCCGGGTACAGTATAGGAACTCGAACATGATTGTCGACACTATTTAAAATACTGTCTTTGATCTCAAAGCTGATTCGCTCTTGAAACTTAGAGAAGCTGACACCAATTGTGGTAACTAGTGTGATCAAAGGGTATCTCGTTGTAGCTACGGTACGTTGACCTTCGATTGTCCGTGGAATGGTCTTCCGGCAGTCATGCCTCCGAGGCTGCCTGCGACGCTACTGCATGGTGGCTGCACACTCGCTTGGTAATTCTTCGCTCTGCGTTGGAGCTGAAGACACAACTCTTCGACTATCCTGCGGGTTGGCTGCCTATTACAATATGGGTCATGTCAACCTCGAAAATTCGTCTCGTGAAATCTAGTCTGCCTCAATCTGAAGTTATGGTGCGTTCGATATCCTCCATCAATTCCTACAACAAGTCAAGCTTGACAGACGACATAGTAGAATACGAGAACAAACTCACCAAAAGTTCCAACTTTAATTAATCTGTGGAAGCCGACCAATAGGACAGCACATGTCATGGCATGGATCATCCTGAGTGCTTGACCCGGCAAGACAGTCAAGACGGTCAATATTGCGCGCAAAGTTCAATCCTGCAGTCATTCCAAATACTCTGCATCGTGATCGAGGCATGAAGACAGCTCCGTGGTGACTGCAGAACTCGCCTCATTCGTACCCACATTTCTCCCGACCAATAGAAACGAGCCCATAATACCGTCACTTGTGATTGCCACCTAGCGCCTGAGATGCAAAAGTCATATCGCTTGCGGGTATGTGGCATAAGACATGTTTAGTGCCTGTTGAAAAGCGCTACGACAGCCGACTGGCAGCATGTGTGGGCAAATTAGCCCCTTAAAGGACCATGGTTGAACAAGTCATTGAAGATGCAAAGATGGTGACATGGCGCTCCGCTAGATACAGCATAACAGGCCGCACTCTGACGAGATAATGTTGCGGAATAGCTAACGCTGCGTGGGCTAAAATTGGAAAGAAGACACGCAATGGCGCTGCAACTAGCCAATCTTGCCGTAGCACATGACCATGTGCCTTTGGCCAGAACAGTTTCGTTATTTGTCATTCAGAAAGACGGGAACCAGTTCTTTATTTGGATCATGGTTCGCCATCTCATTGTCGCTTGCCGACTTGAACTCTACAGCCTTCCCTCTGCGGCTCGTATTCCTCCAGCATAGCGATCTATTCTGGTAACACAGTACGCTGATACTGCAACAAGAGCATTTTACTAGCTCTCTATACCATAAAGGGGATCCCCCGTGCGCGCCTCACGTAATTCTGTCCATCAGCAACTGTTGCGTACTCGAAGTTCCGCCGAATTGGAAGGGCATCCACGCCTCGCTGGACACACATCGTGTTTGTTCCGAGAGAGAGAAGCTCGTCCTGAAAGATGAAGTGGCGACGCATCTTTTTGCTCCCACTTGTCCGATGTCTCGAGACCGACAACATGGTCAATGGGGCAACCGGCGCCATCAACGACACGGCGCCCACCGTTGCACAAGGCGAGATAAACGTACATTCGATCGAAGTCGGCAAAAGGGAACATCTTTTCACGCCTAACAGCATCAACGCCCTGCCGGGTGACATTGTCACTTTCAAATTTTGGCCTGGAAGCCACTCAGTCATCCGGGCGAGCTACGGCCGGCCTTGTGAGCCATACGAAAACATCCAGGGCAACGAAGGACAGGGCTTCTTCAGTGGTACCATGACACCGGACGACGTCGACGTTGGACAAGGGACCGTAGGTTTCTCTACCAAGACGGACAAAAGTCATGTATGCTGACGAGATCTCAGCTTCCCACTTGGAATCTGACCATCAACACTACCTATCCGACCTTCTTCTACTGTGGTGCGCCCGGCAGTTGCATCAACTGGGCGATGGTAGGTGCTATCAACGCGGATGCAGAGCACTCCATTGTTTCTCAGATCCAGTCTGCTCGGGTGAGTCTACGACACACTCCATATTTCATCCCAGAGGATCATGCGCTAACTTTGGCGACGCTTTGATCAGAAAGCAAAGTACGTCCTACTTCCGGGCGACAGTATACCGCATGATGCTTCTTCGTCCGTGCAAATTACACGTACGGATTCCAGCATTACCGGCGCTACGACCTCACAACCCCCAAGCTCACGGGCTTCCACGACCTCAGCAGATGAACAACTGGTATCTCCGAAGTCGGCAGAAGATATGAATCAGCATACACAGGCTTCGATCTCGGCTGGGGCCATCGCGGGCATCGTCATTGGTGTTGTAGCACTTGCGGTCTTTGCGACAGGTTTCTTCTGGTATGTCTGGATCCTTACCTCGTGAGACACGAACTGACTCATAGATAGTGAGTTTGCATACATCGATAGCTTTGTTGAGAGCCACATGCGTGATACCATTATTTGTTAGGTGAGCTGACCTCTTCATTATCATACAGGTATCGCCGGCCGTCGCCGGAAGTCATCGGATCACCCACAACGTTCTTCTTCTCACAAACACCGTTCCTCTCCTCACCATAGTCGCTACACACAACCCATTGGCGAAGACCCCAAGGACAGTGCGGCACATATGACTTATGCGAATGTCTTACCACCATACGCGCTTCATCCGTCGTTGCGCCCCATATACCCTGGGGCGAAGCCGCCAAGTGAAGCCGACGGTGTACCGATCACGGGCGACCAGCTATCACCTCGCATTGCCAGCCCCGAAACAACACAGCTCATGTCATTTGAGTCTGCGAATCTAGATCACCGGAGTTTGCATTCCCGGTAAAGCAAATTTGTTTGACACCATGACACCGCAGATAAAAGTCACTAATCATTTCCAGACGTTCGCGCGAATCTACCCTCGCGAGTCCTACCTCTGACCTCTACCCCCGGCCACTTCAGACTCTACACGAACTACCATCCTCGTCACCGTAGCAAGATATACATAACGGCCATCGCAGATACCACGATATTTGACAACGAAGCTTCGGTCAGCGTAAAGCATCTATGTTGTGCATGTTATGACAGACAGATGATTGAAGAAAGAATGAATGCAAGGGCATGCGGAATGAACAATCGAAGACGAGGTTGCTGCTATAGATAAAGCTTGACGACATCATGCTTGTCACATCTCTTTGTTCGGGTGATGATACATTCATGCATGGATCCAGGTTTCTTATCGATGTCATGTTGCAAAGCATGACCTAATGCTAGAAAGTCGATGGGTAACAGCTGTATACCTGCTTAAAGATCTTCTAACTGTTGGCCCTTGACAATATTTGCGGATCATGAGGATTCCAATGTTGCAGTACATAGTGGTAGCTGTCATACCAGAGGTGACTGGCATAGGGGATATATTCAGCAGTGAGATGATGTGACGTGAAGCTCTGTTGCTAAACATGTGGCGACTTGCCGTCTTGAAAGGCTAAGTCGCGCCACATCTGGTGCTTTGCCCACTTCGAAGTTGTCTAACTCAATGTCAACGTGTCCGAAACTGCGGCTGAATTTGTTTTGAAGCCAACAGTCCAATCACAAGAAGCATGGTAAGACTATTGGCAAACTGGAAGCTCTTAGAAGTCAGCCGTCAGGCTTTTTCAAAATATGTTTGAGCCATGTGGCCGACTACATCGGGTCTCAGTGAGCAAAGCGCCTCCGCCATGACGCCTTCTTGTCGAACCCAGTCCAGGCGATTGACTTCTCTCAGCTGTTTCGTCTTATCGTCGATCTTGCCGCGTAGGATTTCTACAGTTGCCCACCAAGCAACAGCGATGCTATGCTGCTTCATATAAAGTTGTTTCTTGATAGCTTTCGGAAGGCCCAGTGGTAGCAGGACTTCTTGCTTTTGCGCGGGCCGTGTATCACACTCAATCTCGGAACCTTCAATACAACCACATCCCGTCACGGTGTGCTTAAGAGCTGTGAACATTGACTAAATCGTGACAAGTCAGAAATTATACACAGAGAGCGTTTCAAGATGTCCTTCATACATGCAGATCTCTGGAGCCGTCAAGCCCCCACGGGTCGACTAACACCCTTTCTCCATCCGGTTTCCAAATGGCCACCTGCCAGCGGCCATCATTCCAAAAAGGGCGGACGTTGCTTCGCAAGCTGAGGCTGGACTCACGTATGTTTGCGTTCGACGTCACAGACAGCATCTTCGGCGGCCATGTATTAGCAGCTCGGAAAACCGAGACCTTTGAACCTTCACCCGATGTGATTCCGCTCTCATGAATGTTCTGATCTTTTACCACATTACAAGCGTCGACACGGTCAAGCAGTATCGGGATAAGACCGAAAAGAGCGTCTATCAAGGTGACGTCGCTGGCACCGCTTGTCAAGCGCAAAAGCCGACCACCAAGCTCACGATACTTTTCTTCATCTTTCTGGACCTCTGCAACGTACCTTTGCATATCATATCTCGCGGCAGCCAATCGCTGTGACATCTCACCGATCAAAGCAGGTATTCTGGCAGTTTCAATGGCAATTGAACCCGCGTCATGGTCGTCGACCTCTTTACATTCGTCAACATCGCGGCCATTGTCGTGACCTTCGCCACTGCTCTGATCGCACGAGGTATGAAGCGAGATCTCTGCGCCGGTAACCTTTGAGTTTGTCCTCAAACCTTCTCGCTGCTGTCGGAGCAACATGATGACACGAGAATATACTCTCATCAGGAGCTCCAGGAAGGCTTTGAACTCACGTTCCTTGACTCTCAATGTCCTATTGCGTACTTTATGTCAGTCGGCTAGCCTACTATTCTCATGAGACAGTCCATGCTAGGCTTACCATTCCAGAAAGACGCCACAATTTGGTGGAAACGGTAACAATGTCGCGTTTTGGAAAGCCTCGAGTCGTCGCACCGCTTTGAGGTAGCCCTCTCGCAACCTCGTGTCAATCTCGGGATGGAGGCCTTGTATCGCCATTTTCGTTTCGCTGTCACGCTTTCGACGTTGTCGACACTTCACCACAGGACGTAGTGCATCATGCTCGGAGGACATCTTCATGGCCTCATCCCACTGCTTCGTGTCTTCTTTCCCTTTCGTGGTTTCGGGTAAAGACGCCTGTGCGCATGTCGGCTTGAACATAGTCCCAGCCATGGTCAGGACTGAGGCGAGCTCAGCTTGAGATAAGCCGTGTCGCAGCCTTAACTCTTCCGCGCCCAGCAAATGAGACGTTCCCGTGATTTGTACAACAGTTGCTGCACTCTTTACTTCTCCTGACTTCGCAAACTCCCGAATCGAGCTTACTGGAAAACATAAAGGTCTGGCCAATCGCTGCTGAGTGAGGGCCTTTGGAGGATCTGTCGACGACGAGCGTGCTGGTTGCTTGACGTTCGACGACTGATGCGAAAGTCGGTAGACGGCTGGCGTTTTCATCTGCCGTACCGATCGACTCGATCTGGGCTTTCTACTTTGCGTGCTCTCTTGGCATGTCTTTTGGTGGACATGCCCATTGCAACAGAATCCAGCGCGGTGAAGTTCCCTACTGAAAAAGGGGATAAACTTGAGTTTATCAGTGCTATGACAATCGAGTTCACCAAAGCAGCTTACGAACCATGTCCTTTGATGCCTCAGGACTCGATATGGCACCTTGGAGTAGTTGCAGTAGTCCCTGAAGTCTCATCAACTACAACATCAGCTACATTGCTCCGGACCTGAGCCAGGCGTACTCACTTGCTCATTTGGCTCACTTGTGACCTCATCTGACGTAGGGCTTGGACTATCGCTATCGGGAAGCATTGGAAGAGATGGACTGGAGTATGTGTGGGTGGCTTGAGATCGAGCCCGGGGAAATTCAACCGGTCATGGATTGTGTCGAGATGCCGGGATGTTCTGAGATGTGCTGGAATGTGCTGAGATGAAAAAGAAGGTTGCCTTTGGAATAGGATATATCGATAGCGACTTAATCCTGTAACCACTTTCTGTTGACTTCAAATCGAGAGTCATATACCTACGATGTTTTGGTAGTAACCTTGCCCCGTTCTACAGAAAAACTCGCAAGATCGATGACAAAGTGCAAGGCTTTGGAGTGTTTGCGCCGTTTTCTTTCTATCGAAGGCAAGGCTATTGCTCCAGTGAGGGGTGTGTGTCAGCGTTGCGCGATCGTCGATACCAAGACAAAGATACGTGCTCTGAATGCCATATATAGACGCCAAAGGAGACTTGTGTTCAATGTGACCACGCGATATATGTATTGCACCATGTATGCTAAAGCATAGTCTCGTCACCAATGGAAAGGGGCACCTTTGTGTGCAGCAGCGTGTCTGTGCGATCAGGGTGTTCTTCAGGTGTCACGAAATGAGTAACCTATTGGTCGTTCAACCATTCAGCCAGAAGGAACGCGGGAATCTCTTATCGCAGCTAGCGCTACCGCATCCACGAGAAAATGTCGAGCCTTGCCGATTTCGCGGCTCGTCAATCATACGTGGCGTACTCCGTACGCGACTTTCGAGAAATTTTTCAATCAATGCTCACTAAAGTCTGAAGATACTTTCTCAAACGACCGCAGACGATGTGTAACACATCAGCCGAAATCTGGGAAATTTATAGTTGCCTCGCTGACGATGCAGTCGCCACACGCGCAACACTCGACTGAACGTTCGAGCGCCCTGATATACACAGAGCGACGTGCCTGGATCCCTGCGCTCGAGCTCAGACCTGCCTGCGTCTGTCGAAAGCTTTCAAGACGCGCTTTGCGAACGTTTCGGTCACAGACCAGTAGGCAATGGAAAAAGTGCATTGCCAAGTGTACAAATTCCCAGAGCTCGCGAATTTCGGGATTATCTCGACCACTAAGTGGCACCGAATCGTGTGTTAGATATGTGCATGGGCAGATCTCGCTATGGAAAGTGTCAGCGGCGCCTGGAACATTTGTTCCGTAGAATACTTCGAGCATATTTGGTTCGACTACGAGCGCATCGATCAAGACAGCGGAAGACAATGCCATCATCCTCAAGCCACCTTCAAGGTGTTGCGGCGTCCCCGCCCCATTTGCATGCCACGGATCGACCACGACGAGCATAGAGACAAGCAAATACCGCAGAATTTGCAAGCCCAGCCGTCGTCGATCCACATCTTCTGACAAGCAATGCAGACGGGCGATCTGAAACGCCACATTCCACAAAGATAGTGTTTGTGACAATTCATGAGCTTGGTCTTCAAGCTCGTACGACATTTCTCCCTCGGCTCCGACATCTCCCTGGAGCGCCGGTATATGTCTGATGATCGAGGATGTCAAATTCGCCCGAAGCTCGAGCTGGACATCTGTCGTCTCACTAGTTATGCTCATCCTCATTCGTCTGTCCAAGGAGTGCATGTCGAACACGTCTGGTAGCAGAGTACGACCGGCTGCGTAGTGCAATTGTACCAGGTCGAGTAACGTGGGCACGACGTCTACGCAAATGATTGACTCCACAAGAAGAGGATTGGGCATCCCACGCGACAGGTCGATGTCGAGATGAGGGCAAGGGATCTGGAACATGTTAGCACGCTCGGAGTGGCATATTGAGGGTAGAAGATAGTAGAAATCGAGGTGGGGATCTAGCAGGCAAGTCACGCGGATGAGCCCATTGCGCCGCAACAGATATGAGATCAACCGATTGAATCTTTTGGAGACCCGGCAAAGTGACATCTGCAGCTCAAAATGAAACTGTAGCCTAGGGGCCGTAGACTGTGGTCTCGATCGTTTCAAGCTCACATCGCGCGTGATGTTGAAATGATGATCGAGGATCAACATAAGGATCTCGTCTGGAACGTCGTCAAATCCTCTCACTCTACCACAGAGTTCCGACATGTCCTTATCACGTCTCGTCATAAATCATGGAATCAAGAGACGTTCCAACAAAGAGCAAGCTTTCCAGGT
Source organism: Cladosporium oxysporum (assembly GCA_035771495.1). Lineage (NCBI taxonomy): Eukaryota > Fungi > Ascomycota > Dothideomycetes > Cladosporiales > Cladosporiaceae > Cladosporium > Cladosporium oxysporum. Next base: position 75,701 of record JAWNKS010000018.1, on the reverse strand, counting down.
CTTAAAGACGTGCGGACGTATCGCCGATGCTGACGTTGCAGCCAAGTCGACAGAGACAAATCAACATTCGCCTGCGACGGCAGCGTGACAGATACCCACCAAGTCGTGACACGCATTGTCATTGTCGCGCAAGGATCTCAGAATCCTTATGTGCAAGATGTGCTCCGTCTCTGGTAGTGCCACTCTGCTTGACCATCGCTCTATGGGTGTCAAATTGGAATGCGAGCCTGCCTTGATACTTTACCCGCCTAGTGCTGACCTCTAATGTTGTCCTTACTTCAACTCTTTCGTCCTCCGGTCATCCTGTTGGTTCAAACAAGCTCGGAAGACTGGTTCTGTTCGGAAAGGCAGGGACTAAAGCGTACGTGTGGGGATCGGGCTGACAGTGGTGTTCGGGCTGGTATCCAAGGAGGCCTCGTTATCAGTTGGCGACACCAGGCTTGCGTTGCTTTATTCTGCAAAGCTCATCATCTTATAGAGACTCTCAGAATCGTTGCCGAAGGAAAAAGATACCGTACACAGAAAAGAAGCATATGCTGCGATCGAAGGTGGTAACATCGAACGATTTGAAATCCACCACGACACAAGGTTGCACAGACGAGGTGGTGGGAGGCAGGCTCACGCTTCGCCGGTGCTAGCGCGACACGGACGGCGCTCGTGTTACACGCTAGTGCGGATGTGGACTAGCTTTCCGCAGCGCAGTCTGACAGAAGTCAGGTGGGTGGTTGAGCTGGTGAAAAGTGGCGGCAGCAATGACAGCTGTTGTTCGAACGTAATCTAGCACACACATCTTCACAATGGAAGAGAACGAGTACGGAAGGCTGTGGGACCTCATCTCTGACAAACCTCGCGAAGTGGCCGAAGCAGCGAGCTCTTTCACCTCTTCCGATCACACCAGCACACCGACAACCACTGCTTCGGCAGCATTGTCTCTCAGTCGTGGAGGAAAGCGCAAGAGTAAGATCGCAAGAAGACGTAATCTGATCATATATGAACGGCTGATTCGGGGAACACACAGAAGCAGATAGCGAGTCCGACGCGCAGACGCCCTCGAAACGTAACCCAACTCTGAGGGAGGTCCTGAGTCCCTTGGTCGTGCAAACCCTCCCAAGACAGGAACCAGGAATGTATCCAACAGAAGTCACTAAAAAGCTTCTGCAAGATGTATCTCAACTTCCACAGGGTGTAACTCCCGGAAACCTCGATACATATGTTCGGGTCATCCTATCCTCAAGTTTTGGGCTAAAAAAAGTATCCAGAGTCCAGGCAAAAGGGCCGAAGGGTGGTAAGAGCTACAAATACTTGCGATGCGACAGTTTCGAACACGTCAGCGACACGGGCGTCACTGAGCGCGTACCGCAGTCGCCACCAGATATGGTCTTTGGTCCAACGGATCGAGTCAGGCGCAACGATGGAATTGACGTCGACGAATCCACACTGTCGGACCAACAGCTCAGCGAAGCTTTTCGTATAGCTCGAGACCCTCAGCAAGATCAGGAAGTGGACAGCACTGCCGAGTCAAGCCGTCTTGAACCTTCGTTCGGCGCGTCAGTGTCACAGAACGAACAGGCTGGATCACGACGTACTCTCAACTCAACTCCCGAAGCACACCATGAGAAGCACGGATACAGAGATATCGTGAACAATGTTCGCGTAACAAAGGAGCTTTTTGCACTTCATAAGAAGCTTATACATGAAATAAATGTGCTGGAATTACAGCAGACTCTGGCTCGGAGCCAATGCGCAGAGCTCGATGGCCAAGTAAGGGAACAGGAAATAGCACAGGCGGATCTGCTTGCTCAAGCGCAAGCGTTGCGTGCACAGGCTGCTGAAGCGGAGAGAAAGGCGCTGTCTCATCATGAGAACGGCGAAAAACTCAAGGAGGAAGCTGAGAACCAGAAAAGGGTTATCGAGGCAAGGGCAGTTCGTATTGCGCAGGCCCAAGAAGAGTCTGCTCTGAAAACCGAACAGATGCGACATTCTGTGGAAAAAATGATCGGGAGTGATCTGGTTGAATTGCTGTCTGTACGCACGCCGGGTGCGTCGTGAAAGAATCCACTGTCTTTTTGCCTCGGCTGAGAGTGAATTGGGAGTAAACGGTCACCAAAACTACATCACTTTCAGTGCAGCTTCCACGAGCGCAATTGCCCAACGCATCAATCAACAGGCAGTCATGATGGCGCTTGGAGGCAATTCGCTAAGAGCGCGCACGGATGGCTATAGTACATTACAACGAAAGTCGTGGGCATAATTTGCGTGCCAAAGCAAAGTTATCTTCCTTACGATGCAGTACTGCACAGTAAGCAAGATCAATTTTCGCCTAAAAATCATGCTGTTGTCTGATCGAGCGTGCAAGATGGAGAAAATGCATCGTTGACATGATCGTTTTCACACTTCAGGACCGCTTTGCAACAAGGTAGATGAGGTCATGGTGAATCTTCTTTTTTTCACACTTGTTTCTCCTCTTCGGCTCTCACATTCGTAGCTACCATACGTCCAGATCCATTCATCTGCCCAATCTCAAGAATGACACATCACACTGATGGGGCCGAGATCACAAACACGACGACAAAAGAATGCCCAAACTAGGTGGTCGCATTTCTGGGTTTCGATAGTAAGTACGCCAGCTTTCGATCCGTTCTACTCGACCTCAAGCCCGACCACTAAAATGCTATACCTTGGTTGTCTGTCTTGTGTTGCCTGGCTCATGGCACTAAACGACACTAAGTGACCGCAGCTTAGCATCCAATGGGTCCGCAGCTGAGACGTTCATGCTGACGAGAACTACCAGCATATCTCAAGCCTGGAGAAATTTGTCCTTACATCCTATCTTACAGCACTTGACATGCTACGGACTTGAATTGTATTAGCTATTGACTTCACACCTACCACGAGCACCAGACCGACTTGCTCAAGCATATTGAAAGCCATATATCAAGCTTCGTCCGCGTGTGTACCCTACTTGCGACCCGGAACCGAGACGCTCAAAGATGGATGCGCAAGACGAGAAACACGCTCTCGAACGTTTAGAAAGCGCAACCGGTGAAGCTAATGTTCTTTAGACAGTGGTCAGCTCGCCGACGCTGAGAGACTGATGAAACATGTAGCAAAAGAAAATCAGGGCAGATACGAGAAAGCGGCGAAGAAGCAAGAGCGCCTCATGACTCTTCTCAAGGAAAAATGTGGGAAAGACGAGAGTAATACGGCCGAAGTTGCTGGGGCGCTTGTCCAGACATGGCTCGCACAGGGCAAAATGAATAGATCGAAAGCTCTAGCTATCAATATCACGTTGCAACGAGCGAGAATTCGGAAGAGATAGCATTCAGTCACTCAACATCCAAGAGGCCCTCGCTAAGATAGCTTACTTCGAAGGTAACTTGACTCAAGCCGCAGAAATACGACACCGCACACTACAACACGCCATTTCGAGGGACGGAAAGCCGCTGAAAAAAGCTAAAGCATATCATAACGTTACTTATGGTATCACTCTCACGGCTCAAGAAAAAATTGGAGAGCACAAGTCGTAAGACGGCAATGACCTGCAAAGTCTAATGTTAGAATGACTTTGTGCTTCAGATATTCTATCGCGATAATGTTCTTACATGACAGTAGCGCTCTGAGGATGAGAGCATCAAAGCATCGACTTTGGTGAATTCCTCATCAAGCAAAGACAGATCAACAAACTCTGCACGTTGCCATCAGTAACGCCAACGTAACACCACTGGGTGCGCAATGACTCGCCGGGGTGTAGACGAGCTTAGTGGCACATCTGGCTCTAACGATGTACTTCATGTGCATATTGCAATGAAAATGCATGTGTGCTTCACACAGCAGAATCTATATACGCTACAGAACTGAAATGTAAGATGACAAGCCGAAAGCTATAACGCTGAACTAGATTGATTGTAAGCGTTGGTCATCTCGCCCTTAGCGAACAACTTGTCCACGTCTCTGGTGGGTTAGATTCCGCGATACCAGATTGACCTGTTTGTTGTGGATTATTTTGATCTTCGATCTGGCTTTGGTGCTCTGAGGCCTCACTGGCAGAACCCACGCAGGAGCCTTCCTTGGGCGTCGTGGTCGGATATGATTCGACAGTACGCGAGGCTCCGGCTGGAGGCGACTTGGTCGTCAGGTATCGGCCTGGGCTGGGAAAAGCCAAATCGTAGTTTTCGGGAGTTTCGCATCCATTACCGATGTTTGCAACGAACATGCTTGGGAGTGAATCCATCTCCGAAGCATCTCCACCTTCAATATCCACATTGATGCAATTCATGAACATGTGACGGTTCCCCACGGTGTTGAACCATGTCCAAGCCATGATGGCGTGTCCATTTTTTAGTCCTCCCGGGATCTCGAAATCGAAACTGTTTGTGCAGTCGATTCCGTTCGTGGACTCGTTTTTGCAGGGCCAAGAACCTTGATAGATACCCGCGGGAGAGGTGAAAACACCATCCAGGTTTAGATGAGTATTGGACGGACATCCACCTTGGATGGAATAGAGGACACGCCAGTTCTGTGGGTCTTTCAACAACGCGGGATCTGACTCATAAGTGATGCTGATCTGGCACGAGCCGCCACCATGCACCGCCGTATTGGCGCCGTCACCTGTATCGAACTCGAGTGACTGCGTCGAGCCGGCATGCATTTTCGTACCTCCAGTTGTGGGTAGAGACACACCGTGACACGGAAAGTTATCGCCGTTCGGGCTCAAAGGCTCTTTGACTGCCGTATCACCGATGGGACTCGGCGAGGAGATGAACATATGCCCTGAAGCAAGACTTGTTGCGAGTAGCCACAGAGTCGAGACCCTGGACGCAGGATACAGAGCATACATATCCGCTGTTACGTTCGTGAAAGGACAACTTTGCAGACTCTATTTGGAGCGTGCCGTGCTACTCTCCACGTATATATGGATCACGTTGGTTATGCAATCCCAACACGATTGAGAACTTCTCACGTTAGTAATATGTCTTGGTGATGCTACATCCATCTATGCTCAAGAGTATCGCCGCCATGATGCGCTCCGTCGAGTGAGAATGATTAGTCAAGTCTGTCCTTATGTCGGAAATGATGACGTGGATTCGATTGAGGAAAAAGCATCCCTAAGAGACGCATCGCAGTATCTTTGCGAGCGAAACACATCGGTATTGTACAAATTCGATACTAAGAAATCTCTTTTCGCCACACGTCGGATCATTTTGAAAACTGCGGACGAGCAAAGCGGTATAAAGCATGTCTTGTGCTGGGTCGCAGGTGGCATCCTTGAACCCACTTGACTCATCCAATTCAGCACCTCGAACCGCCTGAATAAGAGTCGTCCGTGAGTATAAACTATGGTACCATGCGCCGTCGAACGGACTCCAGTATAAGCAACACTTCACTATACTTTGCATGCAGTCATGTCGGCTCTGTTGTTAATGGTCGCCCTGGTACTAAGCTACTGCTCTGGTGTGTACGGAAGCGCTGGAATGTTAGGTTTCGCGCTTGGCAACAAGCGAGTCGACGGATCGTGCAAAAGCACGGCGGACTACCAGGAAGACTTACATGCCATCAAGGAGAATTCTGGGAGTCGTATTGTGCGCCTGTACTCTGCGGCGGAGTGCGATAGCGCGTTGCAATTACTGCCGGCGGCTAGGTCTCAGGGATTCCAGGTTCTCTTGGGCGTCTGGCCCGATACTGCCGAGTCATATTCCAAAGACAAATCAGCCATAGCTGCCATCGCTCCGGAGTACCTCAACGAGCTCTATGGAGTCTCGGTAGGTAGTGAGACATTGTATCGGGAAGTCTTTGACGGTGAACAGCTGTTGCAAAAGATCCTCGAAGTAAAGAGTATTCTGCCTGAAGGAGTGCGAAGGATTGGCACGGCCGACACATGGAACAAGGTTGTGGATGGCACGGCTGATGCAATACTCGCTCACTGCGACGTGAACCTGATCTTGGCCAACGCTTTTGCGTACTGGAGCCCTTCTTCCAATCCGGATGAGACCTTCCGCGGTCAGATGCAGAAGGTTGAGTCTCACATCGAGCGCGAGAGGCAACATGGACCGGCTAAAAGCATCGAGATCTGGACTGGAGAGACGGGGTGGCCGAGTGACGGTGGATCTGACAATGCAGAATCAAAAGCGGGCACCGCAGTGGCAGCATCGTACTATCATCGCACTGTCTGTGGGTCCGTTATGGATGGGATGAACGTGTTCGCCTTCGAGGCCTTCGACGAGTAAGTGATTACAGCGCTCTGCCATCCCATCCAGACAATTGCATACTGACCGAGCACTGAAGAAACTGGAAGCCCGACGTCAAAAAGGATGACGGCTCTACGATTAGTGAGAGGCATTGGGGAGTGATGTACGCAAACCGAACACGTAAGTACAAGTTGGACTGTAGTCCTGACGCGGACGGCCGTAGTTCCAAAGCGCAGCCAAGCGTGAGCCCCTGCAGCCATTAAGAAATTTGGGCGTTCCAGTAGTTAGTAATTTTTCATGTATTCTATCGTCCGCGATCATATCGTAGATTGCGTCAAAGACTCAGTTGTTACCTTTGGACTTGGGCTGGTCCCTGTAAAGTACGTCGGACCATATCTCTTACTACCACATGGTAGCGACTGCCAACGTGTACCGTCTGTCCATAGGGATATACAAGTATTAGTGGTGATCAGACCGATGACAGCACTTATGTTTCCGGGTCACCTGGATTTCCTCCACGCTTGGACAGATGTTGACAGGACTCTCAACTTGTCCCTCCCTAGAATTCATCGTACAGTAATAAGTCGAGTCCGGCTGTTTTCTGCCCGACAGAGCTCGCATTCCCGCGGCCTTGAGAGCCTGCATAGCTTCGCGCAAAGATGGCATTCCCTCGTAGCCTCTGGAAACCCGCAGATTGCGCTTCATGGCAAGGCAAAAGTATTCATTGGAATGCAAAATTTTGAGGGACATTCGATTGATTTGGCAGACCGTGAGCGCAAACTCGCTGGCTATCACGAAATCATACTTTCACGAGGCTCCTGCCGTCTCATTGAGCTGTATACTCAGTTCATATCTCATGCGTTGCGCCTCTCAACAAAATTTGCAAGACTCAAAAACTCGAAGTAAGCCCCTCGTCTAACTCTGTACATGGCCCTTCGCTTCGCTCGACTGCACCTTGAGCTTGTCACGTGGTCCACTCATCTGCATAGTAGGCCTCCGATGTCTTCAGCCTTCAGAGTAGGGGATACCAAGGAGCAACCATTGAACCTTCGTCAAAACCTGACTATTAATCCGGCAGGTGCGAGAGAGTGGTGCGAGTCTGTCGAGGAAAGATATTGTGCGGGACAGCAGATGCCGAAGAGCTGTCTCTTCGACGAGGTGGCACAAGCCCGGATGCCGGTAGACGCCGCAGAGGACGAGTACGCTGTCAAACTGCCTGTCACGGCATTAGTGCTGACCATAACATGCATCAATGCCCACTGATACTCACGCGTGTGCGGTTCCATGGATGTTAGTCACGACCAGGTGCCCAGGCACATTGTCAAATGCAATCGTGCTTTTCTCAGCGGCCTTGACGCAGCTCTGGCAACCCACCATAACCTTTTCTTCACTCATTTCTGCAATCGCGCGGAACAAATGAGACTCCGCTTCGTGATGAGGGTTTCGATGGCGGTGCGACGCGGCTCCGTCGGCAGCAAGCCTGGGGTGTGGCCTGGTGTGCAAAATGTAGTCAAGGAAAGGCCTGTTGATTAGGTAGCGCGCAGCCCAATAGTTGGCACGCAGATGTGCGTCCAAAATGTTAGTGGGTGGCTCATCTTCCGGATCCCATGACATATCAGCGGGGAGCTTTTCTCGCCATGTTTCGATGGCCGCTTCGTGGTCATGCGGCACATACCAAATCTCGGCTGGTGAGCGCCGCTCGTGACACGGTCCGTACAACTGCTCATGAATCCGATTCAATTGGATTCGCAGATACACTTGCGATGCGAAATGGAAGGAGACGTTGTCGGACTGCGCAAAGTCGTCCTGGCTACCGCTCACACTGGTGAAAAGCTCGCGTATGGGCAACATGGTTTCCAGACTTGAAATGCCGCTGCAAGGCAGGTCGCAGTGTGCCTGTATGTCGCTTTCTAGCTGGATGCATGAGTAGGACGCACGGACAATGGAGCTCCGATGATAGTTTGAGATCTTAGTTCCGCTCCCGTCTTGGGGTGTTTTGCCACCCTCGCTTGTTCGTTCCCAGTTATTTTCGTTTGCCACCTTATGCTTGCGAAGCAGCTGTACGAGGATCCGCCCAGCCATCACATACCAGTTCATGCTTTCCTCCACCCGAGCAAGCTGCCCTTTGTAGAGGCCAGCAAGGAGGAAGAGTTGGGCGAGGATCAGATCGCTACCATCGTTGTAGACCCCGAAGATCTCGACCGCCTTCGTGTAGTATTCTAGACCTGGGACCTTGCAACTGCTCACTGCTTGGTCGCCACGCAATGCCCCTGCGGCAGACTGTGGCTGACTGCCCCCCCGAAACGTCGTGTCAGGGTCTTCTAAGCCCAGCGATGCAGATCTCTCCCCGTGCATGTGAGCTGATGGGCCATAAGACGTTTCCAGCCGTCCGGTCGATAGCGAGCAGGCGGACCGTGGATCATGTGTGCATATCTTCCCAAGCGCGAGGATCAAGTAGATGACTGCATGGCCGAGGCTATCCTCACGTCGGGATCTATTCAATGGCGCTAGAGACGAGTATTGGTCTTGACGCCTTCGCTTGAACGGGCGGTTGGAGGTCGTATCGTGGGTATTATTCGCAACAGATGGTTGGACCGTAATCCCGTGCCAGGCGATAAAGTTGTCCAGGAGACTCCGTATTTCGACTGCATCAAGGAACGGCTGCACGGCGTGGATGTACTGCATGTAGTTCCCGTGCAGTGCTTGAATCGTAGCGAGATCCAGTGGAGCCCCATCGGCAGAGCTTCGCCGTTCCGCGACGTATGTGTGAGACCGTCCACCGCGATCGTCGGTCGAGAACACATTATCAGGTGCACTGTCATGATGACGCACGGAGCCAGTAAAAGTCCCGCCCTGAGTGTCGTACGATCCCGTCACTTCTTCGTCCTCGGGATACAAACACAAGGAAGGCTGTTCTTCGGCTTCCATGACGTAGAGGAACTCGAGATTGACGTCGGCTGCTCGCAGCAATTCCTGGAGGCTTTCCCATGAGTGAGCCGTATAAACCGGCCCTGTACGATGCGCATATTCGCCCTGTGGCAGTGAGGGCATTTGCGACCTCTCGGTCTCCAACCACAGAGCTGAGTTCCCCGAACCTTGCCTGTCTTTTCGACAGTCTTTGTCTTGCATCACTCTTGTTATCTTATCGAAAAAATCTCGCGTAATGTTTTCCAGGTCTTGTATCTTTGCGGCTTGGATCGCGAATGCCTCCCAGGTAATGGCTGATGTAGGGCCCCGCCCATCGCAAGGCAGCTCTCGTCTCTGACACGAATGGCATGGTCTTTCAGTATTACACTTTCTCTTCTTCTGTCGACATTCCTCGCATGCCGTTCTGACACGTCGCGGTGGCTGTCCAGGATTCTGACTGGTTGCATCGGGTTTTTGAAACCCCGAGGTGTAGTTGCTGCGGACACTGGGCTGACAAGGGTCGCTCCCAGCGGAAGTTGAGTCATCCCGAGCACTACTGCTATCTAGGGGCGACGTGGGCGATCATCTGGATCCTCGTCGTCCGCCTTCATCGCCGAGCTCCGTACCACGTTGGCGTTGGAAAAATTCCTCTGTAACTGAGGCGACAGATACGCTTGTAGACTTGTTGACACCCTCATTAGGGACTGGTGGCTTTTCATCGCATCGGGCTTGATCAGAAGACCACAGATTGTTGCTTTGTCCCGAAGGTCGCATGCTTTCAGGCATGGGTTCAGGGGCAGCTGACGGCGACTTCGCTAGTGTCGAACTTGGGTGCCGCGGCTCACCAAATGAATGTCGGTTCTGCGAGATGTCGAAAAGGTGGTGCGGAGAGCATTTCTTTTGGTACTGCCAGTAGGGTTGCTCGTGTGTTCGTTGATAGTATTGCTGCTGACTGTATTGTTGATGCGCGTGCTCTGGCTTGTGCTCTTCGCCTTGGTACAGCCGTGGGTTCCCGCTGGACTGTTGGCGTCCTTGATGCTGATACTCAATTCCATTGGGAAGACGCGGCCGGGGCGTAGGAAGGAAATGATGGTGGGTCTTAACTGATTCATGCTGTGGTTGTATGCGTGGACCGTCTGATGCATCACGCCCAACAGACTCCGTTCGTTGAGGATAGTCGGGGAGTGTCATGGTGAAGTGAATGCCTGCTTCCTAAAGGTGCGCTGCTATGGAAAGAACGCTCCCTCTCGCGATCCTTTTATGGCAGCTGGCGCCTCCTGGGCGGGGCAAACCACGGAGGCGCGACCCCTCAACGTTACATGTCTAGTGGGACACATGTGACCAGCACAGCAGATACAGCATGGAAGGATCGCTCGCTTGCATGCTTTTTTGTAACGGGACTGCGCCACCCGATGGTGTACGACGCATGCGCTGTGTTCTGACCCCATGCAGCCCTCGGTCGGCGTTGACGGTACTGCTCTTTCTGCCAGCAGCACCAGAGACACCATAACTTCAGCTACTGCAGCAGATGATCTGTTCGTTCATGAGCAGACCTGAAGTGAGACCCAGGTGGGAATGACAATCGAGTGTCTGGAGTCTGCGAGAAATGTCATTAAAGAGGAAGAGCCGGGACTATATTGCCAATTGCCAGACACCCTCCCTGCCGAGTCCGATGCGGAGTCCTCAGCTCGTGTTTGGCGCCCGTCATCACCCACCCTGTTCTCTCCTACTCACGCCTTGGACGAGAACGAGATCTTCATAAGAGGGGGACTTAATGGGAGGGCTGAATGGTTCCACCTCGGCATGTGACCATCGAGTCGGCCACAGCCTAGCGGTAGGCGACCAGGCCGTCCGGTGTGGCAGCTGTAGTGGAGTGGCTGCCTTCGAGAGGATTAACCGAGGGCCGCAAATGGGGTGAGGACGTGGAAATCAGGGTTTTTGTCGCATCGCGAAAGCAGTCCTGTCGTCTTCTTCGATCTTTCCTTGATTGCTATGGAGCGATGTGCGAAGCCAAGGTGCTGGTCGCCAGCTATGTGAAGAAGAGTGTCAAACGGTAGAATCCGAGCACATTCTCGTCCCCGGGCTGGCTTCCCTGTGAGCTACCATACCGGCGAGTGGCATGTGTCCTTGGAGGGTGGGAAATAACTCGAGCGTTTCGTAAGAGGAGCTCTGTCTTCATACTGCATACTTGGGATCTGTTCGCCCCGACCTTCGCGCCTACTCTGCTGTGCATCAAGACACACTGTTCTCACATCCAAGTGGAACCTCAAAGCGTTCCGGGATGGTCTTCTAGTGACAGAGCCTCATTCGTTCTCCAGATCAGCTCTTTCCACGGGTTGTCGGTTGACGGCTGATGAGTGTTGAGTATCGTGTGCCATTTTGGATAAAGTGCGCCTGCTTAGAGCACATACCGTTGAGCCACGAAGAGTAGTGTCCAGGGAGATTCGGACTGGTTTTAGGGTAGAAAAGTATCGACAGCCTCCATGCCTGCGAGTATCAAGCCTGTCGCGGCGCGCTCTAGTCACAAGCGTGCTGGCAGACGCAAGAGTCCCCACAGACTGAGCGTGAGCACGGCACCACGCAAAGATGACTTAGTGCTGTCTCGATCGCCGAAATGACCTGATGTTCGAAGGCTGCCGCGTTTCCTCGACATTGACGTTGCTAAGTCTGCAGTGCTCTTCGGCAACGGCACGATTCAGCCGTCGGAAGGAAGGAATCGTCGCACGGTGTCGTCCCGCCCCGCATAGCCTCAAATTGCCAAGGCTTCAGCCGCTAGTTCTACAGCACTGCAGGTCGGAGATGCTCCGATTTCAGTTTAAAAGGACCTCCTGACCATTTCGAGGCGAACGGGACATACATCTATTCAAGAGACATCAAACAGTGATGACTCCGATCCCACATGCTGCTGTATATGAGACAAAACATGAGGCGATGCGCGATCTCGGTTCGTATCTCTTGTCGCGCGTCGAACACGACTATTTTCAAAGTTGCTGACTTTGTTGTACGTAGAAGATACATTTCCGTCGACACGCTGACACTATGGTTCTCCTGTCAACCACACGGGCACGTTCTACTGTATCGTCTCTGACGGGCGCCGCATGTGTGCATGTAGCAGTAGCGTGAGTAAGCACGCAGATGATGGCTCATGGGTTCCTGGGGTTGCGGGAGCCATGGGCGTAGTTGATCCGCTGGTGGAGATGTCGCGAACAGTGATGCACGCTGCCTCCTCACTGGGCAAGATAACAGCTTATCGCTCCAAGTTATCTCTTATACGCTTGGCTCGCAGAATTGACTCTCTTCTTCTCGGTGGTCGGTGAGATTGAGACTGGTAGTCCCTTTTCTGCTGAAAAGATAGGGTCAGATAGCAACCGGACGCTGTAATTGGTATCGAGTCGGCATTGCTCCTTCCGTACTTCAGAGAAGGCTCGAATATGGTACGATGGGACGTCATGGAGACCGATAGACTGCCCAAAGTCGGCTTCCCATAGTCTCTGCGTCCACACGGACAGCTGACACTAGCCTAGACGAAGAGTTCGCCGATACTGCCAGCGTGTGCTTGCACACCATCCTAGTGTCGTCCAGAGTACGTTGGCCCCGAATACGACTAACTCCACATCCATCGACGCCTGCCTTGCTTGCAGTGATCGCCGTTTGTCTGTTGCCTGCGCTACTGTTAGCGTGGTAAGCTGCTTAGGCCTGCGTCCTTGCCTGCCGTCGTGGGGAGTGATGAACGAGCTCTCGTGCCGCTCGGTGTGTTTCAATCATCGTGACCTTCGATGCTTTCAGCTACCACAGACCCATCGATCAAGTTGAAGAGACTTGCTAACTTCCGCGTACACCTCAGAGATAATATTCCGACAATCCACGCAAGCATCCGGTCACGTTTGTGATCAAGAGATAAGGAATCTGCTTCAGAGTATCGTGTGCTTACTTGCTAGCTCCCGTTTGCCGAAAGGCAATGCTCAGACATGATATCACCTGCATGACCAGCCTCTTCGCTTGCTCTTCTGGGATGCCCACTGTTCCGTTCTCCCCGGGCCGTGGTCACAGATCGATGCTCGGCAGACTCCAGGATGGCACGGCGGCTGCCCGGCTGGTTGTCAGCTGATGCTGTGGCGATTGGTGTTTTCAAGTTACCGACTAATGCAAGCGTCGTGCCTCACGTTCGTGTCACACGTGGACCATGTGGCGTGCATGGTCATTCGGGACTTGTGAACGAGCTTACAGTTCCGTTATCAATGTCTCTAGCCCTTCGCTTCTTCCGACTCGAGATCACGTACGAGCACGAGCAGTACTGCGAGTACAACCGCTGGGGCGACAAGGACTTGCAAGGGTGCCTGGCACGTCAACTTCGATATCAACGTCTGGACTGATGCAAGCGGTGTTACGCGCTGGGCATCTCTGCATAGAGAGCTTCCTATCGTAGCCTGGTGCTATATTGTACTACTTTCCATCCTGGCCCAACCATTGGATGCCACGGATTCAGCACACACATTGAGAAACTAGTGATTCCTGTGAATCACGCCTTGACACGGTTGCATACGCTGTCGCGGATAACTGCTCCTGTGAGATCGGGTGAGAAAGCACGCTCGGCTATAGCTTCCGTATTATAGCATTGTAGACATCGAAGAGACACATCAACGCAGTTTTTCTGCAAACAACGACAGGGTGGTGAAATTCGCTTGGAGGAATAGGACGCGCGGCGAAGCTTGAGCAAGCAGTACCATGGGATCTCCGTGTCGCTATAGCGTCTTCCAGAAAACATGCTTCTTACATACTCAAACAATCAGATCACAGGGTAGCTTCGGATCAGGTAGCTACAACATGCTTTGTCTAAACAGGCAACCTAAGCGAGCAGCACATATGGCAAGTCCGAAACAGTGGAGCAATAGCCTACGCAGCCGCCACATTTCATGTACATCGAGAGCACGGGCTCGTGGCACGAGCCCTCAGCCCTCTCGTTCATAAGTTCATTTCTCCTGCCACTGATGTTGTATTTCCCTGCTCTCTTTCTCTGACAAATTCCTGTCTACTCGGTGGGCCATCCTCTTACTCGCAAGAGCCTCAAGAGTTTTGATCATTCAGTCAAGGCAACTGACATCTAAAGTTCAATTATACGACTAGTGGATCGTACAATTACACTCGCGGCAACGAACCGTCTGTACATTTCCTCTGCCTGCTGATAAATGCTCAGTATGCAGCACAAGCCACGAGCACCGTCAGGACTGCGTGCTCCTGTGCCATCGCATGTGTCAGACCGAAGCAACTACAGCAGTAGGAGCAGGCCTCTGTAAGTCAACTCGGTGACTGGTCACTTGAGAAGACTTTGTTGACGCTATTTTGGCAGAAATGATCTCGTTGCGCGGCCAATCCCAGATTTCAATTCACTCGTGGCATCTCTGGATGCAGGGTTTGAGGGACCCATCCAGCCTCGCCAGCTCGACGACAGAAACGTGCCTCGACCGCCCTTCTTCGAAAAACCTTTTCGAAGTCTGGGCCAGCACGATGCCTTGATCGGTATCGAGAAGTCGTCTCATCAATTGCAAAGCCGTTCTCATGCCACCGAGAAGTATCAGTTATTACCCGGAAGAGTCGGTGCAAACAAATGTGGAGGAGCGGTTCCTGCTCGAGGGATTTGCGGACAATTTCACGATTTGCACGCTTCGGGAACAACGTCTAAGCGATCGAAACCACATGAAAGGCGCTACAAACATTTGCACCCGTCTTCCTTCAAGCAACGCGAAAGTAACCCACTCAAGGTCGAAAAAGAACACAAATCTCGTATCAAGCAGATGAAATGCTTGCAGAACATGGAAGATCTCTTGGAGTGTGGATTAAGCTGGCAAATCCCTAGGAAGCAGGCGCCAGGCAACATGAAAAGTTCCGGCATGGTCGGCGACAAGCAGCAGACGATGGAAGCATTTTACATCCTCAATGAGGTGCTTTTTCGACACGTCATTTCACCCCTTGAGCCCCGACCTGGAGAGACCTGCATACAGGCTGTTGTGAGAGAGGCAAAGCACCAGATCAAAACTCATCTGCATGGCAACTCGGCCAGTGAACTGCCGACGTCCAGCTTGATGGCTGACGCGGCGTCCCCAGGTGTTCCACTTTGCACGGCCACACCTGACCCGGGTGTTCCACTTCGCACGATCAAACCTGATCACGAGGAGTGCCTGCTGGATAGAACTTCTGCTTGCATCAGATGCCGTAAGCAACGCCGCCATGCGGCGTTCCGGTCCAATCTGTCGACACTATCAGCAAATCACTGCAGGGCGCCGTCCGATTCTTCGAGTAGTAACCTACGTCGAGCCGGATGCAGGTGAGCGCAAATCATATGCTTCCACTGCGAAACACACAAGTCACGTAGCTGTGGTATAAAAACGAGGCGCGGTCACTGACGATGTCTATGCTTCTGTCGATGGTAGAGTTCGCTTTTGCAAACTGTGTATGGTGATAGTATAGTACATTTCATTGGGCGAAAGAGGCACGGATGTAGCAATGCCGACGCTATAAAGGCCAACGGAGACTGTTTCATGTCACAGCAGTCCCACTTTGTACGCTGTGAATCATATCACGAACCCACGCTCTTCTGGCTTAGTTGCTGGAGTCGGCTATGCCGGTCAAGCGTCACGTTTCCCTCCCTTTCGTAAATCAGCGTTCAGACTTGGCAGAAAACCTTTTGATAGAACAAGTTCCCACTACCAAGAAATACAGTACTGGCGGGCTCTTGACCCGAGCGCAGGGCGACACGTTCCAGAAGCCTTGCTGCCCATATCCGGATGACTCTTGGTGGTACCGATAGTGCGGAAGCAAAAAACAGTCTTCTTGCAGAGCGATCAAGAATACTTTACTTCGAGCAGCACGCTGCGGCGAAGTAAGCAGCTCATTTAGACGTCTTACATGTCATGTAGTGATCACAGCACAATATAGCCGAAGGGATTGCTAACAGGTCGTTAGCATACTTTGTAACAAGGGTCTGGGGTGCGGCATACACGTTGATGGATCGAGGATTATGGAATGCTCCAGTGACTGCAAGAGGAGTACATATAATCCTCAAAGCTTTCGACAGGTGTATTCATATGCCCTAAGAATTTTTAGAACCTACCATGTACAGATCTGCAGACCGGTCACATTATAGGACCCTAAAGGTCGAGCCAGGGGCAAGCTTGAGCGAGATCCGTCGCGCGTACCACCGGGCTTCCTTGAAGGCCCACCCAGACCATGGTGGGTCCCATTCCGATATGTTGGCAGTGAGCGTGTCGAATTCTCCTTATTTTTCGCGGCCGTAATGCTAACCGCAGGCTCTCAATCAGGTCAACGCGGCGTGGACAGCCCTAAATGAGATCGACTCGAGGAAGGAAGCCGACGATGAAGAAGAGGAGGAGGAGGAGGAGGAGGAAGAGCATGACTCCGAAGAGGAATGTTCAGAACCAGAAAATTGGTGCGAGTCTGACAGTGCAAGTGACTGGGATCCCGAGTATGATGATCAAGATCTTGACAAATACTATGACTATGGCGATTTGAGCGAGACAGGTGGAAGCTACGTGATACAGCTTGAGGATGGCCAAGAACTCTCACTCGAAGAACACGCACGCACTTGCGCTTGCGGTCTTTGAGACTTAAGCAGACTGCCTTGAAGCGTACGGAGCATGTCCCATGGCTCATCTAACATCGCATCGTCAGGTCAAGAGAAGGGCGATCTTTCAGCAAACAATTCCGTAAAGACCTGAAGACGCTGACCTTTGCCAGGACTGGATATGACAAGGAGCCAGAAATGGTCTTGTCCGAGTCGATTGTATCGTGTTGCAAGTTCTCGCACCCCTTGATGCTTCACTATCGGATTCTTGATCTGGCGAAAATCCTTACGAATCGCGCTGAGCAATGCCTGGCAGCATGCTATAGCTCGACAGTGTGGCAGTGCCGCTCTTATGTCACATCCCGCTGACTGATGGCAAACTTCGGCCCAACGTTCGAGCTCGTGACCTCCTTTCTGGGTTGTGCCGCCGAGTTACGTACGGTGAGATGCCACACCTTCAAAACATGTTCGCGGCATGTCAGCTTCGACAGTGGACTTCTGCTCACGCTTGGCTGACGGTCATATCTGTATCGCCATCGATTGGCTTGGTATATCTGACCAACTATCATGGAATAAGTTGCCCTTTGCACTGCATCGTCTCCAAGTTGTTTCTGCTCTAACGAAGCGCACCGATCCTTAAGAACCTCTGCCCGCGATGTTGCCCACACCGGAGCACGCTACTGCAATTCTCGGTAATACTTACAACCACTCCAAAAAACTGCTGTCGGCCCATGAGGTTGCGGCGTGGCAAATGGACAACGAGTTTATCAAATCAGCCTACAGGTGCACCTTGGACAGACCAGGCCATTCGAAAATCTGTTTGACTGACATCATGGCAGGCCAGCCTCTGGTTCCGCTCGAATTTCGTTCGCTAGCCTGTTCCAAAAGCACAACCAAACAGTGAATGCGTGCTCCCATCTCGTCGGCGCCTCAATCTTTGGTGGCTTACCTTTCGTTTTCTACCATAACGACTACGTCAATCATCCTAACTCGCAGGTCAAGGACCTAGTCGTCATCTCGCTGTACTGCTTTGGCGTGGCAGTGTGCTTCACGTTCTCTGCAATGCAAGTCTGATCCAGGAAAGTTACATTGCCCTCCCTTATACAGATATCGCTGACTAATAGAAGTTTTCACATCTTAGCAGATCACAGTTGCGCCGTCTCGAAGCTCTGGAACCAACTGGACTACATCGGAATACTTATCTTGATGTGGGCTGCTGGGATTGCCACGATTTTCTATGGCTTTCTTTGCAATGAGGAATTGCAGTTGATCTATACGTCGACAGTTTGTACATCACCGCATCCAACCTCGTGAACAAGGATTGACAATTTTCCAGTTCAGCTTTTCTGCACTGTTTTGTGTCCTTATGACATTGACTCCGCACTTCAGATCACCACAATTCAGAAGTTGGCGCGCAGTGCTCTACGCTACTTTTGGCTTGAGCTTCGTTGTGTTTGTCATCCACGGGCTTGTCTTGTATGGATGGGAAGAACAGCAACACCGCATGTCCCTGTCGTACATGATCTGGATGGCTGCGGTAAATCTACTCGGCGCAATAATATATGCAGCACGGGTAACTTGTCCTACGTCCCGATATTCGCCACCAGCTGACGATTCCCTAGATTCCCGAAAGATGGGCGCCCTACACCTTCGATATCCTGGGTGCCAGTCACCAGATCCTGCATATCGCTGTCATGGGCGCAGCCTGGATCCACTATGTGGCACTCCTCGAGTCGTTTCATGATGCACGTGGTACCATCAACTCGTGTAGTCTCTCGTTTACATGAGCATGAGCTTGTAGATGCAGATGACTGCCGTACTCCAAAGTCTATGATCAAAGTAGATAGTGCTCAGGTAATGGTCACGGCACAGCGAACCGTGGATTGTGCGATGATCTAAGCTAGCTCCATAGTATTCTGTGTTCTTCTTCCCACTCTGTAGTTGAGGTTCGACGGGCACAACACAGGCAGCGGTTTCGTCGGAACGGACTGCTTTTCTCCTTGCAAAGCTCTGTTGACACAAACATACAGATGTCGCTAAGATCTCCTAGACTATTATTATCTCCCTTCTTGTATGTCTCTGCCGGTACGTAGGACGCGCCCACATGCAGCCGGCTGCTGTACTCCATGCGATAAGAGGTCCCTTTAGATCCAACTTACGGTGCTTTGGGCTTGTTTCGGTGGATAAGTATGTGTTAAATTCGTAACGAGCTTTGTCTTACCGCCCAAAACTGCATTCAGAGTTTTCAGATGCCATAGGGTATACTCGCACATCAATCCGGCGATGGCGCTCGAGAATTCCTCGCATCGTCCTGCTGCACCATGCCAGTCGGAGGATTTCCAGCTCGTGGAAGACTGCACGACTACCACCCGAGGTAATTGCCTTGATTGTGATAAACACCTGCAGACGTCGTCGAATAGCGTGTTGAGCCGCATGGTAGGTTGAGTCCAGCAAAGAACCCCTAGCTCTGCTGACTTCAGCTCCATGGTCAGCTGACCCAACGAGTAGGATTTCCCAGCGAACTGTTGGAACGTGTAAAAGTAGTGATACTCTGGCAACCAGTCAATGTTGCGGAAATGCGGCTCGGTTGCATGAATTGTACCGCCGCGATGCCGCCAAACGTTTCTATCGTGCGGGTGCAGGAAGACAGTCACTCGAAAGGCGTTCCCACCATAGAGCATGCGACTGCCCTCCTCTTTCAGTGCCTTTGCTGTTCTTAGGATGCCCGGGTGAATTCCTAGCGATTGATGCGGAACTTGCGCTCGCCAATCGTCCGAAAGGTTCCAAAGGTCTATCGGCGCTGGGGTGACTAGTAGTTCTCTCAGAATCATGCGGACAATATCTTGGGGGAGATCAAGCAGAGGAACAGGGTCTGATCTTGACACCATCAAGTGAAAGGACAGTGGTTAACTGTGTAGAGTGGGACTCGGCCAAGGTCACAGGGGAAATTATGATGAGGAGGAAGGGAACACTTACACAGGCCCGACACCGACAATGCGGAACTTCACACGGACTGGCGATGACTAACAGCTGCACAGGCACTACGATACCTTTGATTACACAAAGTCTACCCGCACTGCAATCGGTGGCAGAAGCAAAGTTTGGTCACCGTGAGCAGCAATTCTTTCAGGTCCCATATGTTTTCTTGTCCGAAGAAAAGTTGTTTAAAGCT
This sequence comes from Cladosporium oxysporum, assembly GCA_035771495.1. Classification (NCBI taxonomy): domain Eukaryota; kingdom Fungi; phylum Ascomycota; class Dothideomycetes; order Cladosporiales; family Cladosporiaceae; genus Cladosporium; species Cladosporium oxysporum. Next base: position 55,858 of record JAWNKS010000018.1, on the reverse strand, counting down.
TTTAAATAAGAAGAGACTAAGCTCCAGTATTTTACTGTGCTGTATAATATATAAATTACGTGTAGTATCTCGGCTTCCATCCGTGCTCTCGTGGAGAGAGCCCTGAAGGACTACACGGTGGATTATTCATCACCTGCGTCTGCTTCGAGTATCTTTCCAAGATCCAGTTCTGGCGTCGCCTGTACCTCATCTCAACGTCGATCCTCCCAGCCTCTCTCTGTTCTACTCGGTTGAAAGGACACATCGGTCGATTGCATTAGCATTATGGTGTGCAGTTCGGGTATGCGGTCAAGGTACGTTTATTTTTCATGTGGTGGCATACAGTACAGTACGAGTCTGATCCTGTCGAGCTTTGGCCTTGATTCATAAGTGAGGCGGTGCTGATTCTGATGAGACTATTTGCATCGTAGCACTATCTTGACGCACCGGGTAGATTACAACGAATTCAGCGAATATCGTCTTCTGACTACACGTAAAAAACCCAAGCAGGTTCGCGGACATGGCAAATCTTACAGTACTGCGCTCAAGCCGTATAGCTTTCGGCACGTCGCTTCCTTTCTCGACGCCCCTCTGACGAGTTATTGCAGCCGGATTTGAAGCATCGCGATTTGCTCTATTCTAGCAGGTTTCGGTTGCGAGACTCATCCTGTCTTCCTTATCTCTTGTTTACGACCACTGTGCATCGTGACCCCTTCCGATCAGTATGGTCAGACTCCACAAACCCCTTCCACGAAGACAAAATAGGGTTAGGGTTAGTGAGGGACAAGAGATGGCTCAAGTGAAGCGATTTGCTAGGCATTGGGGAGACCTTCCTCGTTCGTGCAGACCTTTCAAACTCCAGCATTCGCTTCCAGCTTTCAGTTAAACATCTCTTTTTGCCCACTTGAAGTGCAATCGCGGAATTAGGGCCAGTACACAGGCACGAGGAAACTGCTATGTTGTTTTACATCGTACACGGAGTCGCAGTCAGAGTTAATTGTTCGTTCCTGATGAAAAAATCATTCTAGGAACGCCGAGAATGCCTCTCAAAGGTCGGACAGATCGCTAGACTAAATGTATCTGATGCCACTTTTTGTGAACGATCGACCGGACTCACCGTTTATAACCCTAGTCCCGGCCTGCGAGACCTCTTCGGTAGAACGAATGGCGCAACGCGAAATACTGCGCTATCTGAAGTGTGTTGGCTCCGTAGCCGTGACCACCGCTCTTAGCTTCGAAGAACAGAGCGTTATGTCCATACTCCTGCAGTAGATAGGCGTACCTTCGAGCGTGTGCCGGATGCACGCGATCGTCGAGTCTGTTCGTGAATACGAGCATATGAGGTGCGTCTTGGGTAGCGCGGGGAATGTTATCGCACGGCGAGATCTTCAACCGATCTTTAAGACATAACGGATATTCCGCCGCCCACGCTTGTCCCGCCGACCATCGTTGGAAGCGTCGCAGATCTGTCAGGGGTAGCTCACAAGCCAGCGCGGCGAACCGGTCAGGAAATCTTGGGAGCATCATGCCGGTCATCAGTCCACCGTTAGATGCACCAGCAGCAACGATTCTGCTCGCCTCGGTCACTCCACGTTCGACCAAATCTTTCGCAACCGTGGCGAAGGCGTCGTGGGCACGGATCTTGAACTCTTTACGACCAGCTCTTTCGTAACGGAGGCCATTGGTCCCGTCTCCCGGCAGACATGTGATGACGGTGGACCACCCGTGCTGGTAGACCAGTACACCCAGGATTTTGTTGTAAGTCGGCAACACGAAGCCTCCAAACCCTCCATATCCGCACATGTAGAGTGGCATGTTTGTGCCTTTTGTTCGGGCCCCTCCAATGTGGACGTAAGGGATTGGCCCGACGTCTTCCATGTAGACACTGTGATACTCGATGACAACATCGGTGGCATCATAGACTTGACGGCTCTGTCTGAGGAGACGAGGCGCTTCACGTGTGTCCAAAGTGCTGAGTGAAACTCTCTTCGGCAAGGTCGGGCTCTCTTCCGTGATGACAACAGTACTGTCCATCTCGTGCGCGAAGTGATTGAGTGGCTTGATGCAAATGACGCCGTCTGTGATTAACGGCGGCATTTGGCCTTCTCGCCACCCGTTTGCGCCCCGAATAAAGAGCTTGAGGAGCGGCCGTAAGTGCTCGATCAAGTTGATGCATATGCAACCGTTGATGAATTGAAAGTCGTGGAGCGCGCTGCCCCCAGTGCCCTCCCACAGTACCTCGGGACAGACGCAAGCTCCATGATCATCCACACTCATTACAAGCAGGGTGTCCATCGGGAAGGATTCGGTAGCAGTGGTCCAATCCTGTCAGAGATGCACAGCCGCCAAGTCGCTACCAAATTCGCATCTGACATCCTGCGGGAGGCCGATCATTTTGAAGTCGAAGTCGCCTTGCGCGATGTAGTGCCGTCTTCTGTCGCCATCTATCGTTTCAGTCAGGTACAGACGTATCCGTCCGACACTCCAATCTCGCTCCACGCCGACACGTTCACTCTCATGTGCAGTCGAGAATAGAATCTCGGCGTTGTCTACTAACTGACCACGACGCCAGAGACGAATGGTCCTTGGCTTGCCTGAGGCTGTAGAGTTCAGAGCGCCGCCGTGCGAAGACGCGAGCAGCAGTGTATCTGCGTCGACCCACGTGATGGAACTGATCGCCGCGTCGAGGTTGAAACCATCCTCGACAAAGATCCTGTTCACGAGGTCCCATTCTCGTAGTTGGACGGCATCCGCCCCTCCATTGGACAGGTGTATGATCGCCCTACTACGATTCGTTGGAAGTATGTCGAAGCCATCCCAGAAGTATTCCTTTTTGTCCTCCTTGGAGAGTGCGTCGAGGTCTAAGAGCACATCCCAGCATTCTTCACCACATTTGAGCTCCGTGATGAACTCCGCATAAGGCATACGCCGCCAAATGCCCTGCGGGTGTTGCGCGTCCGTCCAAAAATTGTAAACGAACTCGTCAATCCTGGTCACTTCAGGAGCTTTATCGGCGTGTCCGAGCGCTGTGCGTACGTCGTAAACGTCTTTTTGGTACTGTTCGTCCTCGAGCTGCTCTTTGGTTCTTCTGTTCTGCATCTCCACCCAGGTTGTCGCGTCATGGCCGTTGAGTCTGTCGAGCCAGTCAAGACGGTTTGACCCCGTTTCCGGATCCGCGGGTCCAACATCGGTGGCCATGCTTGTTATGCTTTAGTCAAACGCGTTTGCGATCGGTGCTGCTGATAGGTAAGCAATCGGAAATGGCGATGGAGGGAGGCAAGTGTTCACAGTGGGATTGTATGGCCCGTCATTAATTCACCAAGATTCTGCACTGGGACATAGGGGGCGCTCACCGGTCGCTATCTCGACGTCCGTGAGCCAGGAAACGCCACGAACGCTCTGACATCGATAGTCGCAAGTGCCTAATCCTTGTCGCCGTTGCAACCCGGTGCATGGGTGGCTTCGGAGGGTACGTCTTGGTTGGTGGCGCTGCAGCAATAAAGATCGATGACACTTGGCAGCATCAAATGCTAAAGTACGACATATGTTGGCAGGTGGTACATGGATCGAAAGAGCAGCAAGTACAATATATCTGAGCAATCACGAGCACCCGAGGGCACAGGAAGAGAGCGCGCTTACTTCTGTGGCTCGCAGCAGACCAACACTTGCATCATTGGATAAAGTTACAAAAGCTCCCATCAGATGTCCGACGACTAGGAATGGGTGTGAATCGATCAATGAGACCAACAGCTAGGCCAAGTACCAACACCAAGAGTCCACACAGCTTGACTTCGTCGTAAAACTATCGACAAACGTCTTTAGTCCACCTTCGTGCCGCATTCTGGACAGTTCTTGCCCGGCAGTACCCAGACGGTCCTATCCTTCTTCTGACATGTTGGGCATCTTTTGCCTGGGCGATCAGTATTGAGGTAGTAGATATACCAGCGTCACTTGACATAATACATACTGGTGTAGTGATAAATGATCCAAACACATTTGGCAGACCATTCTTGCCAAAGTTCGTCGCACGTTGATCGAGATCTTTGCATGGTAACAGTTGTAAAGTAGTGCCGGCAAAAGCTCTGGAGTCCGGTCGATTGTGAGAGAGTGGGCTGCTGAGGACGGGCAACATCGTGAAACTGAACACAATGGCGACTGACTTTTTCGTTGTGGATCGTAGAAGAGCGACGAAGGTGGATTGAAAGTTGTAGACGGGCAGCGAGGGAAAAGATACATAAGTTTACCTATTTGAAAGCTGCTCAGCTAAAATTGTCCCTCGATTTACCTCATCACCAGACGCGATTAACTTCAAATAGGGCATTGTTTCAATACACACCGCTTCTATGCTACTGAAAGTGCCAGATGATCAATCAGTAGTGCAAGCCGCATCAGGAGGTGTGAGAAGCCACGAGGCACGAGCGTGACCCTCACCGAGTACTGATTGCATGGCACCAGGCATAACATGTAAGAAGCTCGCTGCTATTTGGCTGGCGCAATGCAGCCTAAATCGAGATGACCGACACGAGCTATCCACAAAAGTGTGACACGAGGCGCAGTCGGGGCGCCATGTACATGCACCCGCCATCCTTAATCGACTTCTCCAACAGGCCGCCCCCTCATAAGGTGCAGGCCTCATGGAACCGAGCGATCGCCCAGATTGGCCCAAGGATCTCGTCTCGTGCTGCTTGGTTGCAGCATTAATGTCTGACGGATCATTTCTGGTCATGGTGCTCTCAAGTCTGATTGTGAGCATTAGAACGTGGCAGTCACGTTAGTTCTGGCTTCTGTGAACATTTCTTGCGGTCATGATCGAGCTGCTTTACATTCTGGTCCTGGAGACCACTCACATTATAGCATGCGCTCTGCTGTGAGAAATGTAGCACTCGATCTGGCTGGACACCACCTATTTTGACCTTTAATTATGCTTTGTGTGACATTATTATCTGCTGTTGTCGTCGCAAAGTATCATGTCACTGCCGAACGTCCCACGTCCTCCTGGTGTCTCGAAGCCATGTCTATCTGTAGAACAATTCTAGCATACAAGAAGCATTCCACAGTACGGCCATTATCCAACCTGGCACGTAGTCGCACTTTCATATCATATTTCGACCATCTTCACCAACCCAGTGGACATGGGACGGGAGCTGACATGCCTAGAGAGGCAAATCACCGGTAGTCCCAAAATTGAGGTGGACATGTACCCTCGAATGGGTCGGGCAAGATCGGTGGTATTGGCGTCCGCTAGGTCGGCGATACTCTTGCATCGAACACCGACGCGATGATCAAGCTGTGTCATCGACCGAAAGCACCCTTGTTAATATCATTTGATCTTCCACTCCACGGCTTCGTCAGGCGGACCGCCGAACAGAAACTGCTGGATCTTTGTCAAGGCCTTGCAATCGTCTCGACAAGTAGGCGAAATCGAGGAAAGCTTGCAGAGGAAGCCTATGGTATCATTAAGACGTTTTTTGAAGCGGTCTTCACCAATGTTGACGATCAACTTGCGCAAAAAAGGGGTTTGCCATGAAGCGGACATGACTAGCATATTGCGAAAATGTCTGTACATCGTCAGCATTTCATCCGAACAGGGGATTAAGACTACTGAACTCACGCATGCGCAATGCCATACACATTGGCCATGATCATCTGGTTCGACACATCATCCAAGGCATCGACAGCTTCCATGGCAGCTTTGAAACAGCTCTCACATGCTGCCAATACTGTTCCCTCGCCCATGAGTTCAACGGCCTTGAAGACACGAATATCGGCTGGATCGCGAGGGTTACGCAACGCGTCGAATGCGACGTCTTCCACGCAATTTTCCTCCACCTCTCGCATTATGTGAATCGCGTAGTCCAAGAACGGCCTGCCAATCACGTGTCGTAACATCCAGTACTCAGCTCGCAACATGGCCTTCAGGGCGTTTGTAGGCAGTTTTTTACCGTCCTCCTCCCACTCGTCCTCATCCCGCTTGTCCTCCTCCCACTTTAACTTAGGTGGCAGCATGTCCTTCCAAGCACCCAACATATTCTTGTGGTGCTGAAAAGCCTGTTGGATATCTATGCGAGTCTGTCTGAGACAACCAGTTCCGTAAAGCTGCTCCTGCACGAGTTCCAGACGCATCTTCAAGAAAATGCGGGCCGTGTAACACAATATAATGTCGCTGTGCCTCACAATACTCCAGCCTCCGTTTCGTGCGAGCTTTTCATAGATCTCACCTCCAATGAGCTCGCCTGGAATCGGCAGCAATTCGATGAGGCTTAGGATACCACTGTTTGCCAAGTCAAGCTCGGCGAGGACGTCGAACTCGAGGTGTAGGCATGACCACGATAACAGCACGATCAAATTTGAATCATGGTGCGAGACTGGCTTCTGGTCCTTCTTGTGTTGGACGTGCGAGGGGGCGTGTTCTTTCCAGTACTTGTCGTTGTAGAGTTTGTACTTGTCGAGCAGAGCCATGACGACCGCTGAAGCCTTGGTGACCCAGCGCATGCTTTCCTTGACACGAGCAAGCTGTCCTTTGTATATGCCTGCCAGCAGGAACATCTGCGCATGAACTGACTCGTTGGCATCACTTTGTTCGCCCATAATTTCAGCAGCTTTGGCGTAGTAGGCTAGACCAGGGATGAACTTCATGTTGGTTGCAGGCTGTGCAAGGGTGGAGTCGGCGGGAGAAGGCCATTCGCACATGGTGATCTTACCGAGTGCTAATACGAGATAGACCATTGCGTTCTCGGGAGAGCGTTCGGTGTCGAAGCGGTTCGCCGTCGCGAAGTCGCCGCGGGCAGCTTGCGAACCTTTGTATCGCATCGTGGACCCCACTGTTCCTTGCAGCTCGCTTGCGAACGAAGTGACGTCTGGCCGTATGTGAAGCCCGCCTGGGCTGTACCGCGAGATGAAAAGGTCAACAGATGCTCGCATGGTCGCCAGGTCGACGATCGGATGCACAATGTATACGTGCTTGACAAAACTCGCCCAGAGACTGTCGATTGTCGAAACATCCAGATCGAGTCCTCCATCAGGCTTCACACCACCGACGGAAGGAGATTGTGACCGCTGCGCGGAGTTCGGACCCGTGTACGCATTTATTCCATAGCCCCATGTGTCCTCTCGTGGATCCGACGCGTCTGAAAACGAGTCTTCGCTGGGTGCGGGACTCTCCGGCCCGCCTGACTGAGTGCCGTCCATTTCTTCCACCTTTCCGCCCTCGCCATGACCGTACAGGCGTAGAGTGCCGCGGTTCTCAGCTTCTTGGACATGGCGCTCGTCATATTCGACGTCGGCTTCCTTCAAGAGACAACTCACGGAAGGCCATAGAGAGATGAGTTTGTGCAGCGCAGATCGATGGCTGTCAAGGCTCCTCCTGCGTCTCGACGTCGGTCCCTCTGGTTTGGATGGTTCTTGTGACGGTGGTGGCGCGACCTGCCGGGTTCGGGGTGGCTCCGGCTGTGTGATGCGTTTTTGCAAAGACTCCAGCAGCCCCTTGACCACTTCTTGCTGCAAGCCTCGGCTGTCCTCTAACAATCGCTCTGCTAGATATGTGGCTTTCTCGATAGCCTCGTCGGTCTTCTTCGGGGGCTGGGCGTCATATTTGCAGACAAGATTGTTCGCACGACATGACTGACACGGATGTCCCTCGTCACATTTCGTCTTGCGTTTGCGACATTCGGTACATGCTCTTGTGGCTCGTGGTTTTTTCGTCCGCCGCAAGCTGAGATAAGCCGGTTCCGGAGCACCGGGCTGAAGAGCGTGTGAAGGGTGGTTGAAAGGGAAGCCACTTTGAGCATCGTAGCTACCTTGGTCACGCTGGGTTGGAAGTCCTTGAGGCGGTGGCCCATAGTTCTGCTGCACACACTGCTGCATGCCTTGAGCTGTGCTGCCGGCTGTGGTGGGATTGTGCAAGTCATATCTACGTCGATCCATGTCTGGTTCCATGAGATATCTGACAGAGAGGCCCAGTCCTGCAGCAACTCGGGCTTGGTGGATGTGCGTGCTTCGAGCGCAACTGAACTTGTGGATAGTGCTTTTGGTGTTGGTGAGTAAATGGCAGTCCAGTGGAAAGGCTCGTAGAAATCGATCCCCTCTCTCTCTGTGTGTGTGGGGGACCATCACTTTATAGGTTTCGTGCAGCTGTACTGGTCTTGGGCTGTTGTACCGACGTTCGAGGCGAGACTATACACACGTCCGTGTTCTCCTGACTAGTATATCGCTAGCACATCACGATGAGAGGAGGCCAGAAGGAAACGTGATGCTTCCGTTGGCGCTGCATCGTATGCATCATCGAGCGAAAGACCCCGCCACGACCGTGAACGAGAGAAGCGGTCAGGACATGCAAGTGGTGATTGGATCGTACGAAGCCTGCTTTCGTGGCGATAGCGCCATCTGTACATGCCAGACGATGCAAAGCACGGCGCGTTTCGGCTCTTTCTTTCTGTGGAACACGGAGCTACATCTCTTGTAGTCTCCTGGCTGGGTGGCATGGCCCGCTAATCACTAGCATGGACGATGGGGTGTGTCAAAGGCACCCACGCAGCCGACCGTGAGACGTCACTTTCATGTGAACCACGTCCGGATGCTTGGACCGAGTTCAAGGCAGACTTGAGGACGCAATGACGCTGTTCGTCTGATACAGTACAAATACTGCAGTTGATGAACCTCTTGTGAAAGAACTCTCCTTCCCATGAATCTAGTACCCAGGACGCAACCGCGAGATTAATCCCGCCGCAGCCACTCAATCGCTATGCTCTCGTGTTCGCAAACTTTCCCTCAACCTACCTAGTGCGTAGCCGTCTTCTTGATCGAGATATCCGCTTGGCTGCTCCAAGCAGAATTTCAGCAAGACATCAAATGCCTTGGACGCTTCTTCTTGGCTAGTCTTTTGCTCCTCAGACAGCGTCATGTGCTTCTGTGGCGTCAAACACAGCGGTCCTGCCCCTGACACTCCAGCGGCTTCGGGTGTCTCGAGCGCGAATGTTTCCATGGTCCTGGCTGCTGGCGTTACGTCCCCTTCAGCGACATCAGCTGAAAGGCTCAGGTACCTCGACACGGTGCTGGAGACAAGTCAGCTCAGAAATTCAGAAGGCACGCCATGTATCGCTCACCATTTGCTACAGCGAAACTTTTCTGCAATGCAGTCAGCAGTGCAAAGAATCCCCATCGAGCGTTTCGATTTTAACTGACCGGCGATGACCTTTTGACTGGCGAGAGGATTCTCCGCTTTGAATTCTCGGACCTCGCGCGCGCGCGCATTTCGCATCGTCGCCCTTCTCAGCAATGATTGTCGTTTCGACTTCGGTTTGGTTCGTTCCGTTGGTGGTGACGAGGGAAGAGGTAGTGATGCCATTGGTCGTGCCAAATCGATTGTCGAGGTTCTTGAGTGCGATGCATCGAGGCATGGCGGGTGCACCCTCTCTCATAGCATAAATACAAGGTCAGATCCATGAGGTCGAGGTCATGGAGCGCTAAACGAGCGTCGCGTGTCGATCCGGACTTTTGCCCGTCTACGTGTGAGGCCTGAAAGTGACGAGCCGGCCCTGGTCGAGTGTACAGCCGCGCGACGTCATGCACACAATCTATCCCTCACGGACCGGGACACGGGAGATTTCCATTGCAAGGTCAAAGGGATAGTCCAGGCATGCCGCGACAGGCGTGTTGTCTTGTCAAGCGGCGAGCATTCGGACCTTAGGGTGAGCGGATCCCGTGAGACTTTCCCTTCGGGCCCGGTTCGAACGCTTGAGGGCGCATCATGTGTCTGTAAATCAAGCGAGACAGAGATAGCGAGTCATTGGCGTGAATCGATCTAAGCTTACCGCAATGAACGCGTTGCTCAGAATCTCCTTGGCGTAGACATCTTCCCACGAGTTGTATGTCTTCTGGAGTGAGAGGGCTGTAGCAAAGTATAGACGAATGAATGAGGTCTAACAGAATCTAGATATGTACGAACGATAGGCCAGCATAAGAGGTCAGGTCAATCAGACCAGAAGTCACCCCAGCGTCACGCTCCACCCAGAGATGACCATGCGCGCTCAGGTCCTATTAGACCGTAGGCACTGTGAGTGCTGTGGCCATCCCATTGTCCCGCAACAGTTGATGTCGATTGACGCGACTTCAGGGAGTGCTGTAGTGACTGTGGTGACGGCGACGGCGGCGGTGGCGGCGGAAGCGGCGGCAGCGGTGACTGTGGTGGTGGCGATGGTGGCGGCATCTGTAATTGCTGTGCTAGCCGTACGAACGGTTCTTGATGTAGGAGTGGCAAGGGCATCGTCTGTTCCGGCGTCGCTGTTGGGCCAACAGCCTTCGACAAAGACAAGCTTGAACGAATTCGCTCTCCCGGTTCTTCGTGTCCTGTGCAGAACTCCTCATCCAATTTTGGCGGAGTTTGCTCGGTGGCGATCGGCGTCTCGGATTGCCCGCGCTCCGTGCCGAGTGTTTGTCGTACATCGCTGGGCTTCCGCCGCATGTTGATCACTACCGGCAAGTTGGTCGTGACGATGCTGAGCAAGACGAGGAGCGCATTCGACACGATCGTCGACCAAAGACTGTCGCTACCACCCTCGCCGTTCTCCACAAGACGCACATGGGTAAAATAACGCACGCCTATCAGTGGTATCAGCCTGGTCACGGTCAGTTGGAGAAATTCCACTTTGTGATGGACACCACCTACAACAGGCGGCTTGACGACGTAGCACACAGTACCAGCTTTGAAGCCCTTGGTCGCGGGAGACGCCAGATCAAGATGTTCCACAAGGCCACGAGGCACGCCTCTAGACATATGTCGACAACGGTGATGCCAAGCCATCTCGAAGTCTGTCATGCCATCAGTCCTACTGCTCGGGCTTTCGCGCTCTCGCTGAAGGGGCTCACCTCTGCAGGACACACAAATCTGCTTTGAGTCACGTCGTGTGTGCACTCAATCGTTGCGAGCATCACTTCTGCCACGAACCACAGTCCGCACAGGCACGACCACAGGCAGCTCGCCAGGCGCCGTTCGCTCTGCCATCTAAGCACATGGCCCTTGGAGAATCGCTTTTCGCTCTGCCATTCCAGCATCTCGCCCATGAACACAGCGCTGGCGAGCCTGCCCGTTCCGACAGAGCCCGATGCCGATGCTTGGCTCCAGAAGAACATCTGCTTCACTGTCAGTGCAGGGTTTGCATAGCCAAGGACAAAAACTGTCGAACCGAAGCAGCTTTCTTCGCATCGGATCCGTTGCTGGAGCTTGCATGCTTCCCAGAGCCGCAAGTTAGGCCAATGGCAGTCAGAATATAGAACGACAGTCCGATACCCTTTTCCAAAGTTAGTTGGTCGTGGGCATTGTACGCGTGAGAGGGCGCCCTACGTATGTCAAAACTGCAAACTATGTCAGCGAGCGTCTGAGCGTGTGCAAGGAGTCTGACCTACCGTTCAACCAATCACTGCAAACCCAACTCGCCAACCATCTTCTGACGTGCACACGCAGGAGGAAGATCACGCTCGAGGCGGTGAACGCGACCGCCACAGTGGCCGCCAACCCAATCTGCGCGCCGTCGACGGTCATCGTGCCTGAGGTTGCCTTGTCGTTGATGCGAGTCATCATTCTGCACCAGACGGCGACGCTGATATATCTGTCGTTGGCCTGCAGAGCGCGTCGAGGGTATCACTCGGAAAGACATCATGGATCGAGGCTCCACCTCGCATGCGAGTCTCTCAGCCGGGTTTAGAGGACGCGAGGGATGTAATGCCTTGCATGGTTCTCCAACCGATATTGCGGGACATGTCGACTTGACGTCCGGTCACCCGCAGAGAGGCAGTCTCTTCTTCTCCTCAGGGCTTGTTCCGGTCGTACGTGCTCTCGACGGGCAAGGGTGGTAGCATCGGCTGGCGGCTACCTCTCCGTCGTTGCCGCGAACCATGCACCTGACGTGCGTCAGACCGTGGTCTCCCCACGGCCAGGTCACCACGCGAAGCATACGAGTTCGCGTTGTGTCGTCTGCCATACAGCACCCTGCGGCACATCTCCGCTCGGGACGCACACGCGGATTGTCGTCCCATCAGGGAGACACGGCGTATCGTCGTCTCTACAGCACGTCGCCGGCATCACAGTCTGCACACGCCTACTTGCTCATCTATGGTCTGCGGCAGAGGTGCGTCTCATCGATAGTTGGAGGCGTGGCACGTTCGTCATTTGTGGTATGGCTTGTACACGCTACAGTCTTGCTGAGCTACGTATCACAATCGAGGACGATCTTGCCCCAGGTGCAACCCGCGTCCGCCTGGGGGCGCAGTCGCTCGTTCAGCTCCCGCCAGTAGGTTACACCATGGTCCAGACCGGTGTCTATCAACTCCCTCTCGAGAAGTCTCGCGTGAACTTCCAGCATGCCATTCCGTAGTTTGGAGACCTCCCAAAGCTGTGCGTCCAATTGTTCCGACATCTGCTCGAGTTTTCGTTGCAGCACTGCATGCCGCATCACGTGGCCTCTGCCTGTTTGTCAGTACGCGTGCAGAAGCACGAAGCTCGCGCGACACTTACCGTCTCAAATGTCTCGTCTTCGGGCGCGCACGCGTCGCGCCAGCTCCGCCTCCCTGGCGGCGGCGGCGTCCATCCCTGGTGTGTGCCGGGCCCGGCTCAGTGCGCGACGTGTCGCTGCAGTCCGTCGTCCGAGGCTCCGATGAGGACCTGTCGGACTCTCGAGCCGATGTGCCCGCAGCCGTCGACGAGCCCAAGTCCAGCGGAGTGCCACAAGTTGTCACCGGTCCAGTCTTGAGTCGGGGTTGCGGGTTGCCCAAGCACGCTTGAGCGCCTCCAGTCGCTGCTGAGGCGCCTGCTGTTTGCCGTCCGGGGAGCCCATCGCAATGCAGATGCGGTGCGAGGTGCGGTGAGAGATGCAGGCGTCTCCAGACAGGCCTATGGCGCGTGGGGTCCTTCATATCTTTCGTGCTAGTCCGAATGCCACAGCACTCGCAAGGGAGACCCTCGCTTGCTAAAATTATCGACCGCTGTGGTTGCAACCAGGCCCCTTCCACCGAGATTGTCATCTGTAGGCAGAAGTACCGTCTAACTGCAACGGAGTTGCCAAACATCCAGATATGATCTGCAATGAGGGTCCACTGTGCTCCTAGGCTGCCAAGCTTCAATTACATTATTTCACTTTCTGTGGCGTAAGAAGATAAGAAGGTGCGAAGCACGGACACTGGCGTCCGGGGACCGGAGCACAGCGTCTGCCCTTTCTGCCTGCCTCAAACACCCACCTCAGAACAACAATGTCTCGCGTCGACGGCGACGTATTTGCGTCACAGGTAGTACAATGGCTGGCGGCGCTGGATGTAGAAGCCATACAAGCACACAAGGTATCGTACGCAAAGAACTTCTGATGAACTCATGCTGACTTGCCAACCAGGATGTCCGAAATGCACTTTTGGATCTGGTAGATCGAAGCGAAACTCTCCGCGAAGAAATCACAACGAGACTTAAAGCAAACAAATCGCCTAGTAGAGACAAGGAACTCAGCCCGATCGCCGATTTTGTCGCTAAGAATGCATGCTCTGAACTTGCAAGTAGTCTCAGCGCGTCCATGACAAAAGGTCTAGGATGCCTGCGCTCGGATCTATCGCGCTCTATCAAAGAACACTGTTCTTCAAACGTCGAAGAATTGCACGGTGCGACAGCTAGCAGGCAGGAAAAAGTCATGCATCGATTTAGGAAACACGAGCGGGCCACGATCGTCACAGAAGGTATGAGGAGACTTTGGTTACTGAGAGTCTCTTACGAGGTGGACCGCTTGTTGCCCAGCGTGCAACATGAGAGAAGCGATAAATCGGACATCGCAGCTGCTGAACGTGAATTCTCTCGCCTGTCTGGTGAAACTGTTAGGAACGTGAGGAAACTTCGTGGCGCCGCTCGTCCGTATTTGACCTTGGCCAAAGAGAAGAATGGCTTGGGTATTCTCCTCATGCTCGGAAGTCAAAGCAGGGATCTGTGAGTGGACTGTGGCAGGAACTATGAACCTGACTACTGACAAGATCATACAGATGGGAAAACAGGATCGGAGATGATGCAATCGAGTGGATTTGGAAGTTCTGCCAAGCGAACGACAGACAGGTGACTAAGAGAGCCAAGGCACTGCAAACGATAGCTTGCGAAACCATACTCACGGACTTCTTGGACTGTGATGCGCATCCTGACGAACTAAGAGAAGAAGGGCATGTATTTTCTAGACATTTCAAACGGACCGAAGCTTCCCAGGACCAACCAACTGGGTTCCAAGCGCTCGTAGCTGCTGCCGAAGTTGCAGTTCAAGGCCAGAGACGGTCGAATGACTCTGGCTTCGCAAGTGACGTTTCAGGGCAACATCCAACAAATCATTCAGGCTTGCAGCCCCAATTCTCCGAGATCACGACAAGGATGGAGGGAATAGAGCAGCAATTTTTGGGACCGACTCCATTAAGCGCCGAAAAGACTCATGATGTCAGCGAAGTCCAAACCAGGGACTTACATGCTATGGTCCCATCACCAACGGCCCAGCAAGTCGAACCAGGAATGCTCAGTTACGACCTGCATGAACAAAACCCCTCACCTTTATGGCGGCTGTGCGATGGAAGCTGGCCACAAAACCCGGCGTTTCCAGGTTCTCATATCGACCCCATCATGAGTCTGGAAACCGCTCGAGAAGAGGAACGTGATACGACTATGAAAGAATTTTGGGATTGGGACAACCTGGTACAAGAGACGTATGCTCATTTAGGCGAGAATTTCGTTGGATGACTATGAAGTCAATTAACTTTGTATACTAGATATATGGCCCCCTTCTCGACATTGAATTTTCTTCCGAGACTGAACGAACGACCAATTTTGTCCCTGTCTTTTTCTCCAATATAGAGTGCCAGCAGCCAGATATCCTCGCGTCCATCACTACCTGCAGCCATATTGCTAGGAGTCGTAACGTTCCGTGGAAAATCTTCATCGTGGGGGACGTCCCGTGCCATCACAAAAATTTTGAGCCACTCAAGCGTGCGGCCAGGATGAAGTGTCCCAAATTTCTGTAAGCAATACTCAGTCACCCGGTCAACTTACAAGTGATGGTGACGCAACCTACCTTGGTGGCAAACTGCGCCTTGACTTTCTCCAACACATCTCCGTAAGGTGATAGCTGGAAAGAGACGATGCCGGGCGTCTTGTTACCTGACTCAAAGTCTTCATGTAATCTCGCCTTCAATTCCTCACCTGCGGAGCAAGCGGTGTCGTAGAAATCTTCGTATGTTATTTTGGCATTCTGGGCAGTTGCGGGGCCATCCGCCATGATCGTCGCAAGTTGTTGATTGAGGAGCAGGGCCGTCGGGGGTGGCAATATGGTCCGTGTGATGTTGTTCAGCTCCTGGTGAAGAAGAGGGGTGGCAGCTGGTTATGCACAGCGGAACTAGGAATGAACGTGGGGGTGCCAAGGCACGCGTCACTAGCTCGCTTAACTTAAATAGAACTATATACGCCAACGATGTCCAGAACAATGTTCGCCAAACTGGTTTACACAATCTCGGTGGGCATGCGACGTTATTTATATATTGTGAGCGATGCAAATATGTGATACTGTACATTCCAGGCGCGCACATAGACAGACACCGAGATTCTTGAGTCAAAGCAGAATAAATCAAGAAGAACACACGATGATGCTGTCCACGCCTTGCTTTTAGAGCTTGGCCGCGCACATGCAGGATATGCTGGCTCTGCAGATGACACCGCCAAACAGGGTGGTGTCTTGGAGATATAGTGACCACGACACTGTTCAGATCGAGGGAAGGGAAGATCACCATGCCAAATTTGCGCTTTGCTGCGCAAGACCGGTCCCTCTGCCCATTCTCCTCACATCATAACACGGTTGAGATGACCTGCAGTAGATGAGGAATCGTCGTTTGCTCGTCCTTCATGACTAAGGGAGCGACAGCTTGGAGACAAGGCCGATGATATCACGTGTATATGCAAGAGAAATTGTGATCTCTGGCCTGCGGAACATACAATCAATCAACGTTATGGTCGACGGACCGAGGAAACTATCGTGATGCGATCGAGCAATAAGCAGGAACATACTCCTATTCAGACTAGAATGCGGTCTTAGTGTCCAACGAAGTGTACTGTGCGGATCAAATCATATATACTTAGCGATGTGAACATGGTGCGATCATAACCGTGATAGGTACACATTGGTTGAGCCACATTGACATCTCCTTCTCAGAGCCTCTACCGGCCAATCTACTTCGTGGCGCGTCGCTTGGGAATCGATCGCCACTTTACTGCAAGACTTCGTCTCGTCAACGCCTCTATTTATACCAGAATGTGCGACCAGCACTGTACGACTCGTCTCTCAGGCTGCGAGCACCAGCGCCGTCCACCTAGAACTTCGATCTTTCACGTTGTCTCTTCCCACGATGGCCATTATACAGTTTGGTCCCCGCGACCGTCGACCCCATTTCCAGATGCACATCGGCGACGCAGCCATCTACTTTGAAAGAAAGGAAGCATGGGAGCGGCACTTCCGTCTCCTCGTAGTGAGCGTGCACTGAGGGAGATAATCAATCTTGTGCTGACATTGAGACCAGATCCAAGCATGCATGACCGTCCGTGATAGTCGTATAAACAGCGATGAAAACTCCGGGGATATCCTTTTTTCTGCTCTGGTAATCCTTGACGGCGCATCTGCGAGAGACGATACAGAGCAAGTACTGACCACATCACGACAGGTACATTGTCTAGATCAAATCGTCGATGTTGTCGTCCAGCAGGGTGAACCCCTTCGAGTGGACACAACAATCAATTTGTGGCATCCCATGAAAGATACTGGCGTGTGGAGAGAGGGCGCCCAACTCGATAACATTGTCGCCTTGGCCATTGGTGTTCTGAGTATCTATCAGGATGCACCTGTCCCGGGTCCCGCAGTCATGGCCAACGTGCTTGTAGATTTCGAGGAGATCTGGTTACACATGATCGCTCCTGTCTTCGAAACAGTATCGCAATCCCTTGGCCAATTCAGCGGAGGTGGTTGGCTCTACGAGAGACTCCTGGGTGGTGACCTGTATCGTCGGATGGCAGAGACGAGGGAACAAAAGAAGATTGCCCGTGGTCAAGGAAGTAGAGTTAAAAGAGCGCGACCATAATGACTTGCTCCTTTCCACAGCCGCATAGTGAGCAGTGGGGACTGCGGCACGGGACCTCGACGAGGCGGTCGGGAGGCTAGAGCGGAAACGACGCGGGTTGTGCATTGGCTGAGAGATGCATTGGGGGGTTGGATTGTCGCAGTAATGTGTCCGGGACGGCAGGGCATGGGGTTCACAGTATCACATAGGTGTGACAAAAGGTTTTCATTGCGTGAAGCTGATTTGAAGCGGCAAGCCGTCTCCCACTCCACAGCGCATTGACCACGATGCTCCTGTGGACTGCGAGAGCACATCAGCCCAAGCTTGGATCCGACTGCACAGTCCGGGACGCGTCGAGAGGCTTGTTGGCACTCGTCAAGGTACTGTACAGTGATGCCCCTCCGCACTTTGTCCGAACACCTAGGGGATGCTTCTCCGGCCACAGATGCCACGCTTCGAGAGACTTGGATTTCGGGAGCCGCTAATAGTCCAACGACTCCAGCGACTTTGCCGCTTTCTTCTCCTGTCATGGGGGCTCAAGAATGCGCTTTTGGGGCAACGACGTCTGCTCCGCAGACTTCTTGTTCTTTTCGCCGAAGTGGTTGGCTGGCAACAGCGCGTGCATTACCACCGCAAACAACAATCGCTCTGCGACGACCGCCTTAAACAATTTTCTCAGAATCGACAGCAGTAAGATGAGTCTCCGTGCCTTCGCTGGGTTCTAGTCATCCTTGTTGGGCTGTTCGAGCGGGATGATTCTTGCAATTTCCCACCGCAGGGGCAGGTTCGGGGTGTCGAGCGATGTCTGGAAATGATGACGAACGCTCTCAACCACGCCTGGCCATATCTGCTCCTTGCCCGCGGCTTTCCATGGCTTGGTCTTGATCAGACAGCGTTCGATCTCCTCACCGGTGAGTTCAGGCATGATGACTGGCTTCCTTTGGGGCCGGCCTCTATCGTCCTACATATTTTCGGGTAGTGATGGGGAGACAAGTAGCCAGCAGCTGCTCCGACTGCTCCAGGCTCGTTATCCCGTCAGCCTTTCTTACAAGCGCGATCTTCGGTCATCTGGACTCACCGTCTGGTTTGAGGTAGCGGCCGGCCTTCCACATTTTGGCGTGCTCCGCCGAGGATTCGTCCCTTTCTAGTATCTATTGCTTGCTTGCTTGTCCCGTCGTGGTACTCCTACACTGCCGCTCGCGCCTAATGCTCCGATTCCGGCAGTACTTTTTCACCTCGTCTTCGCACACGCGCTTTGTTCGTCCAGTACATGAAGACCTGGCGGAGCTTCGTAAGGTCCTTGGTCCACCAGTGCTTGGCGTACGGAGACGGCTTGACTCTGGGCGTCAAGCGTGTTGACTGCTTTTAGCACGCTCTGCATCAGAGAACCTGATTGTCTCTGGATGTCGCTATGCGCTGGTCAGTCGTGCAATGCTCGAGCAATGCGCTGTTGTATCACTTTCCAGGGAGCAACGTCTCGGTCCCGTAGAGCAGGGGGCTATGGAGTGACCATCGATCCATAAAATCGATGATTGCGTTCGCGTCACTTTGTCGGCTCGTCAGGACCTCAACACCTCCCCACAACTGGTCGTGACGGTCGAAGTCGCCAGCAACCACGACAACAAGGCGCGGGCCACCGCGCTGCCGCATACTTCGTATTGCGGTATCGAATAGCAGCACTGTCTTGTCCAAAGCTGTAGCATTTGCTCCTTCCACACGTGCACCAACGCGAGAAACACTCTTGTACCCGGCAGTCGCAGCAGAACTTCTGTGGAAATCTGCGGACGGCACACTCACCTGCTCACGCTCGATGTTTCTGCGCGCTCATAGCATGCTCCGCACTGCCCAATATGTCTCGCGCTCGGCGGAACAGCCATCAAGCTCTGACGCATCATTGGGCTCATTCCCACTTCCCCTCCCATCACGCTGTGCTGCACCTCTCTGCGTTTCTGCGTGTTCAGTTGTAGGGTTTGCATCGGCTCCCACATCAATTGCTGGGTATAGAGAACGCGGTCTCACCCTTCCGCTACCTTTTTTTAGCTGCACGAGCTCACTCTCATCTCGACAGGTGGTGTAGATGTAAGCGGAGTGGTGAGGGTCCTTGTGACTGCCACACGCTGCCAGCCGCTTCCCTCCTCTCCTTTGCGCATCTCCTCCTCGGTAGCTTGTCTGATCTTACTCGCGCTGACATTCTTTATATCCGCCTCTTTTGGAAACATTTGCGATGCAGTACAACGTGTTCGTGAAGGTCGATGATGTCGTCTGCTGGGGTTGCTAGGACGGCTTTCGCGCGGCGCGCGCGCGACATCGACATAGGATGGGTTCGGGCTCGAATGCTGGACGTTGGACAACTGATTTTTGAAGATGGCCTTCATCTGTTCCTGTGTAGTATTAGTGGCCTGTTACCAAACAATACCGGTGGCCGTCTCGGCGACAATCTTCATGACTCCTCGCTGCACAACCTGCGTGACTTCCCTGCGCACTACTTCATTCACCTGTTGGCGCACCGTTCTCTTGACTTCTTCGCCGATGGCATGTGCAAGTTCATGTTCTTGCACAACATCCTTCACTGCCTCTGACACCGCCTCTTTCGCATGCTCACATTCCAGTTTGGCCAATGGCCTCCTGGACCAGCGCGAGTTGCTCGTCCACGGAATCGTGCACCCAGAATGGCATCCAGCCGGGACTCTTGACCGTGTTGTCAGCACCTTGACACGGATTTCTCCCCCTTGTCAGCGTGTCTCGATGTTGTTTTCTGCCGTCGATCTTGGTGCACGAAGCACGGAGACGTCCCACACCTGTCACTCTTGGCGGCGCGCTGTCGTTCAATCTGCGACAACATTTTAAACACATAACGACGGCCATTGCTGTATCTACCAGCTAGGGACAAGATACACCGAAAATCATTGTTATTCTCAAAAAGGAAAACTAGTCTTTCCGTATTGGCTACTCCGGAAAACGCGCCGTAGTACTCAGTTCATATATAAATTCCTGACTCGAGCGCAGATAGGGTTAGTGTTAGGTTTTCCAAGCGAAGCACCACCATGCATATACCGATTTTTTATCTGGTTCTCCACGATTGATACTTTCAATGAGCCTCGAGTGTTTGTCCGAGTTGACGTATAGGCTTGCAACCTGTTGGACCTGTTTGTCAGTGCCAGGATTCATACTGCTCTGACGCAAGTGTGCCAGGGGTTCGTGTTGTAAGAAGTAAGTTTCGCTACCTTACAGTATGGGTAAACGGCTCACCGGTTGTTGTAAAATCACCGTTGGAGAAGGCGACGCTATATATAGGTCGCATAGCGTTTGTTCAATGGCGTCTGAGTCCATCCCTCTAATCTGCGATTACGCTGCTCTCGGCTGAGGCTAGCATGTCCTTTGCTACAATTATGGCGCATGAGCATTGCTGTCTGGAGTAATGGCCCGGTCCCATACAGCGTAATCGCGTCCAGCCGAGCAAAATGCAACACGGCTGAGTTGGCATGCGTACTGTATCGATCTTGTCATCTTGATGCAATCAATATGTGAGACGTAAATTAGGTACTGTGTTGTAACAGTGCTCGTGGTTTTCTCTGTCTGTTCTAAGTTACCTTTGCTCTTATCACCGTGCTCTAGCACAATTTCTCCGCTCTGCCTCCATCGTTGCAGGATGTACACTCAATCCCTAGCTATTGAGGCTCCCTACCCAGAATCCGCGCTAAGGGGTACTTCGTCTTCCACCACGATCATCTCCACTGCCACGCATTCTCTTTATTCGCAATCCATCACGTCATCTTCTCCGACTGTTTGTGCATCCGTAGAGTGTAGTAAAGGCATAGGTTAGGCCATATTTGGCAGCACCACGAGCCTTAGAGCTCGTGTTCCCGTCCCAGCCGCGCGACCGGCTGGGTGTTGCATCCTGCTTTACGCCTGCTTGTCGAGATGTGGGCATTCCAAACAGACCTCATCCGTTTCGCGACATCGAGAAGAGCATCTAAATGTGAGTATGATGGCAGTAGGACTGTGTGGTAAGCACGTTGCAGGGATTTGAAAAGTATGGGTCGGTACTTCGTAGCGCCCAAATTCTAGGTTCAGCCCGACAGCCGCCAGCCAAACGGACTGTTTCGGTCGCGCGTGAGCGCAATATCTTGGAGAAGCTATTGTGATCTACTGTGAATAAAGAAAATGCGATGTCGCGGAGCGAAACAAGTGCAAAGTGGAAGTACCTGCTAGCGCAAAATCTGGGTAAGGAGCACTGTAGGTGGTCGTGCATTCACACGTTTGTCCCGGATGTAGGAATATTGATTACGATCCACGATAGAATAAAAACGGCTCTAGCTTGGACTACAAATGCCTGGGAATTAGGCGTCTTTACGCTGCTCTCGTACAGATTCTAGTTGAAGCACCCCGAGCCAAAGGATTCAAAACTCCCTTTGATTCTTTGAATCAGCCTTCTTGACAGAGCGGACCGATTGCTTCAAGGCGCGACACTTCACTTCGATTTTAACTAACGTGCTGGTACAGTCACCGGCGATTTCAGTGTCTCTTTGCCCGCTTATATATATTTTGTGGAACACATATATATCTTCTTTACACACTTACATAACAAGTCTCTACGCAACCACGCTAGACCAGATCAAGGAAAGTCTGCATCAGTGTGCACGCTCATTGGATTTGGCCCCACAAATTCCAGGCAGAAGTGCACGCTCAAAGACGTTATATATGCCGACTTGAACCGATATATATGGCTAACAAACTTGATATATAAGCATCAAAAAGGACACTAGAATCGACGGTCACTATAGGGAAAGTGGGCCATACCCGGAAGTAGGCTACTTGTCAAAATGTTAAGTATTAAGTCCTAATCAGGTTTATTTTAAAACTCCTGATAAGCTGAGTTCAAGAATAGATTATAAGGAAGCTAATCCCTAAGCGACTTCAGAGAAAAGATTTATAGTGATTTTTAGTTGCCTAATAATTAACGTGCTAGTACGGGAAGCGCACCATCCCCGGAAGCGCGCTACTTTTAAGCTTTTTTTCTTAAAAATAAAATTACATGCTGATCGAACCCTATTTATAGAATTCCAAAAAATCAAATCAAAATCGAGGAACTTGGGGCTATATATACTGAATTTTGAGCTAATTAGCTTACATACAAGGTTTTGAATTTTAATTCAAATATTACTTTTTTTTTTTTCAAAAATCGACTACTACTTCTAAATTAGCAATATCTTCACTAAGTTAGCTTCTCATCATCTTGCGCTGATAGAGCTTAATTTGGCTTATTAGCCTTTTCAGATTAGGCCTAAAAAAAGTTATTAGCTTTTAAAAGAGTCGAAGCTAGAATTCCTTCGACTTTATCTTAAGTACTTTTTTGAACGTACTAGGTATATCCCAAAATGGGCAGAAAATCGGAGCCTTTTTTCGACTACTTTTACTTATAACTCTATATTCTTAGTCTAGTTACCTCTCATTAAGATTAATAAGTAGTATCTATATAATTATCTAGCAACTACTTAAAGTTGTAGATTAATATCTAGCTTAAATTAAGAGTTATAGTAGTTTTAAAATTAATACTTATTATTAGGGAATTCAAGAATTTTTATAATTTTCTTATTTTAAGCTTAAAGTACTCAGAATATAAAATTGGGGTTCGTATTATCAGGAATTGTAGAATCAGCCTAATTAAGGAGATATAGTCGATATTTTAAAAAGTGGCGCACTTCTAGGGGTGGCGCACTTACCGTACCAGCGCGTTAGTACTACTTTTGAAATTACTATAACAGAATATAAGCTGGATAATAACCTAGAATTTCACACGGTATTTAAAGAATTAGCTGAATGATACTTATTAGTCCTAATCAGGTTATAGTAACTTGATAAGATAGAGATATAAGTAAAAATAGACGAGAAAAGGCTCCTATCTTCTGCCTATTCTAGAATATACTTGGTACGTTCCAAAGGTACGTAGGATAACGTCGGAGAAATTCTAGCTTTGACTCTTTTGAAGGTTCTTAGCTCTTACTTTAGCAATATTCTCGAAAAGTCTGATGAGCCAAATTAAAATTTATTAGCCTAGGATTTGAATGAATTACTTTGAAGTTTGTCTACTAGGTTTTAGGATATTCCCAACTCAAAATCAGGCATCGAATTTTAAGAATAAAACAAGGAATTTTAAAATTCAGATAGTAGAAGCTCACACTTGACTTCGAATAAGCTAGAGACTTGAAGTTTCAATTTGGCTCCTTATGATTTCTGAAATAGGACCTAATTAGTGTATAATCTTGATTCAAAAAAAGGTTTCCGAAAAGTGGCTCCCTTGTAATTTTCTTTATGATTTCATGATTCTATAATCTTATGACTCTTCAATTTTCTAATTTTTTAATCTAATAGTTTTATAGTTTTATAGTTTTATAGTTTTATAGTTTTATAGTTTTATAGTTTTATAGTTTTATAGTTTTATAGTTTCATAGTTTTATAGTTTTATAGTTTTATAGTTTTATAGTTTTATAGTTTTATAGTTTTATAATCTTATAATTTTATAATCTTATAATTTTATAATTTTATAATTTTATAATTTTATAATTTTATAATTTTATAATTTTATAATTTTATAATTTTATAATTTTACGGCGGGTCGTTGTCACTACAGAATCGAGTTTCTCGTACATCTTGCTAATTCACGTGCTACGGAGCTTTTTTAGAAGACGGGTGTACCTTGTACTCTGCTTACGAGCACGATATGGAACTTCGAGAAGACACATTTCCTCAAATTCTGCTAATTAGCATGATATAGAATGTTGCTATACAACAGTGGAAGAGGCAGCCCCTGGCGACCCAATCATCATCTTCAAGACCCAATTCAGTCGAAGTCCACTAATTAGTGCTCATTCTGGAAAGTCGAGCTGCGATTCAACTACTTTGATGGAAATGATTGCTACTGAGAATAGGCTTGTAAATTTATACTTACTCTATCTTCAAAATAGATCATCTATCCTAGCTAAACTTACCCTTTTTAAGTCATTGTCTTGGAATTCATTTTCGGAACTGGAAGCGTAGCTGAACCTAGGTCGGGTCCTTTCTTCATTGCAACCTCGGTATCGCGTAGAATGATAAGGAAAATGCCCGTCTACGCCGGAACGTGCCTTAATTTTCTGAATCACTTGCCTTCCGCCTCGCTCAGGACACCTTTGCGAAAGCATTCGAACAAAATGGGCAAGGTGTTGGTCCAACTCGGGTTCTCAATCAGACACGCGAACCTGCCCAAAGGCGAGGACTTTTACACCAGGGAGAGTTCTGTGAGGATTGTAAGAGGAAGAGCAAGAAGGAGGACATACCCCTAACCAAGACTGGAACTTGGGAGGACGCTGGGGACCAGCGTCACTGAAAATGGCGAGACGTAGGTCAAGCACACGATAAAGCTTTGCGCTACTCCGGTTTTTTCTCCCATAGAATTCTGCCTTCAACATCCAGTCTTTGCATATACATTGTTGCGTGGTACGCCCATGCCGCTGCGCGTAGTCCACCGGACGCTGGCCCTGCTTGTCTTCCAAGTCACGATTGGCGTTACTCCTTGACAGTATTTTGATGATGTTGAGATGGCTCCTCTCAGCCGCATGTGACAGAGGAGTCCTCCCATCAACATCTCGCGCATCAGCCTTTGCTCCATCCCGCAAGAATGTTCCTCTTGGTGAAGGCTGCTTCCCTTGCCGGACCATAAAGCGAGGTGAAATGCTGCTTGCCAATAGTGTTCACGCCACTCCGCTCTAGGCGCTCGACGTTGTCACGGTAAGCTGTCTTCAGCGGAGCAAACACCGCAATGTCGCAGGGCTGAAGCTTGTGAGACGTGTGAGAAGGAAGGCGACACAGGATGATCTTATGGGACAAGCACTATTGCAAGACCTCTAGCGACTCGTGAGTGCCGAAGCCGTCGCATATCAGCACTCGATGCTTTCCACCTGCCAGGGCACTGGTTTGGGGATCAAACACTTTCGTGAGCCACTCCAGGCTGATTATCGAGTCAGCGTAGCCAGACTCAGAGAATGCGTAGTGCCATCCTGGAGTAGGAAACGTAGTCCAATTGGTTCGGTGAGTAGACGCCGGCCAAATCACCATAGGCTCCAGGTACCTACCATCAGCGCTTATGCACTCTACTGCCGTCACCATCTGACGCTCCACACGCGCGCCTCGGTAGTCCCGACTATCGTTACGCTCTACGAGAACCTTGACATACCCGAGCTTAGATAACATGACCCCCGTCTCGTCCATGTTGTAAATATTCTCTTGCACGATGTCCGATCCTTTCAGCACCTTACCAATCACCTGGAACCAATGTTCGATCTTTGGAAAAATTGTTTTTGTCGTGTCGGTACCAATCGAGTGCCTTAACTTTTCTAGCCTTAACTTCAGGATGCCGTTTTTCCAGCGATTTGGCCCAGTTCTTGCCCGGCGGCTTGAGCGGCCTGTCGGGCTCGGGCCTGCCACGAGTGACAGTGAAAGCTATTGAGGGAATGTACTTGATGCGCACAGGGGTGCCGAGGGCAGACATCTGTAACACGAAGTCCACCACGGCCTTCTCTTCGGCAGGTGTGAGGTACTGCTGGCTCTGAGCTTTGGCTTCGATGGATTGTCTGCCGCGTGCACGAGCGTGCAGGATGGAGCGGGGGACATCGGTGTGATCTGCAATGGTGCGGAAAGATCTTGGTACGCTTGCGGGAAGGCGCTGAGCCAAAGCCTTGCTAGCTTTGTCCATCTGCATGGATGTCTTGTACAGCGATACGAAGGTACAGTACACTGCAACCGCCAAGGGCTCCAGCAGAGCGCGACGACGACGTGGACGGGGGCCAGCGCAACCCCCGAAAAAATGCCAAGCCATGAGCTAGAGCTTGATCACGTGTTTCACACAACATTCTACGACCTTCCAAACTGCGAGTTCTATCACCCTTGGACGCTGTCGCCAACCATGAGTTGTATCAAAACTGCTGTGACAGCACAGCACGGGAAGCGGGCAAGGGTACGGACGGCCCACTACGGGTAGTCTCCGAGCGAATCAAAGCGCGTTAGAGAGGCGATACCGGTGAGTCTCCGCATGCAGCCCTTGTCAGCGGGATCATGCAGGAAGACCAAGCTGGCGCCTATTTATCCATCACACCTTCCAGTAACGATCGCCCGGTGAATGCGTGCCATGTCGCTTCGCTCTTCTCGTCACGGCGCATCCGACGAACCTACTTTGGACATCACCTATACGTTATTGCGGCTATGCAGAGCAATCAAAGTTGAAGCTTGAAGAGACGGCGACATGATTTTGGCAGATCATAGGACGCACCGCGCATTTAAGCATCTCACGGATAGCTCTTTAGGCGCAGAAAGAGTCAAAAAAGGTCAAGGGCAGTGTTTGAGAACGATTTCAATAAACCTGAGGAGTTCAAGACGAATCTTAGTGAAAGTGTCCAAGCACACAGGGTGTCCCGCATCTCCGGGGAGACTTTAGTCGCGATTCAAGGCCGAATTATCCTTTCGAGGGACTTGGTTTTAAAAGAAAAATAAAAGCGGAAAAAGGTAATATAAAGGCTTTTGTAGTTCTCTGTTCTTCAAGGAAGAAAATAACGAGGATGAATCATCTCAATCGAATTTTTTGAAATAGGCGTTGATGAAAGAGTTATTGAATTTTAAAAACTGAAACTCTCAAAAACTGCCGACCTCTCTTACACCCATGTTACAACTTTACTAATCAGCTGCTTTTTCGAATTTCAGAGAGAAGATCTTGAAACATAGGATTTTTTTATTATTTAGATTTGATACCTAGTCCTAGAGATATCATATTATTTTCAAAAGTGAAAAACGGTTCTTAAACATGAATACTCGTTTTCTGAATTACTAATCAGCCCTCTTGAAATAAGGACTTGGAATCAGAGTTCTCATTCTTTAAGGAGGGAGAAGAGGATATGGCCGGAGTGGACAGTGTTGTTTTTAACTTGACTTCTGAGGATGAGGCTGATTAGCTTCGATTGGTGGAACATCTATGAAGTCATGACATATCGCTTCCATGTGGTGAGTTGAAATTCTCAAGATTTGACAATTTGATAATCGGTTGGTAAGATAAGCAGACTTGTATCTTTATTATTTAGTCTATTTGATCGAGAATTGATCAAGCTTTGAAATAATAGTAATTGACAGTAATTGACAGTAATTGACAGTAATTGACAGTAATTGACAGTAATTGACAGTAATTGACAGTAATTGACAGTAATTGACAGTAATTGACAGTAATTGACAGTAATTGACAGTAATTGACAGTAATTGACAGTAATTGACAGTAATTGACAGTAATTGACAGTAATTGACAGTAATTGACAGTAATTGACAGTAATTGACAGTAATTGACAGTAATTGACAGTAATTGACAGTAATTGACAGTAATTGACAGTAATTGACAGTAATTGACAGTAATTGACAGTAATTGACAGTAATTGACAGTAATTGACAGTAATTGACAGTAATAGCATTACGTGGCAAGAAGATAAGAATGCTCGTACCGACTTTCTTAATATCGGCTTGATCCCAAACACTCTCCGATCAATTCGGATTGCAGGGATAATTAGCTGCGGCGCGGCACGCCCGACGGCTTCACCCGAGCTAAGTGGAAGTGTGGCTGGCCGCTATCGATCAACCCACCAGTGTATAAGCCGCTTACCTCGCTGATCTAGGTGGAACTGCACAGAGTAAAGCCGGTTTACATCACGAATGACTTGCTACCCAGCTCATGGGCTCAAACCCAGCTCGTTAGGCGGCCTGAAAAGAATGTCAAAATGCGAGATTATTGCACCGCGACAGGACAGGCAGTCTGTATTCTATTGATTGTTACAACGGCACCAGACGGGCAGTCATGGCGCCTGCTGATTTGGGGAAGCCGCCAAGGCTGCAGCACCTAGCTGCGTTGACACGTTGCCCTTCTCTCCGCCTTGCCCACCAGCTAAAAGTTCATCGCCCACCATCATGGCACCCAACTTGGCCGTCGCGCAGCGCGAACAGATTCACGCCATGCTACAAGCTGGCCGTTTCACTGGTGACCAGATAGCGAAAGTTGCAGGCTGTAGCAGCCAATCAGTCAGCGCGATACACTCCAACATACGAGCTTTCGATAGTTCGCGAGCGCCTCTCACAGCTTCGCCCGGCCGCCGGCGGAGCATTACACCAACGATGTTTGATGCCTTGAAAGAGCTTCTGCTGCGAAAGTCCGACCGGCAGCTCGACGAGCTCGCAGCCTTTCTCCGGGAGGAGTTTGATGTGGAGGTCTCGATCTCTACGATCAGCTACACGCTAAGAGCAGAGGGGTGGTCCAAGAAGATGATACGGCGCAAAGCGAAAGAGCAGAATGCGGACCTGAGGGACAAATACCTGCATGAGTTGTCGGCGTTTGCTTCTTATCATCTGGTGTACATAGACGAATCGGGCTGCGATAGAAGGGTAGGACTCCGCAGGACGGGCTGGTCTCCAGTCGGAATCACTCCGGTGCAAACGGAGAGGTTCCACCGGGGCGACAGGTACCACATCCTCCCTGCGTACACACAGGAAGGAGTACTACTGGCGCGCATATACCAGGGCTCGACGGATGGTGAGGCATTCGAGGATTTTCTAGGCGAGCTCCTGCAGTGGTGTGGTAGGTGGCCGCAGCCTAAATCTGTGCTTGTCATGGACAATGCGTCTTTCCACAGATCCGAGCGAGTGGATGAGTTGTGCGCAGAGGCAGGCGTGATCCTCGTGTACTTGCCACCCCACTCACCAGATCTGAATCCTATCGAGGAGTTCTTCGCCGAGCTGAAGGCATTTATAAGGCGCAATTGGAGAGTGCATCAGTCAGACCACGAGGATTTCGAAAGTTTTCTGGAGTGGTATGTGCAAGTTGTACGAGAGAGGGAAAGTAGTGCGAAGGGGCATTTCAGGCACTCGGGCGTGACAGTAGAGGCAATCTAAACGTGACACGATCGATACAAGTGGGGCGCTATCGGGAATAGCTTTCGTTACCATTAATCATTACACAACACTATGCAAAACGCACATGACCTTAACACCAACTACCGAAAATGAGAACCCACCACACAAATCATAGAGCCAGTGACAACATCTCCGCATCGTCCGCTTTGTACCTCTTCGCCCATCGTGGTATATCGCGCACCCATCTCTTTGCCGTCCCCTTCTTTACACCTTGCTTCTCGAAGAAGTCCGGATCATTCTCTTCGTAGATCAGGTCCAGGTCCAGCGCATTCTCCAAAGTTACAGCTTCGGCTTTCCGGAAGTCTGCTTTCAAATCCGAGTTGAACACTTTCGATTGATGCCATTTACTATGCTCATTGAGTGCTACATCTCGAAAGCCGGGCAGCTCAAAATCCTGGGGGACTGACGAACCAGGGGCGGCAACAGTGGGTGCTGCAGCCTCCGCGTGCGTGCCCGAGGCTGAGCTGGCACTACCGGGCAGTACGTTATTGATCGTGATGGGCGGGAGATTACTGGCATTACCTGCCGACGTCTTGTGCTGTTCATGAACTCGCTCTTGTTGCTCTGCATAGAGTTGCTGGCGCACCACCTGAGGAACGTCCGCATGAGACTCCAAAGAGTTTCCCTCGCCCACGTGCTTGATCAGACTCCGCATATGATGCGCTCTCAAAGGGTAGTGCTTCTTGCCGTCAGGGTCGCGCCAGCAGCACCTGGACAGCGCATCAGCGCATAGACATCACGCCACGTTGACGGAGTCCCAGAAGCCTCTTCGGCGTCCAGCTGGGCGGCGCGCTCGGCAAGCATCCGCTGCGTGGTCGAGCCGCGGGCCGGCAGCGCCGCTTGGATCTCCTCGTAATTGAACGAAATCTCAACCCTAAGCCTCCTGCCAGCGTGTAAAAGCTCGCCCCAATGCAGAAGCTGCTTCTCCACGACCGACCAGTCTACCTGGACTTCATCAAAACGTCTGATCAGGTCGCGTTCTGAGCGCTCATTGACCGAGACCAACACATTGCTATCGTCTGGTTGAAAGCGCTTGCCGTTCTTCACCTTCTTACCAAGCAGAGCATCGAGCTTCGGCTGCAGGAACATAGACCAGTAGGGACCTGGGGCGAGTGCGACATCTTGTTCCGTATCCTTTGCAATCATTCTGTTGTTCAATTTGATCTTCCATATAATCGTGTATCGTATACAGACCGGGGGATCGGCACTGTAGTCCTTCTCTTGGTCCCATTCGTCCGGCTGCAGCAGGCACAACCTGTCCGCTTCGACTTGTTGCACGCTTGAGGAGGCAGCAAGCGAAGGTGAGGGTGAAAAGATGGGCCTGGGCGCATCAGGGTCAAGGATTGTGCCCTGCGAACCTCCAGCTTCGGATGACGGCCACTGGTCCCAAGTGTGCAGAAGCTCCTGCAAGTAAGCGCCGTCAGCCGTGCTCGGTTCCATGGTACGAGATTAAGGTGCAGGGTGCTGACGCGATCTGCAGGACCCGGAAGCTGGTCCGCGTTAGTGGGAGGCTGATGGGCTCGATCGGTAGTGCTGTATTGTGAGACAAGGCTGAACATGTGCCCATCCAAGGTGAGGTGTTGTCCGATGATAGGTCGGGGCGCACTTGAAGGCGGCAACTGTTGTACAAAATTACGTGGCTCGACATGGTTCTACGAGTTTCTGTGCAAGACCGCAGTGCCTGCGAAGGTGCACCTGACTTGTGGGAGATCGGGCTCACGTGATCTCGCTTCCCGAAGAAGACCCCGCACTATGGTTGAGCTGAACCATATGTGTCTTCGAGTTCAATCCACAAGGCAACAGAGTATCATGTTCCTCAATTCTCCTGACCCATGAACTCGTCTTCCGCGTCGAGGGCCTACGATCCCACATTGCTGGATTGCTGTTAGTGACCACAACATCTACCAAACTACGAGTAAGGGAGCTGAATCCGAATGCTGTACAAGAAGCACATCCGCAAACAATCGTCAGCGCAATGGAACATTGAACGCAAGGCTTCGTGGCCTTGCTCGAGCTCTGATCTGGGAACCCGACCAAGAGACATGCCCTGTGGCAGTTGAGCAACAGCGGTGCTGTCGCAGGAGTTCGATTTCAGTCGCTGCCTAGAATGGCGACCTATGATCAGCCTATACTTGGCACCGCGACTCAGCAGGTGCACGGCCATTCTTATCAAAATATCAACAGTTCAGATAACGCTCGAGTCCATGTTGGAGACGTCCACGGTAAGTAATGCCTCGTAGGATGTGGAGCGCAGACTAAGGTGAAATAGCAGTGTACGAGGATCCGCTCAAATACCTCCCCTATGCCTCAAACGCGCCCTTCAACGCATACTACAGACAGCACGACTCCGACTGTCTGCCTGGAACACGGAAGGCTGTACTCGAAAAGATATACGAATGGGTTGAGGGTGATGAGAAGAGCTGTATATTCTGGCTTAATGGCTGGCCGGGCACTGGAAAGTCGGCAATCGCTCGGACAGTGGCGCGCCGCTACCATGCTGGAGGTCATCTTGCAGCGAGCTTCTTCTTCGTCAGGGGCGGCGGCGAATGCAATCGAGCTGGTCTCTTCGTGACAAGCATTGCTCGGCAGCTCGCGGACAACAAAGCGCTAGGCATGGAGCAAATCATTCGTGCCGCTTTTGGTCGTCAGATTTTGTCGCATACACTCCAAGACCAATGGACGCAGCTCATCATTCAGCCACTGTCTAAATATGGTGAAGAAGGCGATCGCAGAACACTCCTGATCGTCGTTGATGCTCTGGACGAATGCGAAGAGGAGGGGAGTATCGGAATCTTGTTGCGCTTGCTGCCACAGGTCGGTGCCTGTAAGAATTTAAGAGTGAAAATACTGGTCACAAGTAGGCCAGAAACGCGAATTCGACACGGGTTCAAGCATATTGGCGAAAGTATTCGCCATGCTTTCGTCTTGCATAACATCTCGTCTGATATCGTCAACAGAGATATCCAAGCGTTTTTAGAGTATCGCTTCCTGGGGATTGCTACAGCATGTTACTTCCCAAACAGTTGGCCAGGGGCTAAGATTATCGAATGCATGGTCGAGCTCGCCGAGGGGCTCTTCATCTGGGCTGAAACCGCCTGCAAGTTTGTAGAAGAGGACCCGGATTTGGCTGAAGGAAGGCTTAATGGCCTGACGAATCGTATCGGCGATACACTGCCTGAGCCACAAAGACAATTGGATCGGATTTACACCACTGTCCTCAGTGCGTCTGTGCCTCACACCTGCAGCCAGCCAGAACAAAAGCGTATCTATGATTGTCTAAGACTTCTGCTTGGTGCCATTACAATTTTCTTCTCTACTTTACCTGCCGGAGCTCTGAGTCAGATACTGGAAGTCCCAATCCAGGATATGTTGAGAATATTGTCCAGGTTGCATTCCATTCTCGACTTTGGTGAGGATCCTGCTCGCCCGATTAGACTGCACCACGATTCTTTTCGCAGTTTCTTGTCGAATGAATTGCGGTGTCTGGACAGCCGCCTGTTTGTGGACAAGAAGGAAGCCCATGCTAGGTTGGTCACAAGATGCATCAAAGTCATGTCTTCGCTTCTCAAGGAGAACATATGCGGCCAAGACGGGCCTGGAGTCCTGGTCTCGGACATGAACATCATTCATGTCCAGCAATGCCTACCTCCAGAAGCTCAGTATGCTTGCTTGTACTGGGTCAGGCACTTGGTATTGAGCGGACGGCGGTTGCTTGACAACGGAGATATACATCAATTTCTGTATGAACATGCCCTTCACTGGATGGAAGCCATGAGTTGGATGGGAAAGGCTTCGGAGGCCATCGAGGCCATGATTTTGCTGGAATCAATCACCGAGGTAAGGTAGCCAATTTCCGACTTCGATGCCTCGACTGGTCGGAAGCTTACAAATGTCGCAGGGCAAGGAATGTGGGATCAGTCGAGATCTGGTCCAGGAGTGCAAACGGTTTTTGATGTACGCAAGATCTGGTATTGAACAGGCACCGCTACAGGTCTATGTTTCAGCGGCGCTGTTTGCACCTTCGAGCACTGTCCTGCGAGAGGTTGGAAGGAAGTCTAGACTCATCAGCTACGTCAAACGATCCCCTCCAACACCGGAGCATTGGAGTGTTCTCCTACTGACTCTGGAAGGCCACTCCGGTGCGGTCTTCGCTATGCAGTTCTCGCCAGACGGCAGCAAGCTGGCGTCGGCATCATGGGACAGCAAAGTCATGGTGTGGGATCTGAACACAAACTCGCTGATCCAAACGATTGCCGTGAAAGCGTATGTTACAAACCTTGCCTTCTCCCCAGATGGGTCCAATCTCAATACAAATGCTGGCAATTCTAAGCTCGAGTCTGGTGTGGGGAGATCGCAGAATGAAAACGTTCGTAACTTTCATCTCCAAGTCAGGGATGATTGGATCCTTCGGCATGGACACAGGACGATCTGGCTACCGCCAGAGCTCCGTCCGGACGCATGTGCCACTTTATCATCTGGGCTCATGGCTTTGGGTCACTCATCCGGCACTATCTCGTTTTGGGATATAAGTGCATAACGCGTACGCGTCTCCATCAAACACTCTTTTCGCCATCGAGAGCGTTAGAGCTGAAAGTCAGGCGTCTAAACACACTCTCCGGACTCTTAGGCGTGGCGGCCAGCAAGCAAGTAAACAAGCCATCGGCGAGCGGCTTCGCTTGGGAGGCGCTGAAGATCGGCTTGGCTTCGAGCGGAAAAAAAAAAAGCTTGGCCTGGAAGCCAGCTTGTTTGGGCTTACTTGATGACCACCATGCCCTTAAGTTTCCTTCAAGCACGCGGCGCGTGTAAAAATGAAATTCGTGATAAATAATGCATGGTAAATGTCGCAGACCGCTCTCATCCTAATCCTTGTGAGGACATCGCATTTCGTACCCTAACTCATGCACACCAAGTGAAGTATATATGCACGCAACGAGCTCACGCTGTCTGTTACTTATCAGCTTGAGGAGCGGACCCTTAGAACCGCCCAGCAGGCAAGGGTTGAGCTCGGAAGTATACGACGGGCCGTTTCTGGCGCGCGCGGGAGGGCCGCTCCCTTCATCTCTGAAGAGTGTTTGAGTTCAAGCCAAAATTAGGAAAGTCTGTAACGGTTGATGCACTTACTTCGCTTTTTCGAGCGACATGAGAATAATGGTTCCAAGGTGCGGTGCTTGACGTTCATGCACAATGCATGCGCCAGCCAGACTGCGTGTGAGCCGCATCACGTGCTGTTGTGGTTAAGCTTTTCCCCGCATCCGCTTGTTGGTGTGCCAGGATGCGCTTTACAGCCTGAGTTGCCACGTTTGCAAACCGAGGTCCTCAACATTGCATTTACGCTTCGCCATGGTACGTGCCGTCTGAACTGGAGGACGCCAGGGCATCCCGAGGCGTCATGATCTACTTTCAGCTCGTGTCAATTGTGCGGTGTCTAGCATACCGTAACGGCTGAGACGGATGATCAGCGGCCCGTAACGCGGGTATGCCGCTTATCGTGAATGAGTGTGATCATAGAATGGTAGACAAACAACCATTGTCGATGGGAATGGGATGTTGAGCAGCCAGTATGCATGAGAGAAGCCGCCAGTGTATCGAAAGGATGAGATGGTCAATATTCATGGAAAATACTCGTGGTGGGCTCAAGGTGAACAACGCGGCTTTCCGACAGCAAGGTGTGCTTTTACGGACTAGACGAAAGACGAACAGGTTGATGGGCTCGAATGAGCTCTATCGTACTGCAGAGAAAACAGAGATCGTCGAAGCTAGCGGATTGGGAAAGAGCATCACCTGGTTTTGATGACATTACAACGGCCGCACGATATTGTACAAAGCAAGCTGCAAGCATTCACTTGTCCCCCCCCCGTCCTCCTATGACCAGCTGGCTCATCATGGCAGAATTTGCTCGCTATAATCTCGATCGTTCCTTCATCTTGTCGCATATGCCATTCGGTGGGTATATGACCTGCAGGCCATAGGTCATCATCTCTTTCAAGCATGCGTGTAGATGTTGTCCCGTTGTCTGTCATACTTTCGAGCCA
This sequence comes from Cladosporium oxysporum, assembly GCA_035771495.1. Lineage (NCBI taxonomy): Eukaryota > Fungi > Ascomycota > Dothideomycetes > Cladosporiales > Cladosporiaceae > Cladosporium > Cladosporium oxysporum. The sequence continues at coordinate 20,774 of JAWNKS010000018.1, read as the reverse complement.
TCGCTCTGTTTTAGAGGAGAGATGAGTGACAGCAATGATCTCTGAAAGTCCACGGGCCATAAGAAATGTCGCAAGTTCGGCGAGGAAGTCTGTAGGAGGTGGTTGGACTCGTTCGTATGTGAACTCGTACGGGAGGAAATCGTCCTCAACAAGGTGGTGGGAGCTAGGAAAAATTTCGCGAAGTCCCAATGGCTCGATTCGACAAATAGATGTGTCTGGTCCCTCAGATTCATGGACCATCGCGTGTCCGGGTGGAAGGTCATGATGCCGGTGAAGAAGCGCTATACCATAATCAAGGTGGGCACCATGTGACAAGAATATTCGCGCAATCTGCTGGAAGCTGCCATCCTCTATGAGCATGGGCAGCGAGCCCCGTTGCTGATCGATGTATGCAATGCTGTTGTATCGGAAGTCGAGGTTTAGTGGGTCCGTGGTTCTCATTTTGATCAACCACAGAGAATGTTCATGTTGACATAGTATGTGAGGCCTAGAGTTTCGATACAAGTTCAAGTTTCAACACGTGGCCGTTGACGTCATGCGGGCGATGACGGAGCAATGTTCCGAAGCTGACTTGCAAAACGAACATCCCGTCCTACTCTCAAGCTTTATGTGTTTGCGCTACAAGCCATGGACGCAAAAGATGAAAAGATCAGCCAGCAGGTGCGCAAATACTCAAGTTCCATAGCGAAAGGGTGCTCGACCGATGCTTTAGCTGAGATAGCTGGGCTTGCCGAAGATGCAGAGCCGACAAGATTTTTCAAGGACAGATGGGATGTACGATTCTGGTATGAAAAGCTCGACAAAGAAGGTTTAGGAGAAAGAGCGAAGGATGTTGCCGATCGATGGGCTGAAGTATGTACATCCGTGTATCTGCCATCGAGCGCGCACTCATTATTACAGAACGAGAACAACATCCAACGCGCAGCTGCCCAAGTGAATCGACCTTTCAAGACTCCAGACCGATCTCTGGTCCGCGGATATGGCGTTTACAGATTCAAAAAGCTGTCAAACACAGAATGGAAGCCGTTACGAAAAGGCGCCGGGATGGACGACGAATTTCCCGACACGGTAGTCTGCATTGCTTTGAACGACCTTGGCCCCGAGAATGGCTTCTTCACAAGGTTGTCTCGTGGCGAGGACTTGTGTTTGGACGGAGGGGATGATATACTTCTTCCTCCAACCGGCGGTGGACTCGTCATGTTACTTTGGATTGACATCTAAGACATGGTAGGGCGCTGAAGGTCAGACTTTAGGGTATTTCCAGGGATTGACACGGTCGAAGAAGAACTCAGAGTGTTGATAACCCAGTATTCGACTGATTTCTCCTACGCTAGATCGTTTGAATGTCAGACAAAATTCGTTGCACGGCTCGGGTGTACTGACTGCACGCTCTTCTCAAGCATCTGATCCACAAAATTTGGTACGAACATAGATGTCCATGGTCTTGGATTTGCGACATGCGCAACAAAATCCTGCGTGCAAAGTTTGTCTCGCAGAAACTGAATGCTCGAGTCGGCCGAACAAGACAAGTGGTAGTAAAACGAAGGGGGTCGGTTCCCTAAAATCTGTCAGCATAGAGCTGTGGTCCTCCGGTGAAACATACAAAGCAAAATGGCCTCTACCGCACGAAGACCCCAACCCTTCATATAAAGAGTATCAGCCAATCTGTTGAGATACGTGCAAGCTTTCATAACGTCGCGGCAGCGCTGGACTGTAGCTTCGCGGCCGATACAGATACGCACGATCTCGAAAATTTCCGCAGACGGGTCACCAATCTCGAGCAGCACAGCGCACGAAGAAATGACGAGGAACATCTGGAAATTGGCCAGCGCAAGAGCTACACCAGCACGTATCTGTTTCTGCGCCGTGGCCCGGGCGTAAAATCTGATTTGGTTGAGTCGACTGGTGACACTGATTTTCTCCGGCATCTTGGGGCCCTGGGGTTCAACAAGCTCATGTTCTGTATCCAGAAGGTGAATGACAGCATTACCACTGCACAATATATCAAATAATCCTTTCTCTTTCAGCGTCAGGTGCCAGTGTCTCGCGTGCGGTGTATCCCGTAATAGTGCCAGAGCATTAGTCCTCCACCGCAAATGTCGCTTGTCTTGCTTGACGGCTTTGGACGGTCGCTCTATGGATTTTGGATCGTATGCCACAAACTCAATATCCCTGCTTCTTTTGCGATGCAAAGGTTCGTTCTCAGACGAGGCGATGGACGGTATTGTTTGCATTTGGGACCGATCTGATGCATGTACCTCAGAGGGTGCAGAGACTTCCGTGGTAGCTTCGGCCAACGTGCCAGCTGACGATTGCACTATCACTGGACTTTGCGCAAAACTGCATTGCGAATGGTGTTGTCGAAGGGCGATCAGATTCTTTTCCAGGTATTCTACATATTCATCGGACGACCCAAGAAAACGATCCAGACGTGAGTCCATTTTGGAAGTGCGTTTTGCGAACCGACTAGTGGTGAAGAAGTTGCAAGAGGAACGAAGAGGATTCAGGACAAGATGATTTACCCTGTACAGCACAACTACATTGTAGTGACCCCAAACGAGTAAGCGCAGAAGCTGAGCAAAAGTGTCGATCATTGCACGGCTCGGTTGACGAATGAGGTACCCTGCACGAATGGCGATCATGCTAAGCGCCCACAATGCCACCCTCTCTTTTCCGAGTAGCGGCCTATTGCAGTGGACTGCTTTTGGAAAGCCCGAATATAGAACTGCAAGGACATCATATTCTCGATCTCAAATTTGTTATCTATAATTACAGCGATCGATGACACTTGCAAGCGAGGGGCTGCCTTGCGACCGGACGAGCACGAAAGATATGAAGAACCCCAAGCGCCACAGGCCAGTCTGGGCAGGCACGCACATCTCACCGCACCTCGCACCGCATCTGCATCGCGATGGGCTCCCTGGAAGGCAAACAGCAGGCCGCCTCAGCAGCGGCTGGAGACATCCTACCAGGCTTGGAACACCCGCGACCCCGACCCGAGACTGGACCGGTGACAACTTTTGGCACTCCGCTGGACTTGGGCTCGTCGACGGCTGCGGGCACATCGGCTCGAGAGTCCGACAGGTCCTCATCGGAGCCTCGGACGACGGACTGCAGCGACACGTCGCGCACTGAGCCGGGCCCGGCACACACCAGGGATGGACGCCGCCGCCGCCAGGGAGGCGGAGCTGGCGCGACGCGTGCGCGCCCGAAGACGAGACATTTGAGACGGTAAGTGTCGCGCGAGCTTCGTGCTTCTGCACGCGTACTGACAAACAGGCAGAGGCCACGTGATGCGGCATGCAGTGCTGCAACGAAAACTCGAGCAGATGTCGGAACAATTGGACGCACAGCTTTGGGAGGTCTCCAAACTACGGAATGGCATGCTGGAAGTTCACGCGAGACTTCTCGAGAGGGAGTTGATAGACACCGGTCTGGACCATGGTGTAACCTACTGGCGGGAGCTGAACGAGCGACTGCGCCCCCAGGCGGACGCGGGTTGCACCTGGGGCAAGATCGTCCTCGATTGTGATACGTAGCTCAGCAAGACTGTAGCGTGTACAAGCCATACCACAAATGACGAACGTGCCACGCCTCCAACTATCGATGAGACGCACCTCTGCCGCAGACCATAGATGAGCAAGTAGGCGTGTGCAGACTGTGATGCCGGCGACGTGCTGTAGAGACGACGATACGCCGTGTCTCCCTGATGGGACGACAATCCGCGTGTGCGTCCCGAGCGGAGATGTGCCGCAGGGTGCTGTATGGCAGACGACACAACGCGAACTCGTATGCTTCGCGTGGTGACCTGGCCGTGGGGAGACCACGGTCTGACGCACGTCAGGTGCATGGTTCGCGGCAACGACGGAGAGGTAGCCGCCAGCCGATGCTACCACCCTTGCCCGTCGAGAGCACGTACGACCGGAACAAGCCCTGAGGAGAAGAAGAGACTGCCTCTCTGCGGGTGACCGGACGTCAAGTCGACATGTCCCGCAATATCGGTTGGAGAACCATGCAAGGCATTACATCCCTCGCGTCCTCTAAACCCGGCTGAGAGACTCGCATGCGAGGTGGAGCCTCGATCCATGATGTCTTTCCGAGTGATACCCTCGACGCGCTCTGCAGGCCAACGACAGATATATCAGCGTCGCCGTCTGGTGCAGAATGATGACTCGCATCAACGACAAGGCAACCTCAGGCACGATGACCGTCGACGGCGCGCAGATTGGGTTGGCGGCCACTGTGGCGGTCGCGTTCACCGCCTCGAGCGTGATCTTCCTCCTGCGTGTGCACGTCAGAAGATGGTTGGCGAGTTGGGTTTGCAGTGATTGGTTGAACGGTAGGTCAGACTCCTTGCACACGCTCAGACGCTCGCTGACATAGTTTGCAGTTTTGACATACGTAGGGCGCCCTCTCACGCGTACAATGCCCACGACCAACTAACTTTGGAAAAGGGTATCGGACTGTCGTTCTATATTCTGACTGCCATTGGCCTAACTTGCGGCTCTGGGAAGCATGCAAGCTCCAGCAACGGATCCGATGCGAAGAAAGCTGCTTCGGTTCGACAGTTTTTGTCCTTGGCTATGCAAACCCTGCACTGACAGTGAAGCAGATGTTCTTCTGGAGCCAAGCATCGGCATCGGGCTCTGTCGGAACGGGCAGGCTCGCCAGCGCTGTGTTCATGGGCGAGATGCTGGAATGGCAGAGCGAAAAGCGATTCTCCAAGGGCCATGTGCTTAGATGGCAGAGCGAACGGCGCCTGGCGAGCTGCCTGTGGTCGTGCCTGTGCGGACTGTGGTTCGTGGCAGAAGTGATGCTCGCAACGATTGAGTGCACACACGACGTGACTCAAAGCAGATTTGTGTGTCCTGCAGAGGTGAGCCCCTTCAGCGAGAGCGCGAAAGCCCGAGCAGTAGGACTGATGGCATGACAGACTTCGAGATGGCTTGGCATCACCGTTGTCGACATATGTCTAGAGGCGTGCCTCGTGGCCTTGTGGAACATCTTGATCTGGCGTCTCCCGCGACCAAGGGCTTCAAAGCTGGTACTGTGTGCTACGTCGTCAAGCCGCCTGTTGTAGGTGGTGTCCATCACAAAGTGGAATTTCTCCAACTGACCGTGACCAGGCTGATACCACTGATAGGCGTGCGTTATTTTACCCATGTGCGTCTTGTGGAGAACGGCGAGGGTGGTAGCGACAGTCTTTGGTCGACGATCGTGTCGAATGCGCTCCTCGTCTTGCTCAGCATCGTCACGACCAACTTGCCGGTAGTGATCAACATGCGGCGGAAGCCCAGCGATGTACGACAAACACTCGGCACGGAGCGCGGGCAATCCGAGACGCCGATCGCCACCGAGCAAACTCCGCCAAAATTGGATGAGGAGTTCTGCACAGGACACGAAGAACCGGGAGAGCGAATTCGTTCAAGCTTGTCTTTGTCGAAGGCTGTTGGCCCAACAGCGACGCCGGAACAGACGATGCCCTTGCCACTCCTACATCAAGAACCGTTCGTACGGCTAGCACAGCAATTACAGATGCCGCCACCATCGCCACCACCACAGTCACCGCTGCCGCCGCTTCCGCCGCCACCGCCGCCGTCGCCGTCACCACAGTCACTACAGCACTCCCTGAAGTCGCGTCAATCGACATCAACTGTTGCGGGACAATGGGATGGCCACAGCACTCACAGTGCCTACGGTCTAATAGGACCTGAGCGCGCATGGTCATCTCTGGGTGGAGCGTGACGCTGGGGTGACTTCTGGTCTGATTGACCTGACCTCTTATGCTGGCCTATCGTTCGTACATATCTAGATTCTGTTAGACCTCATTCATTCGTCTATACTTTGCTACAGCCCTCTCACTCCAGAAGACATACAACTCGTGGGAAGATGTCTACGCCAAGGAGATTCTGAGCAACGCGTTCATTGCGGTAAGCTTAGATCGATTCACGCCAATGACTCGCTATCTCTGTCTCGCTTGATTTACAGACACATGATGCGCCCTCAAGCGTTCGAACCGGGCCCGAAGGGAAAGTCTCACGGGATCCGCTCACCCTAAGGTCCGAATGCTCGCCGCTTGACAAGACAACACGCCTGTCGCGGCATGCCTGGACTATCCCTTTGACCTTGCAATGGAAATCTCCCGTGTCCCGGTCCGTGAGGGATAGATTGTGTGCATGACGTCGCGCGGCTGTACACTCGACCAGGGCCGGCTCGTCACTTTCAGGCCTCACACGTAGACGGGCAAAAGTCCGGATCGACACGCGACGCTCGTTTAGCGCTCCATGACCTCGACCTCATGGATCTGACCTTGTATTTATGCTATGAGAGAGGGTGCACCCGCCATGCCTCGATGCATCGCACTCAAGAACCTCGACAATCGATTTGGCACGACCAATGGCATCACTACCTCTTCCCTCGTCACCACCAACGGAACGAACCAAACCGAAGTCGAAACGACAATCATTGCTGAGAAGGGCGACGATGCGAAATGCGCGCGCGCGCGAGGTCCGAGAATTCAAAGCGGAGAATCCTCTCGCCAGTCAAAAGGTCATCGCCGGTCAGTTAAAATCGAAACGCTCGATGGGGATTCTTTGCACTGCTGACTGCATTGCAGAAAAGTTTCGCTGTAGCAAATGGTGAGCGATACATGGCGTGCCTTCTGAATTTCTGAGCTGACTTGTCTCCAGCACCGTGTCGAGGTACCTGAGCCTTTCAGCTGATGTCGCTGAAGGGGACGTAACGCCAGCAGCCAGGACCATGGAAACATTCGCGCTCGAGACACCCGAAGCCGCTGGAGTGTCAGGGGCAGGACCGCTGTGTTTGACGCCACAGAAGCACATGACGCTGTCTGAGGAGCAAAAGACTAGCCAAGAAGAAGCGTCCAAGGCATTTGATGTCTTGCTGAAATTCTGCTTGGAGCAGCCAAGCGGATATCTCGATCAAGAAGACGGCTACGCACTAGGTAGGTTGAGGGAAAGTTTGCGAACACGAGAGCATAGCGATTGAGTGGCTGCGGCGGGATTAATCTCGCGGTTGCGTCCTGGGTACTAGATTCATGGGAAGGAGAGTTCTTTCACAAGAGGTTCATCAACTGCAGTATTTGTACTGTATCAGACGAACAGCGTCATTGCGTCCTCAAGTCTGCCTTGAACTCGGTCCAAGCATCCGGACGTGGTTCACATGAAAGTGACGTCTCACGGTCGGCTGCGTGGGTGCCTTTGACACACCCCATCGTCCATGCTAGTGATTAGCGGGCCATGCCACCCAGCCAGGAGACTACAAGAGATGTAGCTCCGTGTTCCACAGAAAGAAAGAGCCGAAACGCGCCGTGCTTTGCATCGTCTGGCATGTACAGATGGCGCTATCGCCACGAAAGCAGGCTTCGTACGATCCAATCACCACTTGCATGTCCTGACCGCTTCTCTCGTTCACGGTCGTGGCGGGGTCTTTCGCTCGATGATGCATACGATGCAGCGCCAACGGAAGCATCACGTTTCCTTCTGGCCTCCTCTCATCGTGATGTGCTAGCGATATACTAGTCAGGAGAACACGGACGTGTGTATAGTCTCGCCTCGAACGTCGGTACAACAGCCCAAGACCAGTACAGCTGCACGAAACCTATAAAGTGATGGTCCCCCACACACACAGAGAGAGAGGGGATCGATTTCTACGAGCCTTTCCACTGGACTGCCATTTACTCACCAACACCAAAAGCACTATCCACAAGTTCAGTTGCGCTCGAAGCACGCACATCCACCAAGCCCGAGTTGCTGCAGGACTGGGCCTCTCTGTCAGATATCTCATGGAACCAGACATGGATCGACGTAGATATGACTTGCACAATCCCACCACAGCCGGCAGCACAGCTCAAGGCATGCAGCAGTGTGTGCAGCAGAACTATGGGCCACCGCCTCAAGGACTTCCAACCCAGCGTGACCAAGGTAGCTACGATGCTCAAAGTGGCTTCCCTTTCAACCACCCTTCACACGCTCTTCAGCCCGGTGCTCCGGAACCGGCTTATCTCAGCTTGCGGCGGACGAAAAAACCACGAGCCACAAGAGCATGTACCGAATGTCGCAAACGCAAGACGAAATGTGACGAGGGACATCCGTGTCAGTCATGTCGTGCGAACAATCTTGTCTGCAAATATGACGCCCAGCCCCCGAAGAAGACCGACGAGGCTATCGAGAAAGCCACATATCTAGCAGAGCGATTGTTAGAGGACAGCCGAGGCTTGCAGCAAGAAGTGGTCAAGGGGCTGCTGGAGTCTTTGCAAAAACGCATCACACAGCCGGAGCCACCCCGAACCCGGCAGGTCGCGCCACCACCGTCACAAGAACCATCCAAACCAGAGGGACCGACGTCGAGACGCAGGAGGAGCCTTGACAGCCATCGATCTGCGCTGCACAAACTCATCTCTCTATGGCCTTCCGTGAGTTGTCTCTTGAAGGAAGCCGACGTCGAATATGACGAGCGCCATGTCCAAGAAGCTGAGAACCGCGGCACTCTACGCCTGTACGGTCATGGCGAGGGCGGAAAGGTGGAAGAAATGGACGGCACTCAGTCAGGCGGGCCGGAGAGTCCCGCACCCAGCGAAGACTCGTTTTCAGACGCGTCGGATCCACGAGAGGACACATGGGGCTATGGAATAAATGCGTACACGGGTCCGAACTCCGCGCAGCGGTCACAATCTCCTTCCGTCGGTGGTGTGAAGCCTGATGGAGGACTCGATCTGGATGTTTCGACAATCGACAGTCTCTGGGCGAGTTTTGTCAAGCACGTATACATTGTGCATCCGATCGTCGACCTGGCGACCATGCGAGCATCTGTTGACCTTTTCATCTCGCGGTACAGCCCAGGCGGGCTTCACATACGGCCAGACGTCACTTCGTTCGCAAGCGAGCTGCAAGGAACAGTGGGGTCCACGATGCGATACAAAGGTTCGCAAGCTGCCCGCGGCGACTTCGCGACGGCGAACCGCTTCGACACCGAACGCTCTCCCGAGAACGCAATGGTCTATCTCGTATTAGCACTCGGTAAGATCACCATGTGCGAATGGCCTTCTCCCGCCGACTCCACCCTTGCACAGCCTGCAACCAACATGAAGTTCATCCCTGGTCTAGCCTACTACGCCAAAGCTGCTGAAATTATGGGCGAACAAAGTGATGCCAACGAGTCAGTTCATGCGCAGATGTTCCTGCTGGCAGGCATATACAAAGGACAGCTTGCTCGTGTCAAGGAAAGCATGCGCTGGGTCACCAAGGCTTCAGCGGTCGTCATGGCTCTGCTCGACAAGTACAAACTCTACAACGACAAGTACTGGAAAGAACACGCCCCCTCGCACGTCCAACACAAGAAGGACCAGAAGCCAGTCTCGCACCATGATTCAAATTTGATCGTGCTGTTATCGTGGTCATGCCTACACCTCGAGTTCGACGTCCTCGCCGAGCTTGACTTGGCAAACAGTGGTATCCTAAGCCTCATCGAATTGCTGCCGATTCCAGGCGAGCTCATTGGAGGTGAGATCTATGAAAAGCTCGCACGAAACGGAGGCTGGAGTATTGTGAGGCACAGCGACATTATATTGTGTTACACGGCCCGCATTTTCTTGAAGATGCGTCTGGAACTCGTGCAGGAGCAGCTTTACGGAACTGGTTGTCTCAGACAGACTCGCATAGATATCCAACAGGCTTTTCAGCACCACAAGAATATGTTGGGTGCTTGGAAGGACATGCTGCCACCTAAGTTAAAGTGGGAGGAGGACAAGCGGGATGAGGACGAGTGGGAGGAGGACGGTAAAAAACTGCCTACAAACGCCCTGAAGGCCATGTTGCGAGCTGAGTACTGGATGTTACGACACGTGATTGGCAGGCCGTTCTTGGACTACGCGATTCACATAATGCGAGAGGTGGAGGAAAATTGCGTGGAAGACGTCGCATTCGACGCGTTGCGTAACCCTCGCGATCCAGCCGATATTCGTGTCTTCAAGGCCGTTGAACTCATGGGCGAGGGAACAGTATTGGCAGCATGTGAGAGCTGTTTCAAAGCTGCCATGGAAGCTGTCGATGCCTTGGATGATGTGTCGAACCAGATGATCATGGCCAATGTGTATGGCATTGCGCATGCGTGAGTTCAGTAGTCTTAATCCCCTGTTCGGATGAAATGCTGACGATGTACAGACATTTTCGCAATATGCTAGTCATGTCCGCTTCATGGCAAACCCCTTTTTTGCGCAAGTTGATCGTCAACATTGGTGAAGACCGCTTCAAAAAACGTCTTAATGATACCATAGGCTTCCTCTGCAAGCTTTCCTCGATTTCGCCTACTTGTCGAGACGATTGCAAGGCCTTGACAAAGATCCAGCAGTTTCTGTTCGGCGGTCCGCCTGACGAAGCCGTGGAGTGGAAGATCAAATGATATTAACAAGGGTGCTTTCGGTCGATGACACAGCTTGATCATCGCGTCGGTGTTCGATGCAAGAGTATCGCCGACCTAGCGGACGCCAATACCACCGATCTTGCCCGACCCATTCGAGGGTACATGTCCACCTCAATTTTGGGACTACCGGTGATTTGCCTCTCTAGGCATGTCAGCTCCCGTCCCATGTCCACTGGGTTGGTGAAGATGGTCGAAATATGATATGAAAGTGCGACTACGTGCCAGGTTGGATAATGGCCGTACTGTGGAATGCTTCTTGTATGCTAGAATTGTTCTACAGATAGACATGGCTTCGAGACACCAGGAGGACGTGGGACGTTCGGCAGTGACATGATACTTTGCGACGACAACAGCAGATAATAATGTCACACAAAGCATAATTAAAGGTCAAAATAGGTGGTGTCCAGCCAGATCGAGTGCTACATTTCTCACAGCAGAGCGCATGCTATAATGTGAGTGGTCTCCAGGACCAGAATGTAAAGCAGCTCGATCATGACCGCAAGAAATGTTCACAGAAGCCAGAACTAACGTGACTGCCACGTTCTAATGCTCACAATCAGACTTGAGAGCACCATGACCAGAAATGATCCGTCAGACATTAATGCTGCAACCAAGCAGCACGAGACGAGATCCTTGGGCCAATCTGGGCGATCGCTCGGTTCCATGAGGCCTGCACCTTATGAGGGGGCGGCCTGTTGGAGAAGTCGATTAAGGATGGCGGGTGCATGTACATGGCGCCCCGACTGCGCCTCGTGTCACACTTTTGTGGATAGCTCGTGTCGGTCATCTCGATTTAGGCTGCATTGCGCCAGCCAAATAGCAGCGAGCTTCTTACATGTTATGCCTGGTGCCATGCAATCAGTACTCGGTGAGGGTCACGCTCGTGCCTCGTGGCTTCTCACACCTCCTGATGCGGCTTGCACTACTGATTGATCATCTGGCACTTTCAGTAGCATAGAAGCGGTGTGTATTGAAACAATGCCCTATTTGAAGTTAATCGCGTCTGGTGATGAGGTAAATCGAGGGACAATTTTAGCTGAGCAGCTTTCAAATAGGTAAACTTATGTATCTTTTCCCTCGCTGCCCGTCTACAACTTTCAATCCACCTTCGTCGCTCTTCTACGATCCACAACGAAAAAGTCAGTCGCCATTGTGTTCAGTTTCACGATGTTGCCCGTCCTCAGCAGCCCACTCTCTCACAATCGACCGGACTCCAGAGCTTTTGCCGGCACTACTTTACAACTGTTACCATGCAAAGATCTCGATCAACGTGCGACGAACTTTGGCAAGAATGGTCTGCCAAATGTGTTTGGATCATTTATCACTACACCAGTATGTATTATGTCAAGTGACGCTGGTATATCTACTACCTCAATACTGATCGCCCAGGCAAAAGATGCCCAACATGTCAGAAGAAGGATAGGACCGTCTGGGTACTGCCGGGCAAGAACTGTCCAGAATGCGGCACGAAGGTGGACTAAAGACGTTTGTCGATAGTTTTACGACGAAGTCAAGCTGTGTGGACTCTTGGTGTTGGTACTTGGCCTAGCTGTTGGTCTCATTGATCGATTCACACCCATTCCTAGTCGTCGGACATCTGATGGGAGCTTTTGTAACTTTATCCAATGATGCAAGTGTTGGTCTGCTGCGAGCCACAGAAGTAAGCGCGCTCTCTTCCTGTGCCCTCGGGTGCTCGTGATTGCTCAGATATATTGTACTTGCTGCTCTTTCGATCCATGTACCACCTGCCAACATATGTCGTACTTTAGCATTTGATGCTGCCAAGTGTCATCGATCTTTATTGCTGCAGCGCCACCAACCAAGACGTACCCTCCGAAGCCACCCATGCACCGGGTTGCAACGGCGACAAGGATTAGGCACTTGCGACTATCGATGTCAGAGCGTTCGTGGCGTTTCCTGGCTCACGGACGTCGAGATAGCGACCGGTGAGCGCCCCCTATGTCCCAGTGCAGAATCTTGGTGAATTAATGACGGGCCATACAATCCCACTGTGAACACTTGCCTCCCTCCATCGCCATTTCCGATTGCTTACCTATCAGCAGCACCGATCGCAAACGCGTTTGACTAAAGCATAACAAGCATGGCCACCGATGTTGGACCCGCGGATCCGGAAACGGGGTCAAACCGTCTTGACTGGCTCGACAGACTCAACGGCCATGACGCGACAACCTGGGTGGAGATGCAGAACAGAAGAACCAAAGAGCAGCTCGAGGACGAACAGTACCAAAAAGACGTTTACGACGTACGCACAGCGCTCGGACACGCCGATAAAGCTCCTGAAGTGACCAGGATTGACGAGTTCGTTTACAATTTTTGGACGGACGCGCAACACCCGCAGGGCATTTGGCGGCGTATGCCTTATGCGGAGTTCATCACGGAGCTCAAATGTGGTGAAGAATGCTGGGATGTGCTCTTAGACCTCGACGCACTCTCCAAGGAGGACAAAAAGGAATACTTCTGGGATGGCTTCGACATACTTCCAACGAATCGTAGTAGGGCGATCATACACCTGTCCAATGGAGGGGCGGATGCCGTCCAACTACGAGAATGGGACCTCGTGAACAGGATCTTTGTCGAGGATGGTTTCAACCTCGACGCGGCGATCAGTTCCATCACGTGGGTCGACGCAGATACACTGCTGCTCGCGTCTTCGCACGGCGGCGCTCTGAACTCTACAGCCTCAGGCAAGCCAAGGACCATTCGTCTCTGGCGTCGTGGTCAGTTAGTAGACAACGCCGAGATTCTATTCTCGACTGCACATGAGAGTGAACGTGTCGGCGTGGAGCGAGATTGGAGTGTCGGACGGATACGTCTGTACCTGACTGAAACGATAGATGGCGACAGAAGACGGCACTACATCGCGCAAGGCGACTTCGACTTCAAAATGATCGGCCTCCCGCAGGATGTCAGATGCGAATTTGGTAGCGACTTGGCGGCTGTGCATCTCTGACAGGATTGGACCACTGCTACCGAATCCTTCCCGATGGACACCCTGCTTGTAATGAGTGTGGATGATCATGGAGCTTGCGTCTGTCCCGAGGTACTGTGGGAGGGCACTGGGGGCAGCGCGCTCCACGACTTTCAATTCATCAACGGTTGCATATGCATCAACTTGATCGAGCACTTACGGCCGCTCCTCAAGCTCTTTATTCGGGGCGCAAACGGGTGGCGAGAAGGCCAAATGCCGCCGTTAATCACAGACGGCGTCATTTGCATCAAGCCACTCAATCACTTCGCGCACGAGATGGACAGTACTGTTGTCATCACGGAAGAGAGCCCGACCTTGCCGAAGAGAGTTTCACTCAGCACTTTGGACACACGTGAAGCGCCTCGTCTCCTCAGACAGAGCCGTCAAGTCTATGATGCCACCGATGTTGTCATCGAGTATCACAGTGTCTACATGGAAGACGTCGGGCCAATCCCTTACGTCCACATTGGAGGGGCCCGAACAAAAGGCACAAACATGCCACTCTACATGTGCGGATATGGAGGGTTTGGAGGCTTCGTGTTGCCGACTTACAACAAAATCCTGGGTGTACTGGTCTACCAGCACGGGTGGTCCACCGTCATCACATGTCTGCCGGGAGACGGGACCAATGGCCTCCGTTACGAAAGAGCTGGTCGTAAAGAGTTCAAGATCCGTGCCCACGACGCCTTCGCCACGGTTGCGAAAGATTTGGTCGAACGTGGAGTGACCGAGGCGAGCAGAATCGTTGCTGCTGGTGCATCTAACGGTGGACTGATGACCGGCATGATGCTCCCAAGATTTCCTGACCGGTTCGCCGCGCTGGCTTGTGAGCTACCCCTGACAGATCTGCGACGCTTCCAACGATGGTCGGCGGGACAAGCGTGGGCGGCGGAATATCCGTTATGTCTTAAAGATCGGTTGAAGATCTCGCCGTGCGATAACATTCCCCGCGCTACCCAAGACGCACCTCATATGCTCGTATTCACGAACAGACTCGACGATCGCGTGCATCCGGCACACGCTCGAAGGTACGCCTATCTACTGCAGGAGTATGGACATAACGCTCTGTTCTTCGAAGCTAAGAGCGGTGGTCACGGCTACGGAGCCAACACACTTCAGATAGCGCAGTATTTCGCGTTGCGCCATTCGTTCTACCGAAGAGGTCTCGCAGGCCGGGACTAGGGTTATAAACGGTGAGTCCGGTCGATCGTTCACAAAAAGTGGCATCAGATACATTTAGTCTAGCGATCTGTCCGACCTTTGAGAGGCATTCTCGGCGTTCCTAGAATGATTTTTTCATCAGGAACGAACAATTAACTCTGACTGCGACTCCGTGTACGATGTAAAACAACATAGCAGTTTCCTCGTGCCTGTGTACTGGCCCTAATTCCGCGATTGCACTTCAAGTGGGCAAAAAGAGATGTTTAACTGAAAGCTGGAAGCGAATGCTGGAGTTTGAAAGGTCTGCACGAACGAGGAAGGTCTCCCCAATGCCTAGCAAATCGCTTCACTTGAGCCATCTCTTGTCCCTCACTAACCCTAACCCTATTTTGTCTTCGTGGAAGGGGTTTGTGGAGTCTGACCATACTGATCGGAAGGGGTCACGATGCACAGTGGTCGTAAACAAGAGATAAGGAAGACAGGATGAGTCTCGCAACCGAAACCTGCTAGAATAGAGCAAATCGCGATGCTTCAAATCCGGCTGCAATAACTCGTCAGAGGGGCGTCGAGAAAGGAAGCGACGTGCCGAAAGCTATACGGCTTGAGCGCAGTACTGTAAGATTTGCCATGTCCGCGAACCTGCTTGGGTTTTTTACGTGTAGTCAGAAGACGATATTCGCTGAATTCGTTGTAATCTACCCGGTGCGTCAAGATAGTGCTACGATGCAAATAGTCTCATCAGAATCAGCACCGCCTCACTTATGAATCAAGGCCAAAGCTCGACAGGATCAGACTCGTACTGTACTGTATGCCACCACATGAAAAATAAACGTACCTTGACCGCATACCCGAACTGCACACCATAATGCTAATGCAATCGACCGATGTGTCCTTTCAACCGAGTAGAACAGAGAGAGGCTGGGAGGATCGACGTTGAGATGAGGTACAGGCGACGCCAGAACTGGATCTTGGAAAGATACTCGAAGCAGACGCAGGTGATGAATAATCCACCGTGTAGTCCTTCAGGGCTCTCTCCACGAGAGCACGGATGGAAGCCGAGATACTACACGTAATTTATATATTATACAGCACAGTAAAATACTGGAGCTTAGTCTCTTCTTATTTAAAAGCTTTAAACAACTTTTCTTCGGACAAGAAAACATATGGGACCTGAAAGAATTGCTGCTCACGGTGACCAAACTTTGCTTCTGCCACCGATTGCAGTGCGGGTAGACTTTGTGTAATCAAAGGTATCGTAGTGCCTGTGCAGCTGTTAGTCATCGCCAGTCCGTGTGAAGTTCCGCATTGTCGGTGTCGGGCCTGTGTAAGTGTTCCCTTCCTCCTCATCATAATTTCCCCTGTGACCTTGGCCGAGTCCCACTCTACACAGTTAACCACTGTCCTTTCACTTGATGGTGTCAAGATCAGACCCTGTTCCTCTGCTTGATCTCCCCCAAGATATTGTCCGCATGATTCTGAGAGAACTACTAGTCACCCCAGCGCCGATAGACCTTTGGAACCTTTCGGACGATTGGCGAGCGCAAGTTCCGCATCAATCGCTAGGAATTCACCCGGGCATCCTAAGAACAGCAAAGGCACTGAAAGAGGAGGGCAGTCGCATGCTCTATGGTGGGAACGCCTTTCGAGTGACTGTCTTCCTGCACCCGCACGATAGAAACGTTTGGCGGCATCGCGGCGGTACAATTCATGCAACCGAGCCGCATTTCCGCAACATTGACTGGTTGCCAGAGTATCACTACTTTTACACGTTCCAACAGTTCGCTGGGAAATCCTACTCGTTGGGTCAGCTGACCATGGAGCTGAAGTCAGCAGAGCTAGGGGTTCTTTGCTGGACTCAACCTACCATGCGGCTCAACACGCTATTCGACGACGTCTGCAGGTGTTTATCACAATCAAGGCAATTACCTCGGGTGGTAGTCGTGCAGTCTTCCACGAGCTGGAAATCCTCCGACTGGCATGGTGCAGCAGGACGATGCGAGGAATTCTCGAGCGCCATCGCCGGATTGATGTGCGAGTATACCCTATGGCATCTGAAAACTCTGAATGCAGTTTTGGGCGGTAAGACAAAGCTCGTTACGAATTTAACACATACTTATCCACCGAAACAAGCCCAAAGCACCGTAAGTTGGATCTAAAGGGACCTCTTATCGCATGGAGTACAGCAGCCGGCTGCATGTGGGCGCGTCCTACGTACCGGCAGAGACATACAAGAAGGGAGATAATAATAGTCTAGGAGATCTTAGCGACATCTGTATGTTTGTGTCAACAGAGCTTTGCAAGGAGAAAAGCAGTCCGTTCCGACGAAACCGCTGCCTGTGTTGTGCCCGTCGAACCTCAACTACAGAGTGGGAAGAAGAACACAGAATACTATGGAGCTAGCTTAGATCATCGCACAATCCACGGTTCGCTGTGCCGTGACCATTACCTGAGCACTATCTACTTTGATCATAGACTTTGGAGTACGGCAGTCATCTGCATCTACAAGCTCATGCTCATGTAAACGAGAGACTACACGAGTTGATGGTACCACGTGCATCATGAAACGACTCGAGGAGTGCCACATAGTGGATCCAGGCTGCGCCCATGACAGCGATATGCAGGATCTGGTGACTGGCACCCAGGATATCGAAGGTGTAGGGCGCCCATCTTTCGGGAATCTAGGGAATCGTCAGCTGGTGGCGAATATCGGGACGTAGGACAAGTTACCCGTGCTGCATATATTATTGCGCCGAGTAGATTTACCGCAGCCATCCAGATCATGTACGACAGGGACATGCGGTGTTGCTGTTCTTCCCATCCATACAAGACAAGCCCGTGGATGACAAACACAACGAAGCTCAAGCCAAAAGTAGCGTAGAGCACTGCGCGCCAACTTCTGAATTGTGGTGATCTGAAGTGCGGAGTCAATGTCATAAGGACACAAAACAGTGCAGAAAAGCTGAACTGGAAAATTGTCAATCCTTGTTCACGAGGTTGGATGCGGTGATGTACAAACTGTCGACGTATAGATCAACTGCAATTCCTCATTGCAAAGAAAGCCATAGAAAATCGTGGCAATCCCAGCAGCCCACATCAAGATAAGTATTCCGATGTAGTCCAGTTGGTTCCAGAGCTTCGAGACGGCGCAACTGTGATCTGCTAAGATGTGAAAACTTCTATTAGTCAGCGATATCTGTATAAGGGAGGGCAATGTAACTTTCCTGGATCAGACTTGCATTGCAGAGAACGTGAAGCACACTGCCACGCCAAAGCAGTACAGCGAGATGACGACTAGGTCCTTGACCTGCGAGTTAGGATGATTGACGTAGTCGTTATGGTAGAAAACGAAAGGTAAGCCACCAAAGATTGAGGCGCCGACGAGATGGGAGCACGCATTCACTGTTTGGTTGTGCTTTTGGAACAGGCTAGCGAACGAAATTCGAGCGGAACCAGAGGCTGGCCTGCCATGATGTCAGTCAAACAGATTTTCGAATGGCCTGGTCTGTCCAAGGTGCACCTGTAGGCTGATTTGATAAACTCGTTGTCCATTTGCCACGCCGCAACCTCATGGGCCGACAGCAGTTTTTTGGAGTGGTTGTAAGTATTACCGAGAATTGCAGTAGCGTGCTCCGGTGTGGGCAACATCGCGGGCAGAGGTTCTTAAGGATCGGTGCGCTTCGTTAGAGCAGAAACAACTTGGAGACGATGCAGTGCAAAGGGCAACTTATTCCATGATAGTTGGTCAGATATACCAAGCCAATCGATGGCGATACAGATATGACCGTCAGCCAAGCGTGAGCAGAAGTCCACTGTCGAAGCTGACATGCCGCGAACATGTTTTGAAGGTGTGGCATCTCACCGTACGTAACTCGGCGGCACAACCCAGAAAGGAGGTCACGAGCTCGAACGTTGGGCCGAAGTTTGCCATCAGTCAGCGGGATGTGACATAAGAGCGGCACTGCCACACTGTCGAGCTATAGCATGCTGCCAGGCATTGCTCAGCGCGATTCGTAAGGATTTTCGCCAGATCAAGAATCCGATAGTGAAGCATCAAGGGGTGCGAGAACTTGCAACACGATACAATCGACTCGGACAAGACCATTTCTGGCTCCTTGTCATATCCAGTCCTGGCAAAGGTCAGCGTCTTCAGGTCTTTACGGAATTGTTTGCTGAAAGATCGCCCTTCTCTTGACCTGACGATGCGATGTTAGATGAGCCATGGGACATGCTCCGTACGCTTCAAGGCAGTCTGCTTAAGTCTCAAAGACCGCAAGCGCAAGTGCGTGCGTGTTCTTCGAGTGAGAGTTCTTGGCCATCCTCAAGCTGTATCACGTAGCTTCCACCTGTCTCGCTCAAATCGCCATAGTCATAGTATTTGTCAAGATCTTGATCATCATACTCGGGATCCCAGTCACTTGCACTGTCAGACTCGCACCAATTTTCTGGTTCTGAACATTCCTCTTCGGAGTCATGCTCTTCCTCCTCCTCCTCCTCCTCCTCTTCTTCATCGTCGGCTTCCTTCCTCGAGTCGATCTCATTTAGGGCTGTCCACGCCGCGTTGACCTGATTGAGAGCCTGCGGTTAGCATTACGGCCGCGAAAAATAAGGAGAATTCGACACGCTCACTGCCAACATATCGGAATGGGACCCACCATGGTCTGGGTGGGCCTTCAAGGAAGCCCGGTGGTACGCGCGACGGATCTCGCTCAAGCTTGCCCCTGGCTCGACCTTTAGGGTCCTATAATGTGACCGGTCTGCAGATCTGTACATGGTAGGTTCTAAAAATTCTTAGGGCATATGAATACACCTGTCGAAAGCTTTGAGGATTATATGTACTCCTCTTGCAGTCACTGGAGCATTCCATAATCCTCGATCCATCAACGTGTATGCCGCACCCCAGACCCTTGTTACAAAGTATGCTAACGACCTGTTAGCAATCCCTTCGGCTATATTGTGCTGTGATCACTACATGACATGTAAGACGTCTAAATGAGCTGCTTACTTCGCCGCAGCGTGCTGCTCGAAGTAAAGTATTCTTGATCGCTCTGCAAGAAGACTGTTTTTTGCTTCCGCACTATCGGTACCACCAAGAGTCATCCGGATATGGGCAGCAAGGCTTCTGGAACGTGTCGCCCTGCGCTCGGGTCAAGAGCCCGCCAGTACTGTATTTCTTGGTAGTGGGAACTTGTTCTATCAAAAGGTTTTCTGCCAAGTCTGAACGCTGATTTACGAAAGGGAGGGAAACGTGACGCTTGACCGGCATAGCCGACTCCAGCAACTAAGCCAGAAGAGCGTGGGTTCGTGATATGATTCACAGCGTACAAAGTGGGACTGCTGTGACATGAAACAGTCTCCGTTGGCCTTTATAGCGTCGGCATTGCTACATCCGTGCCTCTTTCGCCCAATGAAATGTACTATACTATCACCATACACAGTTTGCAAAAGCGAACTCTACCATCGACAGAAGCATAGACATCGTCAGTGACCGCGCCTCGTTTTTATACCACAGCTACGTGACTTGTGTGTTTCGCAGTGGAAGCATATGATTTGCGCTCACCTGCATCCGGCTCGACGTAGGTTACTACTCGAAGAATCGGACGGCGCCCTGCAGTGATTTGCTGATAGTGTCGACAGATTGGACCGGAACGCCGCATGGCGGCGTTGCTTACGGCATCTGATGCAAGCAGAAGTTCTATCCAGCAGGCACTCCTCGTGATCAGGTTTGATCGTGCGAAGTGGAACACCCGGGTCAGGTGTGGCCGTGCAAAGTGGAACACCTGGGGACGCCGCGTCAGCCATCAAGCTGGACGTCGGCAGTTCACTGGCCGAGTTGCCATGCAGATGAGTTTTGATCTGGTGCTTTGCCTCTCTCACAACAGCCTGTATGCAGGTCTCTCCAGGTCGGGGCTCAAGGGGTGAAATGACGTGTCGAAAAAGCACCTCATTGAGGATGTAAAATGCTTCCATCGTCTGCTGCTTGTCGCCGACCATGCCGGAACTTTTCATGTTGCCTGGCGCCTGCTTCCTAGGGATTTGCCAGCTTAATCCACACTCCAAGAGATCTTCCATGTTCTGCAAGCATTTCATCTGCTTGATACGAGATTTGTGTTCTTTTTCGACCTTGAGTGGGTTACTTTCGCGTTGCTTGAAGGAAGACGGGTGCAAATGTTTGTAGCGCCTTTCA